>JAWNLP010000222.1:0-385000 GCA_035042265.1 Drosophila imparisetae | reverse complement strand
CTCCACTTCTCTCTCTCTGGCACTATCAGCTTTTGTTTATGAAGTTCGTAATAGGTAGCATGGTGGTGATGAGGTCAATCTGCAATTGGTTACATGTTGTTATGCTATTCATAAGATTTGCAGTTTTTTTTTTTTTTTGTTGATGTGGCTCTAATGTTGATGTTGAGTTTTGGCGATCTATTTTTGTCGTGTTTACATTCGCGTTGTATTCAACATTGCACATAACTGTAAAAAAAAAAAAAAAAAAAATACATATATTTATATGCATTTATTTATATATATATATATATATATATATATATATACGAAATTAAGCTTGGCTTGATTAGAGCATAATATTTATTTTATTAAACACAGCACATGCATGAGTACTACATAAATGCCACATGAGATTTGCATTCGATACACATAGTTTCCACGCACAGACCGGTCACAAAACAGCACAACACAAAATATAGCAACATATTGCTAATGTTTTTTTTATTCTTATTTTTCGTTTTTCTTTTTCTTTCTATCCGAAAGCGGCTACCGCTGCCGCCTGCTGACCGAAGACAACTCGCCGTTTTTCTGTTTTTCGGTCTTGTTGTTGCTCGTAGTATTCTCCATCTCGCTGATATTTCAGCACCATCTCCGTCTCGCATTCGTCTACGTGTTTCACTCTCTCTCTGTATGTGTCATGATTTAATTTGTAAGTGTGTTTATGCATGTGTGTATGTGTGCGTATGTTGTGTGTGTGTTTGTGTGCACTTTTACTTGGCCAACACGCACGCACAAAATGTGCCAACAGCGTGCACAAGTGCGGCGCCAGCTTTAAAATTGCGCGCACTTTTTCCATTTTTTTTTTACACTTAATATTTAACGTATTAATGGGAAGCACTGTCTAAATAATCATAGATGTTGGTATTAAGACAATAACCGTGGCTGGCACATTTTACAAAAGTCGGTTTGTATTTATTTTGCTTCCGCATTTGAGCGACGGCCCCATACATTCATGCATATGAACGAACATCGGCTGCTTTCAGCGCCAAAGATTTGTGGCGAGTAAACAGTATGAGCACATACCATACCAGACACATTCACAGCAGCTGAAGCTTTTTTTAAAGCTTTTTTTCGCATACGAACGAATGCCGCTACGATTGCTGCTGTAGGTTGGCTGATTTTTAGCGAGTACATCGCAACACACACACAGTCTCACACAGAGGGCGCGCGCCCAACGCACATGTATATATATATATATAAATATACATATATATATATGTGTGTATACGCATACATATATACACGCATGAATGTATAAACGTTTATACTGCGTCTCGCTCGAGACGCGCCGACGTTTTCACTACACACACACACACGTATAAAAAATTAACGAGACAATAATGGTAGCGAGTAGAGAGCGAGAGCACAAAATAAATGTTTGCCTTGGTATTGGTATTTTCACACTGGTGTGCATACACACAGCACAGGCACTGCCAACGAGTGCGAGCAGCATTGGAAAAAGAAAGAAAAACAGACGACAGAAAATATATTCCTTTTTTTTTTTGTGTCGCTGCTCGTCCGTTTTCTTCTTCATGTCGTATCAAAGTTTTCTATTGCAGAAATTTTGTGTTGTAGGCGTATTTTTATTTTTTTGACGTTGTTAAAAAAATTATTAATTTTTTCAAACAAAATACGAAATTCGAGAAAAAGTCGAAGAAAAATATAAAAAAAAATTTAGTAAATTTTGACACTTTGTTAAATTTTTTAAAATTAATTTTTTTACGGCGCATTTAATTTTATAATATTTGTTGGATTTTTATTTAATTTTATATTTTTACCATTTATTTTTCACATTTTTTGTTGATTTTTAAAAATTTTTATAAATTTTTTTGCAACACTAAAACAAAAATTTTCAGTCCGCTTGTGTTGCAGCAGAAAGTCAACTGATTTCGCGAACGAGTAGCAACAGAACTAGAAAGAAAGACTGAAGCTGAAACGACTGTGACTCTGTGTTGTGTGTTAGTGCCAGACGTCGACGACGGCGGCCAGCAACGCTAGCTAGTGGTCACAGTGACGAGTAAGCGTACTCGACGGAGAACAAGAGCGCACACTCGCTCACTGAGAGTCAGTCGGCCAAAGCGGCGTGCGTTTGTATGCGATAGAAAGAGAGGGAGAGCGTCGCCCGATAACAAAGTAGCGAGTGGGGCAGTGTTGAGCAGCGTGCTGTCTGTTCATGTTTTCAGCCGTGGCGGCAACGCTTAACACTGCTCAATTCTGAAAACAAAATTCAGTGTCGTCGTCGTACAAGGATGCGCTATCTCCATCTTTGTCTAGCGACCTAGCAGAGCCCAGCAACAAACCAGCCATACAAACAATACACAAGAAAATATAAACAATTGAACATTATTTCCAGAAATGGTCTAATGGTCATGTGGCGCAAAGATTTCGCGCGTATTTATACAACCGCTTCAAATTCGCTTGCGGCCGGTTATTTATTAAAATAGTTTTTTTTATTGTGCTTTTGAGATGTTATTGCACACTCGCACTCACCTATTTCAACACGTATATTTATGCGGTAGCACAGATAAGACAGAGATGGCCAGACAACTATACATAATATTTTTGATTTTGTAAGGTGTGCGACCGGGACAAATATTGTACGCTGTTCAACGAGAGTCGCAAGCGAGTATACGTTTTTGATGTTCAGTGGCATTAATTTCATTTGCTCTAGAAATTTTCGGAGCAGCGATGGAAAAATGTTTAAGCATTATAAGTACATGTGAATTGCTTGGTTAGCGTTTTTGTCTACAATTATCCGGTGAATTTTTACTCAAACGGAACCAGCTACCTGTGTATGTGAATACATACATGTACACACATTAGCATGTACATAAATATTTACGCACACACACACACATGCATGCATACACACATACAACGAGCATCACTTTGGCTCTGTGTAAATTGCGCCAATTTTCTTTTGTAGTTTGATAAAATAAATTGTTATTGTAATGTTGGCGAAGCCGCCAACAACTATATGCAAGAGGAATTTGCTGATTGTCACCATTTCAAAATATAAGATTCATAGGTAAATATATAAACAGAAAAACTCAATGCTACTTTTAAACAATAATAAAGAGCATCAAAACCTTTGAGAACAACGCGACTCGGAAGACACCGCGTACTCAATCATAGCGACTAGCGATGGGTTCGTGTTTGTTGTTGTCAATTGTATATCAGGCGGCACCCGCTCACTTCAACTATCTACTGTATACACTCGTTTTTGATATGTACGTGTTCATATATATTATTACTTGCATAAGTACTTCACAAATTGTGTTGGCTTATTGGATGTAATTATTAAGTCTAAGATTATTATTTCTAATGTATTCAGATTATAGATGTCTCAACGTGAGCATACCAAATAGAAAGCGAAAAATAAATTTCATATATAACTAAATATATATAACTATACTATATATACTGTATATTTAAATATTTATGTTTACGTTGATTTAATTCGTGTATGATCACGGCGTTTGCTCATCTCTATTCACGAGCCGGCCACAGAAAGCAGTACTGGCAATTAATTAAATGCATACATTGTTTATCAGTCAACTGTGGATAAATTTGGAATCGAAAATAAATTAAGTAAAAATAAATGCAGTTTTAAATTGTACACTTTGCAATGGGACTCAAGTATTTGAAAACCTTTTCATTTTGAATTTGAGATATTTTACAACCATAAAATATGTATTCGTTTACCTTAACGCCGCACTTTTGTGTGGCGGTTAGTCGATTGAGTTCGATATATAAAAATAGAAAGTGTGCGAAGTAACGATAACGTATCTGCGGCGGGCAGTGCGAGCAAGAGGCATTCATTCGTTCGTCGCATTTGAACAGCTGTGTGTGTTGGGTAACGTCGCCGTTGACACGACTAGGGTTGGTTATTCTTGCACAGATGTAAGAAAAAGAGAAGCAAAAGCAAAAAATGTATGTACAACAATATAAAATGCAAAATAATAATATTTTATTGTTGGCCATGCTGCAAGCTAATCCTCATCGTTGGAAAATAAGGAAAATAAAAAGCTGAAATATTCGGGCTGGGAGCTTTTAACTCATGGGCGGGTGCCCAAAATCCTGGAGAAAAAAAAAATAAAAAGAAAAAAAACTGCTGGAGGTTCTTTTCCTGTGAGGGAAGGTAATGAAGGAGATGAAGAAGAGAGTGCGCAAGGCTGTGGCAGAGCCAAAGCGAACTAATGGTGCTAAGAAGGCACCTGTCAAACATAAAAATAATTCCACACTAGATGGTTGGCTTTCAGTCCCATCTGCCAAACCTGGATTTCCGCCAATTCCTGTGGTGCCAAAGAAGTCCGCCAATAAGGCCAACTGGTCAGATTTGGATGCTTCCAAGCCGCCGTCGTCTGATATCTGGGAGAATACACCTAATCAAGACGACGATGATTACATTACTGCTGACACTGATTCCACCTACTCTGAAGTATTGGAGAAGGGTTTTATCACTGTGTCTGGCTCAAAGCTCTTTAAGAAGAATATCTCAATTAGCAAAGAATCAATTACAGATTTTTACAAGTCCATCCAACATCAACCTACCCTGCAAGTCCGCGAGTCAGACTGTCTGAGGAGCATATGGAGGTCGGAATTTGTAGCGATGTTGAAGTCAATGGAACTGAGGAGCAGTTGAAGTCGCCGCAGAAGATTCCTCAGATCTTTCTCCCAAATGTTGACTCAATTCAACGTCTATTGGACAATCTTGGCAAGATAGAGCGAGCTGGTAGCTTCACTACCAAATGTTCTAATGGAGGTTGTGTGAGAATTCTATGTTGGACACCTACAATGCAGTCTTAAACAGACATTGAATAATGATGACACACTCACCAACTGCGGGCAAGGAAGGGTTATCGTGTCGTTATTAAAAACTTACATCACACTTCTCAGGATTCGATTAAGTTGAGAATGAGTGACCTAGGATTTGTGGTTCGCTTCGTCAATGCGGTGAAGAACTGTTTTACAGACAAGTCTTAATATTTTTGAGGTTGAGCTTGAGACACATTCTGATGGACGGAATGACCTAATACTTACGCTTACTGGATTGGGGTATCAACAGGTTGTTGAGCGACAAATGAGATGCCTTGACCCTGTCCAATGCCATCGTTGCCAATCATTCGGGCACAGCAAGAATAACTGCCGCAGATCAAATGTGTCTGAAGTGTGCTGGTAGCCATGCAACTACAAATTGTACTAAACCAAAAGACACGGAGGTTACGTGCGCCAACTGTAAAGGCAAGCATGTTGCCAGTTACAAAGGATGCCCCACATACAAGTCAGCAAGAAACAAGTTACTCATTACACGTACTGAAACAGCGAACCACTGCAGAAACTACAGGCACAGTAGTGCCAATTACAGCAACAACAGCCACTAAGCAAGAACACCCCAGGAAGGAGCAGCAGCCTAGTGAACTGCGAAAGACAGAACAGATCTTAACGCATCCAACACAGTCAGCTACAAAGACGTACAGCCAAGTTGTATAAGGGAAGGCCACTGCTGCCCGGTCTGCCAGGCCAGCTGAAAGGCATCTGGATAAGTTCCGCTTCGCGGCTTCGCGTTGAGCAACGGGAACTTCAGCTCCGCAGCCCGCGGCAGAAAATAGGGGAGATCTCGGGCAGTGCTTGTCTCAGGGTCATTTGTCCGTTAAACATTGGTCTATTTAATTATGATCATCGTAGAGATAGCTTCACCACATCCAGAGTACAAACTGCTGCTGCACTTCAATAACATTGAAAACAATTCAATCAACATTTCAGAATTTACACTCACAACTTATATATTTTAATGCAAATTTATCAATTACTTGTATATTATAAAATAAATTCATTATTGCCACATTATTTGAATGATTTTACATTAAATAATACAAAACGGTATTTCGTCAGCAATTCCATTCTCCAAATTGTTCCAATTGTATTTTGAGAGTTAAAATTCTGCACATATTTAAAAAGATTTCATTTAAATTTTATTTCCGCGGGCATTTACATTACGATTGCAACTCTGACAATACCAAAAACAAAAAGCAAACATTAAGCGCCATCTGGCGGTAAGGTTGTAAACATGCGTGAACAGCTGCTCGTACAGTCATGTCACATCACTCAGCTCTTGTGCGGTGTCTCATCCTGCCTCTGAAGGTTTGCTTCAAATATTAAACGACATCTATTAGATTACCGCTTAAATTCAAAATGGCTTTAGGCGGGCCTAATCTATATTTTATGGCACAAACCAAAAAGCGTACTTGATCATAATATTAAGCATGCCCGTTTCACAAAGCTTTGAGCACAAAGTGTGCCATGCAAAGCTATAGAAATTTTCGAATTCCTTACTGAACAGAAATATATAAATGTTTAGTTTGATTTCAGATTCTATGCTGAACACAACACATAAAATTTCTGAACTTACAATATTTTCTCTTAACGTTTTTCAAAAATCGCTAGAAGTAAATAATTTTTCTCTCTTTTTCATAAATTTTTTTAAAAAATGTGTGATTCCAATTGTCCGAAAATTGTGAAACTCATTGCGATAAATAAGGTAAGTTCTCTGTCTCAGAACAGAGAAAGAGAGAGAGAGAGGAGAAGGAGGATCAAGTTTAATTCACGAAAATCTCCTTCACAGCCGCGCAGAATCTGTTGTGTGTGCGAGAAACGGGTAATTATCATCCAGAAAGTGTGATTAAATTTATGATCTGCTTCCGCTCCTGTGGCCCTGAGGGTATCAGTGCTACGTCCGATAAAGCCACATATCTCCCACAATTAAGGCTACAGCGACTAAATGGTTGGTGATGGTAACTTTTTGGCGATGTCCTTTCCGCCCACCTCCGCCGTCCCCAGGACGCCCACCCCAATATTTGAAATGACTATATCCCACAATTTTTGAGTTACAGCCGTCATGTTTGGTAGGTATATATACATATTACTCGTAGCCGCCTTTAAGAATCTATCAAAATTTTGTATGGCCACGCCTAAACCTGGGCCCATAATCGCCAAAGCCGATATTTCGGAAAGTGCAAATCGATAAAACCGCATAACCTCTTCAAAGATCCGCATATGCATTTTCCACAGACCGCGCCCATATCCGCGCGGCCAAGAAATCTGAAATGCGCACATCTTCCACAATTTGTAAGCTAGAATCACAACACTGATAACTCCCCGCCCACTTCGCCTCCACAAACCGATGAAAGCATATATCTCAAACAATTTGAGAGTTAGAGAGAAACACCCTTAAAAAAAACTCACAAAAGCCTATTTCTATCGCAATTTCAAACGTAAGCTTTGAGGATGGATTACTAGGAACCTGCTTCAAAGAACGGTCTTTCTTGGCTTCACTCACCCTGTTCTGTGGGACAAGAGTATTTCTTAGTCGGTTACGCCCGACTGCAACGTTTACTCTTGTCTGATTTTTGATTGTTGATTTTTTCGATTGGGCAGACTGCGCAGCCAACGCTCTATACTTGTAAGCCCTGCGAAATGATGACTATCAATTACCTTAAGGCGCTTGACAGGGAAGATGCATTGGAACGACGCAAGCATGACTCGAAATCACAAAAACCAAGTGTGAAGCTGGACAAATATCGCTTCCCAGGTTTCAATCCCAGCAATTGATGATGACTTATTAATGGAATTGGCATCACATATTAATTATAATAAATAAAATTCTAAATGTAAAATCGTATTTGAAAATGCCAATTGTGACATGATCTGTCAAGAATAAAACACTTCTTCAATTCCAGCAATCTTCACTCATTTAGTCATTCATTGATTCAGCAGGCAGAAGGAAGCATCTTCATATCTATATATTCTGGATAAGGATCGAGCGCCGATTCAATCTGGTCATGCCCGTCTGTTTCTTGCGCTGCATTTTTTGAAATTGCTAGAATATTAGAAAAACTTCTGAAACTGGATTTCTGGGATTTTTGTATAAGCTGGAGACTTTAAATTTAGAAAATTTATTTTCAGATTCCGATTGTGAATTTCAATTCGATTCCTATTCTAATTCTGATTCCAATGTGGCGAGAGTCGCAAGCGAGTATAGGTTTTTGATGTTCAGTTCAGCATTAATTTCATTTGCTCTAGAAATTTTCGGAGCAGCGATGGAAAAATGTTTAAGCATTATAAGTACATGTGAATTGCTTGGTTAGCGTTTTTGTCTACAATTATCAGTTGAATTTTTACTCAAACGGAACCAGCGACCTGTGTATGTGAATACATACATGTACACACATTAGCATGTACATAAATATTTACGCACACACACACACATGCATGCATACACACATACAACGAGCATCACTTTGGCTCTGTGTAAATTGCGCCAATTTTCTTTTGTAGTTTGATAAAATAAATTGTTATTGTAACAACTATATGCATGAGGAATTTGCTGATTGTTGCCATTCCAAAATATAAGATTCATAGGTACATATATAAACAGAAAAACTCAATGCTTTAAACAATAATAAAGAGCGTCAAAACCTTTTGAGAACAACGCGACTCGGAAGACACCGCGTACTCAATCATAGCGACTAGCGATGGGTTCGTGTTTGTTGTTGTCAATTGAATATCAGGCGGCACCCGCCCACTTCAACTATCTACTGTATACACTCGTTTTTGATATGTACGTGTTCATATATATTATTACTTGCATAAGTACTTCACAAATTGTGTTGGCTTATTGGATGTAATTATTAAGTCTAAGATTATTATTTCTAATGTATTCAGATTATAGATGCCTCAACGTAAGCATACCAAATAGAAAGCGAAAAATAAATTTCATATGTAACTAAATATATATAACTATACTATATATACTGTATATTTAAATATTTATGTTTACGTTGATTTAATTCGTGTATGATCACGGCGTTAGCTCATCTCTATTCACGAGCCGGCCACAGAAAGCAGTACTGACAATTAATTAAATGCATACATTGTTTATCAGTCAACTGTGGATAAATTTGGAATCGAAAATAAATTAAAAAAAAATAAATGCAGTTAAATTCCGGTAGTTTTAAATTGTACACTTTGCAATGGGACTCAAGTTATTTGAAAACCTTTTCATTTTAAATTTGAGATATTTTACAACCATAAAATAGGTATTCGTTTAGCTTAACGCCGCACTTTTGTGTGGCGGTTAGTCGATTGAGTTCGATATATAAAAATAGAAAGTGTGCGAAGTAACGATAACGTATCTGCGGCGGGCAATGCGAGCAAGAGGCATTCATTCATTCGTCGCATTTGAACAGCTGTGTGTGCTGGGTAACGTCGCCGTTGACACGAGTTGGTTATTCTTGCACGGATGCAAGAAAAAGAGATGCGAAAGCAAAAAAGGTATGTACTACAATATAAAATGCAAAATAATAATATTTGTGTAAGTAAACCTTAAATTCTCTCTTACTTTCAGATTACAACAGCAGCAGCTACTGCATCGCCGTGTTGCGCTCATGTCGAGAACTGCAGCACGATCTGCTCTACCCAGGCCACCGATTAGTGGGCCCGTGGTTGCAGCTGGTGGAGTCGGTGTTGGTGTTCCCGTAGTGGGCATGTCCAATGTTGGCCCAGGACAACAGCGCTATGCGAACAATACACCCAATCAGTCGGGAATGCGTCAGCCCAACCAGCTGATGAAGCAGAACCTACAGCAACAACAGATGATGGGCATGCCACCAAATCAAATGGGTGGCGGTGTTGGAGTCGGCGTTGGCGTCGGCGCTGGTCAGATGCCCGTGGTGGGTGCTGGCGTTAATATGGGCGGCGGTGGAGCACCTCATGGCATTGGCATGGGTGCGCCCATGGGTGCTGCAACCGCTGGCGGTGGTGTACGCCCACCAGGCGCTCAGGGCGTGGGCACCGGCGGAGGCGGTGCTGGCGGTGCGGGTCCGAACATGGGAAACGGTCCGCCGCTGAACACACAGGCCCTGGCCCAGATCATGCAAAATATTAAGAACAATCCGACCAAAGAGAGCAACCAGCAAATACTCAGCATACTGAAACAGAATCCAGTGATTATGGCGGCCATTATTAAGCAGCGACAGCAGAGCCAAATCAATGCTGCCGCCGGCGGAGCTGATGGCCCCGTTGGCGCATTGCAAGCGGGCAACGGGCCACAGACGCCGCAGCAGCAACAGCAGCAGCAAGTGATGCAACAACAACAGCAAATGCAGCACATGCTGAATCAGCAGCAACAGCAACAGGGACCTGGCCCCGGACCACAGCAAATGGGACCTGGCCAACAGCAGCAAGTGAGCCTAATGCAGGCACAGCAGCAACAACAACCGGGACCACCGCATCAGCGCATGGCCAACAACTAGTCTTCATTCCTGAACATGTGTTATATATATATGGCGTTCATTTTTGAACAGCTAATTTATCAATTATTTGAATATTATAAAACAAATTCAGTATTGCCACATTATTTGAATGATTTTACATTAAATAATACAAAACAGTATTTCGTCAGCACTTGCATTCTCCAAATTGTTCCAATTGTATTTTGAGAGTTAAAATTCTGCACATATTTAAAAAGATTTCATTTGAATTTTATTTCCGCGGGCATTTACATGACGATTGCAACTCTGACAATACCAAAAACTATTTGCTTACACATTAATCGCCATTTGGCGGTAAGGCACTATCTGGCGGTAAACATGCGTGAACAGCTGCTCGTACAGTCATGTCACATCACTCAGCTCTTGTGCGGTGTCTCATCCTGCCTCTGAAGGTATGCTTCAAATATTAAGCGACATCTATAAGATTACCGCTTAAATTCAAAATCGCTTTAGGCGGGCCTAATCTATATTTTATGGCACAAACCAAAAAGCGTACTTGATCATAATATTAAGCATGCCCGTTGCACAAAGCTTTGAGCACAAAGTGTGCCATGCAAAGCTATAGAAATTTTCGAATTCCTTACTGAACAGAAAAATATAAATGTTTAGTTTGATTTCAGATTCTATGCTGAACACAACACATAAAATTTCTGAACTTACAATATTTTCTCTTAACGTTTTTCAAAAATCGATAGAAGTAAATAATTTTTCTCTCTTTTCCATTAATTTTTGTGAAAAATGTGTGATTCCAATTGTCCTAAAGTTGTTAAACTAATTGTGATAAATAAGGTAAGTTCTCTGTCTCAGAACAGAGAAAGAGAGGAGAAGGAGGATCAAGTTTAATTCACGAAAATCTCCTTCACAGCCCCGCAGAATCTGTTGTGTGTGCGAGATACGGGTAATTATCATCCAGAAAGTGTGATTAAATTTATTATCTGCTTCCGCTCCTGTGGCCCTGAGGGTATCAGTGCTACGTCCGATAAAGCCACATATCTCCCACAATTAAGGCTACAGCGACTAAATGGTTGGTGATGGTAACTTTTTGGCGATGTCCTTTCCGCCCACCTCCGCCGTCCCCAGGACGCCCGCCCCAATATTTGAAATGACTATATCCCACAATTTTTGAGTTACAGCCGTCATGATTGGTAGGTATATATACATATTACTCGTAGCCGCCTTTAAGAATCGATCAAAAATGTTGTATGGCCACGCTTAACCTGGGCCCATAATCGCCAAAGCCGATATTTCGGAAAGTGCAAATCGATAAAACCGCATAACCTCTTCAAAGATCCGCATATGCATTTTCCACAGACCGCGCCCATATCCGTGCGGCCAAGAAATCTGAAATGCGCACATCTTCCATAATTTGTAAGCTAGAATCACAACATTTTTACTGATAACTCCCCGCCCACTTCGCCTCCACAAACCGATGAAAGCATATATCTCAAACAATTTGAGAGTTAGAGAGAAACACCCTTAAAAAAAACTCACAAAAGCCTATTTCTATCGCAATTTCAAACGTAAGCTTTGAGGATGGATTACTAGGAACCTGCTTCAAAGAACGGTCTTTCTTGGCTTCACTCACCCTGTTCTGTGGGACAAGAGTATTTCTTAGTCGGTTACGCCCGACTGCAACGTTTACTCTTGTCTGATTTTTGATTGTTGATTTTTTCGATTGGGCAGACTGCGCAGCCAACGCTCTATACTTGTAAGCCCTGCGAAATGATGACTATCAATTACCTTAAGGCGCTTGACAGGGAAGATGCATTGGAACGACGCAAGCATGACTCGAAATCACAAAAACCAAGTGTGAAGCTGGACAAATATCGCTTCCCAGGTTTCAATCCCAGCAATTGATGATGACTTATTAATGGAATTGGCATCACATATTAATTATAATAAATAAAATTCTAAATGTAAAATCGTATTTGAAAATGCCAATTGTGACATGATCTGTCAAGAATAAAACACTTCTTCAATTCCAGCAATCTTCACTCATTTAGTCATTCATTGATTCAGCAGGCAGAAGGAAGCATCTTCATATCTATATATTCTGGATAAGGATCGAGCGCCGTGCCCGTCTGTTTCTTGTGCTGAATTTTTTTAAATTCGCCCTGCAAACTACAATATTAGAAAAACTTCTGAAACTCTGATAAAATAAAAGTGGCTCATGGTGAAAAGTGACCCAAAAGAAGAAAAAAGAGCTAAAGTAAGAATTCAATGAACACATATAGGAAACAACAACATGGTAATAATTATACCCTGCATTTTTAGAAACAGACTTTCTGAATAATAAGCGGAGATCGTTTTTTTTTTTTTTGTTTTTTTTTTATTATTTTTGTATAAGCTGGAGACTTCAAATTTAGAAATTTTATTTTCAGATTCCGATTGTGAATTTCAATTCGATTCCTATTCTAATTCTGATTCCAATTTGACACGCGGCAAATTGAACGAGGCGAAACTGACCCAAATCGGTGGCTGGCTGGAAGAGTATTCCTTGAGAGATGGCCAGCTAAGCTAATCAGTGCAACCCACAACTATCCAGGCAGGCAGGCAGTGAAAGGGGAGAGTACAAAACAAACAGACAGACGGACTGACTGACAGACAGACAGACAGGTCGGCAGTGGCTTGCAACGTCAACGTGTTGCAATTTGTAGCTGGACCAATTAATGTGGCATTGTTTTGTGGCCTTTTGTGTGCCAGTTTTGCGCATGTTTTACTTTTCACTTGGATCTGCCGCCTTGGTTTGTCCACTTTTTGCTGTCGATTTTTGTTTTTACTTTAATGCTCCTATTTTGCAAAAGGGAAAATACAATTTTCCCACTGCCACTGCCACCGTTTCGATGCGGCACACAAGCAACGAACGGCGCACAGCGGGGCGTGCGGTGCAAGATCAGAGGGAACAGGAACGGGAATGGGAAGGAGATCCCACCGCGGGGCGCTCAACTGATTATCATTTCGACACCCTATTTATATGTGTATGTATCGGCGGCGTCTCTCATTTATTTTTTCTTGTTGCAGTTGCCTGGCCTGGCCTGGCCTGGCCTGACTAGCTGCAGCGAACAAGTGCGCGCGAGTTTTTGGTAGATGTTTGTCAAGTGATTTCCTGGAATGTGTTAGAAACCTCTTGTTTCGGCACTCTTTTTGCTGTTTTGCGGCAGCAGCCGCATCCATCGGCTGTAAATTGATGCTGTTGACGTTTTTAGTGCAAAATGCGCATGCTTCGTATTCCGAACTCGAGACCCAAATAGAGACCGCGACCAACTGTTCTCCATATACCCTGCAGGGCAATAGAGTGTGTGCAAGGGGTAGAATGAAGTTGTGCCAAAGTATGTAGCAGGTATATATATATGTATATATATGATCAGCATCAGTAGACTCGAAGAGCTGGTGACTTTAAATTTGGATTGCTCATTTTCCCATACCAGAGGTAGATCAAGCTAATTATATTTGATCGACTTTCAATTAATATATTAAATATAGCCGGACATTTTATTGGGCAACTGTGAAAGGTTCATTTAGATCGAATAAAAAACAAATATAGATTTTATTTAAAAAAAAACTACCATCAGCAAGCGTACTATTAACAATTATTACTGATTTTAACAATTACCACACATATTTAGCAGCCAGATACAGGGTATCTTCTAGTCGCGCTCCCTTAACTTATAATTTTATTTTTATTCGTATAGTGCAACAGTTGTTGCGATTGATTTAAATGCCTCAGCCACACCCACACACATTCTTCCAAATCATGCGACAGATTACGCAATCGTTCCTCTAGTTGTAGCCGATCTGGTCAGTCATCTTTCCGGGAATCATTTAATCAACCTGCAGCAGTGCAAAAATCGCCGCAAAGGACTAACGATCGATCGACTGATACACAATTCATACGTTTTTTTTGATATAGGAGAATTTATATTCAAACTTTGAAGTATCTAGCTCTTAAAGCTTCTGAGATCTTGTAATGTGCCAAATAATTAATTGTCTCGTTCTTATCGTCCCTTGTTTATCAGATATATGGTATATGGGGTTGGTCTGTCTTTTGCCGTCTTCTGCCTGTTGCTGTACAAGGTATGCAGAACCAAAAAAAGAAGCTTAGGGTCCTTAAAATATGAGCAAATGCCAAAAGCAGACAAATGTCCTTAATAATAAAAAATATTGCTAAGCGAGTTCCCATTTAATATTATATCTCTGTCGGCTTCTCTCGTATATATGAATATAAATTTAATCTATAAAAACAATATTAATAATAGCAAAAATAGTAGTAATAGTAATAATAATAATAAAAAGATAATAATTGATTTTGAGAGAAATTAATTAAATATTTAATTTTTTATTCAGAGACCACCTGAATCTCATCTCTATCAAATCGTTAACACTAAAATTTGGTTATTTATTCGAATCACTACCAAAGAATCCGTCTTTATATAGTTTTTACGATTTAAGATACACATATATCTTTTTGTGACATCGCCGAACTGTGCAATGTGAACTGTGTTTTCTGACTTTACAGCTCAACGGCAATTGGCGAAAAAAACCCTAGATTTACCCGGTAATCTTGGAAAGCCTACGACAGAACGGCCAAAATATTTGCAGACAGTGAAAGGATTTAAATGTGAAAATCCCATAAATCCAATTAACACAAAGCTGCATATCGGGGATGCGATACGGTAAATGGTAACGGCAACGGTAACGGGTTAGGGTCTTCAATAGATTATCCGGTGAACGGGCAATGTATAAGTTTGATACAAATTTGAGGCGTCTTGTGAGTTGGTAGCCATATGTATAGCTACCTGATCGATTGTGGCTCATCCGAAAAGGGGTGAAGGTTGATGCACAACGTTTTTGCTATGTTGGATTACCGCAGATCCTGTGATACGTTGATCCTTTGACTTTTCCTGCTAAGCGATCGTAAAACGTGGGTTATGCATTTATGACCCCCAGTTCCCACCCACAGCCACCCGCCCATTGGCCTGGGCAGCGAACCAACATCGAACCGGGCCTGGGTGCGGTTTAATCCGAGACCACCAAAGAGATCATGGCGCGCTCGTTTAATCTGCTCAGTTGGGTGCAAGTTGTTGGCTCAAGCGGGGTCATCTGGTTTGCCCGGCCTCCTAGGTAAGCGGATAATCCTTACTGCCATTGCTGGCTGGGATTAGCATGTCATTTTGGCAGAAAATCCAAGTAGACCAAGCTACAAGCTTTGTTGGTTTGTTTGGCTGTTATTGCTAATCGTGGAAAAGTCAAAGGCAAAAGCCAAAAAGTAAGGTAAACTTGATCTACCTGTGCGGACGGCAAATACCTGAACTCTGAAATATATACACATATATACATACACATATATACACAATGTATATATATATATATATATAGACTGAAAGTGCCTGGCAATTCGGGACCCCGTTTAAGGAGTGGTTCAAGTGTCCTGGCTTGTCTCGTGCCAGTGTTGCTGGATTTAACTGTGGTGTTTGGTGGGCATGTTGCTGCTAATCAATTGATTAACAAGACATTTGGGGATCGAAAGGGGTGTAACACTTAATTCCTGAGGAAGTAGCTGTAAATTGTGCACTTGCACTTTGTTTTATTAATGGATGTATGCAAGTCCCATTTTATTTGTACTTCTATGACATGTTTGAAGTTGTTCGTTGGAGGTATTTGTACTTCGTATCAAATCTATTTTGTTTATTGCAGATGCGAATTAGGCATATTATATTCAGAATTATGCATATTATACAAATATGTAAGACCTTCCAATTATATTACTTATTTTCAACTTAACTTTATTCGAGAAAATACAAGTGAAAATATTTGCAACAAACACCTTCGAAGATTTTCTCCAAAAATGTAACCATATAATCAAAGCCCTTTACTATATATGCCAAAATGAAAATAGTTATAGTCCTCAAAGGTAATTCTTGGGGTTATTTCAAATAAATATATTCCGTTTTTTATATCTAAGTTGACTAAATTCTGTACTTATGTTTATTTAGAACATTTATCTTAAGAAAAGTTCGCTTTTTATTTGAAAAAAAAAATGATGAATTATTTTTCATTTTTTATTTGATTTTAGCAAAAATAAAAAGTAATGCAAGAAAAAACTACACATAGAGAAAAAATACAAGCATATTTACAGAATGCGAACCTTGATTCAAGTATTTGTTTTTTTGAACACTGTAAAATCTTAAATGAAGAATTCTAATCTACAATCTGCCAGATTCCAGCTGAGGTGCACAATGAGCAACAAGATGATCACAAAGCTCACTTCAAAAATATACTTAATCTTAGCTAAGTACATTTTGTGCTCAAGCTAAGAATATATATACATACATATATGCTTAACTTGAGCTTGTTTAGAAATGATGTATTCATTTATTATGAACAAAAAAATAAAAAAATCATTTTCCCATTATAAAATCCAGACCTCTAAAAAATGTTCAATATGAAAAAGAAGAAAGTTTCCCGTCTGCGACCGGGACAGCTGAGAAAACTTCACTAATATTCCACTACTATGAAAAATATAAATTTCAATTAAAATATAATATAAATAATTACAAAAACTTAAATTTTTGTTTGTTAATAAATTGTATAATTGTTCAGTATTGATTGCTTGCGTTTAAATAAAATTTTCATAATTTTTGCACCATATTTTTAGTATTTTATTTTTCTTCATTTTTCAAAACATATTTATTATTTTCACCGCAGGTGTATGTACATATGTGCATATGAGCAGCAATGAGAGTTTTGGTCTATTGAGAGATTTGTACATTAAGTAACATTCTCCTTTAAAATGTATTTGGTATCTCTGACCCAGTAGTGTGAACGGGAGCGTGAGGGGGCTTGTAAATACAAAGGGCGTGCAACTCTTGTTCTTCTTACTGAGGTTGACTTGCTAATTGATTACTTATATATGTATATGTATATGTATATGTATGTGGCGAGTGAGTTTGTCAGACTGGTCAACTTGAGTGTCATAAATCTTGTGGGAGTTTGGAGAGCCAAAATATTGGCATCTGGTGCTGCTGTGTGGATAAATACATACATATACATATATGTACATCGGTATGTGTGTATTGTACATCATTGAATCTTCCGTTTCATAATATGTGACATACGCATACAGACATACATACATACATACAGACATACATACACACTAACGTTCGTCGTCCTTTGTGAAAGTGACGCGTCTCGGCCACATTGCGTATGCGTAATGAAAGGACACTCGCTTAATAAAAGACACCCAAATCAACCGCCGCCAAGGAGCAAAAGCAGCAGACGCTGGCATGGGGAAGGAGCAGCAAAAGGAGCAAGTAACAACAAAGCAAAACACACACACTCACCCGCATTCAAACACAGTTAAGGGCAGCTTGTGAGCATGCGAAAGAGTGTGTGTGTGTGAGAGAGAGAGAGAGAGACAGAGACAGAGACAGAGACAGCGAGCGAGCGAGAGAGAGAGACAGCGAGAGCAAGAGCGAGACTCTGAAGCAGCTCTGCCAACACCGGCGGCGTTGTTGTTGTTACGCTCTGCTCTGCGGTGGTGTTTGGGTAACGCCCCTTTAAATACAGTTATTTCATTGGGCCGCGACCACAAATTTATTAGTTTTTATTGTTATTGTATTGATATTTGAATTATGTGTGCCGCGTTGAGTCTTTTTCCTTTGCTCCTCTACAAGAACACTTATTGCACATACATCCGTATTTTTTTTAAAATTTTTTTTTAATATATTGTTATACATATTTCGCTTTATTCCCTTTAATTGGTAGTCGTGCGATGAACATTAATATTAAATGTGGTGAAAATAAATTGAATTTTATTGGGTCAATCTGATAAGTATGTATGTGTGTATGCTGTAAATAAAATAGTTAACAATAATAAGTTTGTTTTTAACTAATGCTACATTAATTATTATACTCTAAGAATAATTCATAGCATTAAATAAATGATTGCTAAAATGTATGTATAAATAAAAAGATATAATATATAATATTCATTTTTAAAATTAATTGTATTATAAACTGTTAATTAACACTAGTCATTTGGCTATGCATGTAAATATTTCATAAGTTCTTTTCACAATTTAACCACGTAAACAAATTCAAATTAAATTAAAATTAAATAAATTAATTAAATTTAAATCTTGATTAATTTGCGTTTCTTACATAATGATAAGTTTCAATTGAAGTTTGCCACAAGGCCGCAATGTAAATACATAAATACATAAATACTTAAATACATAAATATGTATGTATATAGATATAAAATAAATACATATGCAGATGTACATGCATGCATGCTTAAGTACATATTGTATGAATGTTGTGTTCACCTACAAACTGATCTTTAGCATCATCATAAGAAGCAGAGTGAAGCAATATGAACGGCTGCAGCGAAAAAAAAAAATACAACAACAAACACGAGAAGAATTCACCCAATTGCTTTGACACACAAACCCACACATAGAAATTAAAACAAAACTCCTGCGGGCCATATAGCCTAACAACAACAACAATAACAACAAAGATAACAATGCAAAAAGAAAAAAAAAACGCAGAAGAGTGTGCGCGCTAATGCGAGCGAGCGAGATAAAGAGCGACGCTGTGGCGATGGACTAAGCGGGCGAGAGCGGAGGTAGCAACCACCAGGCGAGTTGATGGCGCACATTGGCTTGTGAGAGAAGAGCACAGCACGAGTCGCTGCTAGCGTCGCTGTCGCTGCCTACTGCCGTCATCAGTGATTCGTTTTGTACGTTGTTAGACTCTCTCGCTGCGTTTTGGAATTCAGTCGACAACGATAATTACCGGTGGTTGTATCTCGAGCGCAGCGACTGAGGCCAACAAGACCGAACTGAGACTGACCAACAAACACACAGCCCAACGAATCCCCTCGCGCCCTCGTCTCTACTGACCATCGTCATCGCCCGAAAAGACGAACAGCAAACAGCAAAAGAAAAATAAAAGAAAAAAGTAAAGCAAAAGCGCAATGAAATAAGCAAAAAACGAAGCCAGCCGCCAACAGTTTAAGAAGCCAGTGTGCGAACTTATTAGTGTATACGGAATTCGAATTTGTTTTGTGTGCAATTAAATCGAATTGTGCTCGAGCGAAAATTGTTATTGACAATAGCCCCGACATCGACGTCATCGCTGCATCGCACTGTGTCAATAATTATTAAAAAGAAAGCAACAACAAACAACAATAACAGGCACAGTGAGGCTATAATTATTATATAGATGTGTGTGTGTGCGCTTTTATATACCATAAGCAAAACAATATCTAAGTGAAAAGCGTGCCATAATTATAACAGCAAACTCAAACTGTATCAATAAACGGCAATGTGCGAAAACTGCTAAAGCAAAAGAAAAGAACAACAAAAGTAAATAAATCGGCAACGAGTCGGCCAAAAATTATCAACACCAATAAACAGCAGCAGCAGCCACAGCAGCCACAGCAGCAACAGCAGCAGCAATAGCAGCAGCAGCAGAAGCGGCAGCAGCCATTAAAATTGCCAACATGATTGACGCCACCTGCAATTATTTGAATCCCTATGCACTGTCTCAGCCAACAGCAATACAGCAGCAGCAACAGCAGCAGCAACAACAACAGCAGCAACAACAACAACAACAACAGCAGCAGCAGCAGCATCATCATCAGCAACACCAACAGCAGCAGCAGCTGCAATTACAGCAGCAACAACAACAACAGCAACTACAGCAGCAGCAACAACAGCAGCAGCAGCAGCAAGAGCAACAACAGCAACAACAACATCAGGAGCTGCAACCGAGTCATGATTTCATTAGCGCCTCATTGCTGTCCGCCTCCGCGAATGCCACAAGCTCCCCATTGGCGGCACTCTACGGCAAACAGACGAATGCATCCGTTGCCGCTACCACATCGGCATTGCCGGCAATGAAAATGGAAATGCAATATCCGCCGCAGGCATCATCCACGGGCAGCGCATCGCCCAATTCGAGCATATCGCAGTCGGCCGCCTCATCGGCATCGGTGTCGCCTAGCATTTTTCCATCGCCAGCGCAATCGTTTGCTTCGATATCCGCCAGTCCGCCGGCTGCAGGTATTATCGGTTCCTCCTCTTCGTCCTCGTCCACCACCTCATCCTCGTCGGCTGCGGCGGCAGCAGCGGCAGCGGTTGCTGCTGCTGATTTGGGTGCTGCAGCGGTGGCAAGTGCTGCCTACGGCTGGAATACGGCTGCCTACACGGCGTTGCCAACAAGGTAGGTTCAATTTTCATTTTCATTTCCCTTATCACTCAGCATTCACCCATTCGAGGATACTCCTATTAACGCTCTTTGCACTGATTTGATATCTGTTGAGAATAACATGTCGCTAATTTGTTGCCTCCGTTTTTTTGGTTTGCTTCTGTTTCCGTTTGCAGAACTCAATTTCCGTATGCGCAATACGCATCCGATTATTATGGCAATGTGGCAACAGTGGGCAGCGTTGCTGCATCGGCATCGGCCGCTTGGTTCTCACATCAGGAGCGCCTCTATCAGCCGTGGTCATCGCAAAGCTATCCCAGCTTCAACTTCGATGACATCGCCTTCCAGACACAACTGCAACGACGCTCCGTTCGTTGTACCTGCCCCAATTGCACCAACGAGATGAGCGGCCTGCCGCCGATCGTTGGACCCGATGAACGTGGACGCAAACAGCATATTTGCCATATACCCGGCTGTGAGCGATTGTACGGTAAGGCCTCGCATCTAAAGACCCATCTGCGCTGGCATACGGGCGAGCGTCCGTTTCTCTGCTTGACGTGTGGCAAGCGTTTCTCGCGCTCTGATGAGCTCCAGCGACATGGACGCACACATACCAATTATCGTCCATACGCCTGCCCCATTTGCTCGAAGAAATTCTCGCGCAGCGATCATCTCAGCAAGCACAAGAAGACCCACTTTAAGGATAAGAAAACGAAAAAGGCACTCGCCGCCGAGGCTAAGGAGCAGGCGGCAGCCATCAAGCTGGAGAAAACCGAAAAGTCGTCAAGCGGCAAAAAAACAAAGACAACAACATCAGCAGCGGCAGTAGCATCGACGGCGACGCCCGCGAGCAGTGTGCAGTTCAAGCAGGAACAGCCAGAGTCAGCCAGCACCTTGGGCTATGCACCGTATGCGAATCTCTATCAGCAAACGGCGGCAGTAGCAGGAGTTACATCTCTGCCACCGCCGCCGCCACTATTCCAGCCCCATCAGCAACAGGGCGATGCACCCAGCGGCAGCAGCACGAACAACAGCTATGAGCCCTGGTGCACCACCAACAACACTTCCAGCAGCAGCAGTAGCAGCAGCAGCGCCACCAACAGCAATTCTAATAATAACCGTGCCATGGAACAGAATCAAACTACCTCAGCAAATGCCAGACCCACTTCGGCTAGATCCGCAACAAATTCCAGCATTAGCAACAACAGCACCAACAACAGCAGCAGCAGTAGCAGCAGCAATAGTCAGACGCAACATTATGCGGCGCTTGCCATGCAGAGTGAGTCGCAGCTGGCGTCCGAGTACGGATTAACCATGTCCGGGCTGGCGAGCGGGGCCAGCGAAAGCAGCAGCAGCAGCAGCAATTGCGTTAACAGCAACAACAATTCGAATGCTGCTGCTGCTGCGGCTGCTGCATATACGGGCCTCATTGCACCCATGAAGTCGGAGTATGCCGGCAGTTATCCGGCTGAGTTTGCCAGCAGCTCCGGCTATGGCTATGCTGCACATCATCATCATGCTGCCCATGCCCACGCCCACGCCCATGCCCATGCCCATGCCCATGCGCATGCCCATGCCCACGCCCATGCCCACGCCCATCATCATCATCATCATAATGCGTGGACCGCCGCTTATCATCCGCATGCCACTGCCTAGATTAGACTTAGCATAACTGCGGATTTGTACCTTAAATCTGAATCCTTAATCCTTGTTGTTGTTGATAAAATTATGATAACTGAAATATTGAAAGATTATGATTAGTACTCTATATATTAATGTTCTCGAGTCGATTCGATCCAATTCGATTCGATTCGATTTTTTTTTTTTTTTTTTTTTTAGAGAGCGAAGTCGGTTGAAGCCGCCATATTCTTGCATATAGTACATATATATTATATATGTGTGCAGAGAAAACACTCCCCAATAATGCATTCTAATCAATCCCAAAACGTAAACCGATATCCTCTAGTTTTTGTCTCTATAGTGACCTAAATTGTTGTTATTAAGTCAAATAAAAACATAAAAATAATATATAAATTTATGAATGAATAAACCGAAATGAAAAAAAAATTCAATAATACATTTAAGATGATCTTTTTTTTAACCACATTTTTTTTCATAGATTAAGCCAATTTTTTTTGCATGTATGTACATATTTATCCATGATCTAAAATACATATACACATATACATATATATAATAATAATATTTGTTAATTGTCTTTAAGATAAATTATATAAACAAGAACGAAAACGCAAAAAACCGGCACAGAAAATTATAATAAAAAAATAATAATTAAAAACCAATGTTTTATTCCTCATTGAATCTGCTCGAATGTTTTTTTTCTTTGTGTTTTATTTAAGCCATTTTAGCTAATGCTTATCTACTAATACACTCATAGTATTACCAATAAATTGATGCAGACTTATTAGGTCCAATGCGAACTCTTAAACTGTTTGCATCTGCATCTGAGTTCTCAGCAGGTGTCGCTTATTGATTTATCAAATGGGCTGACCGCCTAAGGGCTAATTGGTGAAGTAACTGGGCAATATTTAGAGACGTCGTGTGAATGACTAAATCAATTGTTTAGCGGATGTCGAAGTATAGCTCATCTGATGGGGGTAACCCATACTTAAAATTACACTTTCGCCCAACGCCGATACTTAAAAAATGAGTGAAAAAAGACAGAGAAGTAAATGGGCAGCAACAGCAACAACAACAGCAACAGCGAAAACAACAAAAACAAAGCATCGACAAAATTAAAATTTGTTGAGCCATTAACTGGCCGAAAACAGAAAGCCAAAGCAAAACATAACTACTCGTAACTTACTCGCTAGGTATTTGTATTTTACACGCAATAAAAAAAACAAAATACAAAAAATGGGAAAATAAAAAACGACTTGAAGAAAAATTAACAAATCATAACATGATCATTTATCATCATTAAAGCGAGAGTTCAGGGCCCCAATTCCAGTCGGACTTCGAGTTAAAGTCGTATTGTGGCCCCCCCTTCGGCACTTAGGCCACAGGCTAGCCACAACTCCAGTTATAAATCAATCAGATTTATTCGCTATTTAGTATGCACCGTGGGCCCAACACAGCTACGTACATGTAGGTGTGTGCATGTATGTGGTCAAGTAGGAGGTGGCTGAAAAACGCACTAAAAATAACCAAAAATTTGGCTTGCGGTCAACGAGTCGTATGATTAACGCTCGTGTGAAGCTTTCATCCACACCTTTTGCTTACCCCAGGTGGACCCCTGCAGCGTGCCCCACCATTGTCAACTATACCGTTTGCTCAACTCGCCAGCGCATCGATCGATCAATAGTTCCACTTCTTGGCGCCCGCCCCACTTTCGATTTGATTGATGCCCCAAACATAAATCAATGCAAATGCACACACAACAATCGTCCAAGATCGACCAACGATCTTAACGTCCCTGCGACAGGCTGTGCTTTGGGGAATTTGGTCTTCATTTCTGTGCGTCTTTCTTGTATATTAATCGCAACTTAGGATGCCTAAAACAAGTACATATTATTTATTTAAGTGTATGCACCATATAAACCCAAATTATTCCTCCTCTGATACTAAATAGCTAAGCAGATACGGACGGGAATTGTTTTATTTGATTCTTAGTATTAGCGCATACAATTTATTTGGCTTATTGAAGAGAATTAAGTTAACTTAAGTTAATTTAATTAATCGCAACAATAATACCGAAATATTACATTGCCTCACTTGATTCTCATA
Source organism: Drosophila imparisetae (assembly GCA_035042265.1). Classification (NCBI taxonomy): domain Eukaryota; kingdom Metazoa; phylum Arthropoda; class Insecta; order Diptera; family Drosophilidae; genus Drosophila; species Drosophila imparisetae. The sequence goes on along the minus strand of JAWNLP010000222.1, from coordinate 360,665 downwards.
CGGTCATAGACATGTTTGAAAAATTGAAAACTTCTCATTTGCTGAGCCTTGCCTCTGAGTGGCACTTGTGTAAGACTCAATAACTTTCTACGAATTTGGCGATAACTGACACCACCTACGATCCATCGATGGTCCATTGGAACACTTAGGGGCAGAGTTAAGATGCTCTCGTAATTATTGTCACACGTACTTAGCAATCGGGAGCGGTCCTGTACATGAGAGGGAGAGTTGCTTGGTCTCCTCGTCGAGTGGGTAAGAAGCCGCAAGGACTCTCTCGTGACACGCTTCTTCAAGTGGTGCAAGCGTCTCGGTGAAATCCACTTGATCGCTCTAATTTTGATTGAAATGATCAATAATAAAAATGTTATACAACCACTTGACAGTTGCCCGGCCGCACTTTGTGTTTCATCTTACAGAGGAACGGAGACCGCCCTTTTCCATGGAATCGAGTTTGAAGTTACAGCGCACGGTCTCGTGATCCAGACAGCACCCACAGCAGCAGCAGCACCAGCAGCAGTGACATCAGGACATAGGAACAGCAACAGCAAATTGAGTTGAGATTATCACTGCTTAGGCGAGTGAGCATCTTTTTTTGTTGTACTAAGCAAGCGTGTCCAAGGGTCCAACAAAACATAAAATGCGCTTTCAAAGATCCTCTGACAAAGGACATGACTTAACTAGAAAATGTTTAACATTTGCCCGTGTTTAGTTTTTCACTTTTCACTTTCCTTCACCGCATTACCGCCAGGCCCTCTTTTCTGTGTTCTTTTCTCCTACATTTTTCATCATTTTTTCCTTTTTTTTCTTTTCTTTTTTTTCTTCTGCTGATTGCGGTCTTTTTAGTGGGCGTGTATGACATGGTCATCGGTGATTATTAATTTATGTGCATTTGGTTTCTGTTGTTTTGGTTGTTGGTTGTTGCTTGTTGGCTCTGTTGGCTGTGTTAACTGTGTTGGCTGTCTGGTGGCTCTTTTGTTTTTGACGTTGTGGTGGCGGTTTGTTCATTTAAAAATTATTACAACATATGGCTAAGTTTCGCTTGTGGTTTACTTGGTTCGCGTGGGTTTTCTTTCTCTGAGCGAAAAAAACCAAAAAAAATGTTTGGCCAATGTCTTGGCAAAAACTAATACACAAGCCCAATCGAACAGGAATCGCTTACATACACAGTATTTATAATGCGTTGTGGTCTTGATTGAACCACCTTTGACCAGGCATTTAGTTGCCATCGCAGCAGTACGTGACTAAATCAATACCTCGCATATTAAAGCATAACAGTCACACTTGAATCCAATGAATGTGAATCTGGTTTTGGGGGATTCGCCTGCTTAAGTGGCCAAGTGGCCAACAACAATAACAACAACTCTATCAGCTAGACAGTGAATGGCTCATTGTTGACATCTGTGGCATACAAATTAAAATATGTGTGTGTGTGTATTGTGCAACGTTATTTGTTGTGTGTGCTCGGCTACTTATGATGGAATTGAATTGTTCGATGTGTGTATTAGGCGTCCCGAAACTGAAAACCAAACAACAACTGTAACAAAGGAGCAGCGTAGCAGGAGCCAATGGCAATGTAACCCAAAAGAAAACTGCGACATATGTGCAGTCAATAAATTTTCCACTTTTCATGCTGACAGCACATAAAAAAAAAAAACATGAAAAAAAAGCAGAGAAGGAACAGGACCAAAAACGGACGAACGCCAGGTTTGTGCCGCTAATGGCCCCAGAATGACTTGGCACTCTTTTTGGAGAGCTACTCGCAACTAAAGGAAAATGCACATACACTTTTACATGTACAGGACATATACATGTATATATATGTATATGTGTGTGTGTGTGTGTGTATAGCGAGAGGGACGTCAGCGTTTTGAGTTTGCTTTTGTTATGCCTTTGCGATGCACTTAATTTGATTTTATTGTTTCGCGCTTAGCGCATTTGTTTATGTCAAATTTACCGATTCACATTATCAATATGCCACGCCCACGTTCGCCCACTCTTCACAATGCCCATTGCCCACGCGTGTGTGCTTCCTATTTCATGCACCCCAACTCCTTCCCATATATCCATAGGCAAAATAAAATTTCAAATAAAAATGCTGTTATACATTATGTTAGACTTGGATATACCCTGTAAAATGAAATACCAAATATTTCATTGAATTGTAATTTGTACAAGAGGTTCAGGCAGCGTTTGTCTTATCTCAATAAATCCATACAACATTTTACTTGAACTCGAGTCGAAGATACTTCCAAAGTAGTTAATTATTTTGACACACTAACCATTTTTGATGGGCTTCAATAAGGATACGTTCGACTAACCCTATGTACGAAAATCTGAATGCTGGATATTCAAAAATTGGTATTAAAATGCATTTCAATGTTTGCGGCATGGGGGCAATACCTTAAAGTTCGCCCACGCCCACTTGAGCCGCTCGGCTCATGTATTCTTTCATGATGAGCACAAAAGCGGTGTTGCGAATTGATTAATTTTCTCCCTTCTGCTTCTTCTACATATTCTGCTTCTTATTCTTATTCTTCTTCGTCTTCTTCGTGTTCTTCTTCTTCTTGTTCTTCTTCTAGCACTTCTGCAAGAATCGAGCCTGACTGGGTTTATTTGGTTCTCGGCTTGGCCTTTCTGCTAGTCCCAAATCGATTCGTTGCGCCTGCTTTTTGGTGTGATTTTAATGCAGCCTTCGCTTGGCGTATCCTTTGTCACTTATCCTGTTATGTCTTATGACTGCAGTGGCGCCACAAAATCATTTACTTGTGTTTTTTTTTTGTGTGTTTTTTGATTTGTTTGTTGTGATCCATTTGTTAGATTGCTATTGCTTCGAAAATGTCTGACACTGACGTGTGCGCCAACAATTACGTTGCCGGTTTCCAGGTTCCTACTCCCAAACCCACACCTAAGATGTACATACATACATAGCTCCATAATTCCGTGACGTAGGCTAGCCAAGACCAAAAACATTGTTACTTGGTTGACATGTGGCCGACAGGTCTAAGCATTTTATGCTTGTAAGTGTGCGTGTGTGTGTGTGTGTGTCTTTCTGCAATGATTATAAATCAACATTTTGATTTATGAATGTAACAAAACTTCAGCCACGTCCACGACAACAATAATGAAGTGGAATATGCTTAAATTTACGACCGAAACACTTACAAATACAAAGTGTGTGCATGCCACAAGATACCAAGCAATAATGTCTCTGCCTCTGTCTCTGCAAGTGCCAACAAAAGTGTCGGCAAATTTCTGTTCTCCCCTTATCAGATGTCTAAAACATTGAAGAATATATATATATGTATATTATTTATGTATACATATATATATATATATATATACATATATTGCTAAATGATTGCTAAATGATAACTGAAGAAATGCATTTAGAGCAAGTATTATAAATTTGTGAGTTGAATTCTTATTAAATCGGAGAACGGATCGGTTAACTATAGCATACAGCTGCCATAACAACTGTTAGTCGAGTGACAGATTATTTGTTTTCCTCTCTAACCTACCTGTTCAAGTGCATCCATAACAATTGTGAGTATGCTCTTCATATTTTTGCCAATTCTTATCAACACGATGCCTATTTATTTAAGAATTAATAGAAAAAATCAGTTAAGTATATAATTAATGGTAGAATGGTAGAATATTTACATGAATTTTGACAGGAAAATAATGTTTTAAAATGGACATGCAGATTCCAGCTAGATAAAAAGAGACCTATTTGGTGTGGGATTAAAGTGGCGCACCACCAAATATGTTAGCTATACATATAAAATATATAAAATCAATGAGTGCTTAACTATTTAAAAAGTCCTCTTGTAATTTATTGCTTAAAAGAGTAGTAGTGGCAGTAGTATTGGAAGTAGTAGTAGCTCACACTCATTGGTAGACAAAGGATACAGTCAAGTTTTTATATAGGCATATGCTCCTTGTTGGCAGACACTCGACAAACAACACTTCAGTCTCTTGAATAAAAACAAACTACTTGTGTATGTTGGACACAAAAGCGCTATGTGAAAAAATGGCCTGGCCAGCAATTTGCATAAACTTTTTTATGTGGCCAACAGTGATGATGGCGCAACAACAATGGGGAGCGAGACAAAAAAAGGTAGCGGAAACGGAAATGGATGCCGCACGGTCAGCGGCGTGTTCGATAATCAGTACTGGCCAAAGCATGGCGCCAATGCGCAAACACAACAACAACAACAACAACAACAACAACAACGGGGAGCAACAGCAACAATGGCAACAAAAAGAAGTGTTCAATGCATAAATCACTGCAAAAAGCGAGGGTGCTCGGCAGAGAGTGGGAAGTATACAAACATTTTATTTGAAGCAGCGAGTTTGCATTTTTTATGAACTTGTCGTACAACGTTACAACAAATTCATATACTCGATATACATAAAAAATGCATAAAAAATATCCAGCGCTCCATAAACTGCACAACAATAGCTGGCGGCGAACAGGACCACGACCAGGACAAGGACCCCTTATATCCCAGGACGTCATTAGGAGAAAAACAACTGTGCGGCTGCAGTTAAGCACAATTGTCTTCATATATGTATGTTTGCTGTTTGCTATTGGATATCCAAATAGTGTACTTGAGCTTACTAACCACACACACACACATGCCCACTCACACACTAGATACAATTTTTTGGGTTTCGTTGCATGGATTTAATCGTATGAGCTGAGGGCATTCAAGCACTTCATATATTGATTTCGATTATTGCTGATGCTTTAATTATGACGCTGAGCAACAATTTTTGGCGCCGATGAAGATTGGTGTAGATTACAAGAACCTGAACAACAAGGGAAAGTTTCAACTGTAGCTTATTGGATAAAGCATAGCTCCGATAGCAATAATCGGTCGAAAGATGGGCTCTTGTGTAAAAAACGTTCTTGTTTTAAGGATCAAATTGACTAGCTACGAGAAGATTTTGTCATTTAACTTTCTATCTATCTTATAGCTTGCCTAGGAAAAATTTGTTAGTTCCTCACTTCATAATCAAATATATATATATATATATATATATATACACAAGTGAGCAGATGGACTCCAGTTTGTAATCTGCGGCGTACCGAAGATAACTGTTACTACTTCTTATATGTTTATTTAGCTTCCGCTTGGCAACATAAAACTGTTTATAGGGTATCACCGAGTCGGGCACTATTGATTACTTGTTTTCATTCGAATTCCTTAAAGCGATACAATATGAAATAGACTCTTTGTTGAGCGTATACAAAGTTCGTTTAGCATCAGTGTCATTTTTATGGATATTCTTTTACTTTGGTGCCCTTATCGACAACAGGACGTTTCATGTGTCAAGCTTGGGCTTCCTGAATGGTGACACCACCATTTGAAGCTGCTGCTGCTGCTACTGCTGCTGCTGCTGCTGTAGATCAATGAATATTGACTGCTACCGAATCACATTTATCATTTTGGCAAGCGGAAAAATTAAACACACACATAAGAGACGCGCAAAAATGTATGAAAAACTTATTCGCAGCGGATATCCTTGACACATCCTGTCACTTGGGGGGCACTCAAGCATATGCATTGTACGCAATTGTGTCAATGCGACACTTTTCCTCTTCATTCGCCAATGTATATACATGCGTGTGTGTGTGTGTGTGTGTGTGTGTACATGTGCAGTGTGTTTCTATGGTGAGAAGATACTTCTGCGATCTGTTATCGCTTTCCATCCCCATCCCCATCCACATCGCATCGCATTGCATTGCATTGCATTGATTAGCCATCGTCTTGGCAGATATCTAGTTTCACGGCGAATCGAACACCGCTCAACACCTGACGGGAAATGGCGCCCCCTTTTAGAATCCAAGCCGATGCAGTTTTCTTTCGTGTGTCCGTCGCTCAAGGTGCAAGTATGCATCTCAGCGCCTTTAATGTTTAATCTTTGTTGCTGCTTTGTTAGTGTTTTAATTGTTATTTGTGCAACTGCTTGTACTTATTGACTGACTGACTGATTGATGATGAACATACAGACCGAAACATAAGAGCTGCAAAAAGCACAACTTTCCGAAGCATATTCGCCCTAAGACGTACAATTTTTTCAAAATTTGTGAAAAACAGTTGAATAGAAATTATTTATTTTCCAACTGATTAGTTTTAAGATTTTGATTTTGCGCAATAAAAAGCATATTGCAAAAGCTCTGGATACAAACCTAATTGACACAATTTTGAATACATGATCTTGGCCCGGGCAAAGCCGGTTAATACCTGGCAGCAACTCATATTGTAAATTGGCATTGAAGCGCTTGGCAAGTTGACCAGCTGCTTGAGCGTCTGCCGCATATGAAATGCTATTTATGCTTTATATTCCTGTTAACTGCACTCTATAATTATCGAGAAGCAGAAGTCAGCAGACAGCAGACAGCAGACAGCAGCCAACAGACAGCAACGCAGCAGCAGCAAGAGCAGCACCACAAACAGACGCACAGATATAGAAAAAATTAGGTTGAAATATTTGATGCCCTTGAGGGCTATCTTCTTGGTCCGCCACGTAATGGCAACTGATTTATCGTATTTAAAATATTTTTACCATTGTTTTCTTTATTGTGGTTTCTGTGGTGGTGGGTATTATGGACTTGTGCAAATGTATGAAACATGTTGAAGAAGTCATTTCCGATTCTAAGATGGATTTTGAACGAATATCACAAGTTCACATTTATGAACAGGATTAATCTAGAGCTCAAATCTTTAACAAAAGTACTTTTGAAAAGTTGGAAAGCAATGACTAATTGAATGGGTGAGAGTTCATGACTAAGACTTATAATTATAATATTGATTTAAGTATATTAATAATATTTTTTTTTTTGATTGGGTTTGTTTTTCTGGATTTCCGCAATACTTGCAACACATTTAGGACCAACTCACATTTGAACGCCACCAGATTTATGACATAATAAATACACAATCTAATTTTATATAGTATAATTTATAACAATATAAGAAAACAAAATAAAATATTTGGAATTAATATGTTATATCTTTCACTGAGAATATTGTATTTAAATATATTGCACTTTGAACTTGTTTGCTGAATGAGCATTTAGTTCACTAATGCGTATAACCCCATCGCAGCCACACCAATTTGCCCTAAGCAAATTATTAAGTTGTGGCAGCAAGCGGGAGAGGGGGCAAGGGGGCGCAGAATTTTCGAGCGGTGGCAAAGTGAGCGTTCTACACAACGCATTGAATAACTGTCTGGCAGTGTGTAAGTCAATGCTGGCAATATGCCTTTAATCAAGCCGCAAAAGGCAAAGTAATTCAAATTTTCAAATTATTTCCACCAAAAGGGACGGACGACTCCGATGATGATGATGCTGACGCTGATGCTGATGCTGATGCTGATGATGGGGTATACGAAATACATACAAATCAAATGGAATGGGTGGTTGAAGGCGTTCAAAAACTGCCACCAACTCATACAAACAATAAACTGTTCAGCACAGCCCTCCTATATATACATATATATATATATATATGTGTGTGTGTGTGTGTGTACATATTTAAATTAGGCGCACATAATAAAGCCAATGAGTGATTTAGTTGAATTGCCAACAATTGAATAAATTTTCCAATTGCCTGCGTTTTCGTATTAGCATTAGAAGGATGCTCACGCACGTTCTGTGTGTGTGTGTGTGTGTGTTCGTTCAAAATATAGGAAGCAACACGCATACTTGTACAAAACGCAAAAATCAGTCAGTGGTGTCTGTGTTGATGTTATCCTCATACCCATTCTCTTCCCCATCAACAGCCTCGTCCTCGTCCTCGTCCTCGTCCTCGTCCTCCTTCTCATCCTCATTGTCGTCCTTGTTGTTAGTTTTGCTTCTGTGGCTGCCGTTTCGTCGCCATTCATTCAAATGAGGTTGACAACGTCGTCGTCCAACATTTTGAAACCCTTTCGTGCAGTACAGCGTTAGCTGGCTGGGGGAATGTATGTATGTATGTTATGGGGAAAAGGGTGGGCAAGGGGTCACGGTGGGGTTGCATTCGCGCCGTTGGTTGCTCAAGCTTTGCAATCCTTTGAAGTTACATTTGGGTTTCGGGTTTTTTAACGGCCGTCGCCGAATTTGCCGCCACACCATCAAATGAGTGTTTGTTTCATTTTCTTTCGTTGACACCCATTTTTTGAACTCGTTTGACTCACGCACAAGCTAAGGATAAATACAGATATATAATATATATACTTATATCTTTATATACATATATATAATTATATCCGTATATATATTTACCTATTTCGCATGTCATCTGATAAAGGTTGCTTGTATTTCAAGAATGCATCAGTTTTTCTTGGGCTACTTACCAACGCCAGGAATCTACATAAATAATATTATTTATTTTATTTATACCTATATTATATTTAAGTCCCACGACATTATCAAAATAAATGTATAGCAGTTCTTATTACTTATACGATTTTGATGATAAATGTTGTCTTTAAGCTTATGTTGGCAAAGTTCCATTGAGTTTTTATACAGTTAACACTGAAAATGTTAATAATAGCTCTGAAAGATCTTTTTAAATGGATTGTAATTCTTTATCTTACACACAAGGGAATTAGTTAAATACTAATCTTTAAGTTTAGTTAAAATAAGATCCCCCCTAATGGCTTTTTTATGGCTGTTGCAAACATTTACCTGGCATCATGATACCCGATTTAGTTAGGTTCTTCCACCCACTGAATATATATATCTGTTCTAAATACATTTCTAAATACATATACATGTATGTGTATGTATTTATGTATGCCATCGAAGTGCGTAAACAGGCACAATGTGAATACGAAAGGGTTGCGTATTTTTTGTTGTGCTCACCGTGGATGTGTGGCGAAAAATCTGTTGAACCAAATAATTTTATAAAAGTGGGTGTTTTATTAAAAGTGGAGCGCATGATTGCCAAAGGGCCACCGAGCCTCGCACAGACAGTGAGGCTGGTAGAGACCGGAACTGGGAACGCAACCAGGACCGGCTGCGAAAGTCTATCAAAGCGAGCTCGGCGAAAGGCGTCGGTCCTGGATTGTTGGGTTGGATTGGGTTGGGTTGGGTTGGCTCGGCCAGGGTCGGGCTGGGCGGTTTTAGGCGAAGGGGACACGCCCAAATGGTTTTTATTTCTTAGAAATAAGTAGCTGCCGCTGTGCAATCGACTTTGACTTCCACTTCGATTTTGGTTTTTGGTCTTGGTTTTGGTTTGCCATTTTACGCCTGTTGTTCTTGTTTTTGATTCCCTCATGTGGCGACTGTTGCTGCTTGTGTTGTTCTATTGATTGGTCTCATGTAAGCCTGGTTGATCATTTTGCCGGTTATGTGCTGAAGGTGCGTGGCAATATTTGCATTATTGCATTGTCATTTTCGTCAAATATCACATGCCAGAGATGAGATTGTAAAGCTCTTAGATATCTTTGCTGAGGCTGTTCGATCTTCAGGCTGTTGGAACGTTTTGCGTTTCTCAGCAAAGAATACTTTTTTCTTGATTAAAGAATGCTTGAATTGAGTATTCTTAAATGCTTTGTTTTCTTGCTACAAGGAGAGAAAAGGATTCCATCCTAATTATGTACATATTTCATTAATTTGCATAGCTTTGATGATCTGCGATGTTTAGTAATAAGAAACCAATTCATAGTGTTGAGTGTTTAGTAAAACACAACATATACTGATTTCCATAGGCGCTCATATTTTCGCTCTTAATGATGATGACGCCATCGGCGTCGTTGATCTTGCTGCGATAAGCTGTAAAAGGCTTATAAGCAACTTTTGCTACTTTAACTTGACATCAATCATGCGAGAAGGGAATAATGCATTAGGAAGGGGTATTGGCTGAAGATAGGGACGCTGGCTTCTGTTAAAGACCCACTCAAAATGCTTTTAAAGTTTCGCTTGGAAATATACCCTTGATGTGGCAAAATGCGTATGTTGGGTATAACCAAGTTGTGCAAATGTTTGTCACTCAGAATCGATATCAAAAATATTATAATCCATATAATAATCGAGTTGATTCAGCTACTGTGCATGTGTGTGTGTGTGTGTGAACAATTTGAATATACTTTGCATTCATTTGTGTAAGAGTAAGCTTCGGCTTACAAAGTATTTACAAATCGAGCAGCATTGTTTGTTGTCGAAGTTCGTTTTTGTTGTCAGCGCCAGTTGCCGGCGCTTTTACAAGCCAAAATGGGAAATTGCTGATGTAAAGATGACCGAACATAATTTTTGTGGGATTTCTCAAAAGCAGGGCTGCATTCAGCGGCATTGTGTGTGTGTGTGTGTTAATTTGATATCAAAGCGTTGCCGCATGAATAGGCAATTATGCACAGGTGCACAGTTCGGCTGCCTGCCACTGGGAGTGCAACACCTACCGATGCTGATCAGCGGCTTAAGAATCGAGACGAGTGTTGAAATTGCAGCGTAGCGGCGCTTTCTTCATTTCAGTTATTCTCTGCCTTAATTGAATGTCAGCGCTGCGTGGCCAACAGCAACAACAAGAACAACAACAAGAGAAAATAAAGACATGAACTACTGTGCCAGCTGGGGAGCTAAGTCTACCAGTGGCAACAGGGCAAGATGCTGCTGCGGCTGCGGCTGCTGCTGCGGCTGCTGCTGCTGCTGAGGCAGTGGTGGGCGTTGGGGGCGTAAGCATTGATTGAACGCTCAATTGAGCGCATGAACAGGCGATCATTGGTTGCTGCGCTCGCCTTCGCCCCCGCTCCCCGCTCCCGCCCACGCCTCGGCCCTTGCCTCAGCCCACACTCCACGCACCAAGCGATTTAAGCTTGATGCTTTGATTGATGGGTGTAAGCAAGTTGGATGAGTCGTAGATTATGTGCAGCTTCGATCGTTTGGCTGTTGCTTGTTGTTGGAAGCTTGAGCCTTAAAGGCAATTTGTCGAGCGTTTTGCCCCTGTTCGATGGCCCCATTACATAATCACAGTCTATCCTATTGAACCAAAATGACATGGCCCAAACTCTTTACGCTTCCCTCGAACAGATTGTCAGAGTAAGCGCATTTCAACTAATTTACGTAGTGGCATACAGATCAATTTATGGATATACATACACACACTCGCAAACCATAATTAAACATTTATTAAAATTCAATTGCAGTCGACCAATTTTTCTGCAAAGTTGCCAAACTAGCATGGCAACTTTATATGTTTTTGGTATTTTATTTTGAGGCCTATGCGCCAACAAAAGTTGTTTTCTTTGGTTGCTCAAAAGTCGAAGCTGAAGCTAAATTGTTCATTGACTCAAAAGTTAAGAGTTATTGCAATGATTTCGTGGGACTTTCGATGTATTCCAATCACAACTCTGCCGAATGAGTATAGTAAAGACTGACCCACATCTGACTAGAAAACATGGATAAACTGCCTGATAAAAAAGAGAGAAAGAGAGAGAGAGCGAGAGAATAAGTGGAAAGTAATGAAAGTTGCACATGTTACCTTATTGGTTAAGACTAAATTTCACTTGGGATTTAAATATATTATAATATAATAATATATTATAATTATTGAAGAAATTTTATTTAAAAAGTAAGTTTTGGCTAAAATTGAAAGTAAAACAACTTGGCCAGCATAAAGCCGGTTAAAATGCGCTGCTTGAGTGTCTGTATAAATGCGAAACGGATATTATTGAATAAAAGTATCTAAGAGCATCATGTAGTTACTAATGCCAGCCATGTATCTTGTTGACGGCCACATACTCGTACCCAAGACCTCAAGTCATTTTAAACATGACCAGATAAAAATCTAATAAAGTGCAGAGCGTAAACAAAATGTAGTGAGCGGAGCCACAAGCCAACTCCGCTCGATGCAAGGTGTGTGTGTGTGTGTGTGTTTATGTACTTACCCATGCACATATGCATGTGTGTGTGTCAGTGTTTGTGTACGAGTACGAGTACAAGTTGAAGTTGGAGTTGGAGTTGGAGTACCTGTATGTGCTTAGTTTGACGATGTGCTGCATTTTTGCGCGGCTCATGCGCCTGCGTTGCATTAAACCAATTTCTTTAAATTCTTTTTTTTTTTTAATAAATATACTCCGTGAATTCGTTGTTATACAGTTGAGTGAGTGTGTGTGATAGGCTATGTTTCCGAACCCACAAGTCGAGTCGTTTTGCTGGATCTTTGTCGATAGCCTTGCACGTTGCCACAACAAATCGATAATTAATTACTTTGGTCAACATACATAAATGTATTGCAGGTATATGCATATATTCACATACATGTTTACATATAAATCGCATGATTTAGCTCATTTAGTTTTGGGTATAATATATTTTACTGCATTTGAGAATCGAATGTTTAGTGGGTGAACGAAAACTGCTGCGTTTGGTGCAGGGTATTTGCTAGTTGGGCACTCGCGGCTATAGCACACTTTATGTATTTTTTTTTTTATGGTTGTTGTTGTATGTTTGCGGCACACTTTGCACTATCGAACCATGCGGATCTGTCGGCAACGTGGACTCCGTTGGCGTTGTGGCTGCTTCGTCTCCGATGTTTTGCAGCCATGACACTTGCAGGTGTGCCTCCCCCAGCCATTCGGCTTGGTGGGCCGCTGCGGGTCAGGGAGGGATGGGGATGGGAGCGAAGGGGTTCTGGGGCGTGTCAGGGTCTGGTTCTGCTTGCAGATGTGCATAGCCAAACCACGTCGCAAAATTAATTTCATGTTACATACGGCATGAGAAAAAAAGTAAGGAAGGAATTTTTAATTAACTTACATGGCGTATAAGTAATATTAAATTATTGCCAAAGACTTGGTGAAAAATGTGCGGAAAAACTGGCGCAGCCACCGAAAAGCTATTTTCGCATCGGTCACGTGGGCACATCTCGGCCAAATTGCGTCCTTCCTGGCATATTAAGCAACAAGCCAGCCAGCAGTGGTGTAGGTAGGATGGCGAGAGGGATGGAGGGAGGGAGGTTGGAATCCGGGGGGAGGAGGAGTCACGTTAATACAATTTGCGCTCGTTACGCGGTTTACAACCCTCGCCAAATTGGGAATCTCAGTTTTTAAAATGCACCCCCGCATCCAGGAGGAATTGGCTGGGGTCATTCAGTGTGTTGGTTGTGTTTTGTCATTAGTTTCATTTTATAATTTATTAACGTCAACATTGCACAACGCACAATTCAAGCAAGGAGGCAAGTGAAGTGAAGATTTTCCAACTGTTTTTGAAAAGCGTACATGATGCGTTGCTTGATCACGTGCTTGTATTAGTATGTGTGTGTGTGTGTGTGTGTGTGTGTGTGTATTTTGTGCTAGCTATGCTTATTAGGGTGTTCAAGTTGTTGCCAACGACATTTGGCTTTAAATGACCAACGAAGCGGATGCACTTTAATTTGACAACAATTGCGTAAATTGCCTCGTCATGCTGTTTGTCCTTTGAATTGAATCCACATCTCTGACTGTATGTGTGTGTGTGTGTGTGTGCTCGACTTTTGATTTTAATGGCTGCATCACCCAGACAACAACTGACACTAATGTGTCAAAGGTCACGTGCCATTCGTTTGCGACATTTCTAGATTTATCTACAAGCTTAAAACTTGGAAGTGTCTACCACCGTGGGCGTATGTGCCGCATTGTGTCTGCGTGTGTGTGTGTGTGTGTGTTTCAACCTAATTGTTACTGCTTGCCACATTTGTCGAATGTGCTACAGAATGGTTTTGAAATAATTAAATAGATTTGCATAATTAAGCAAGTGGAAATGTACATATATAAATATAAATTTGTTTAATTAAATTTCTCACAATTGACAAAAAAGATATTGCTCTGAATACATACTAATTGTGTGTTTTTTTTGTTGTTTTTTATTTATCTTATTTATTTATTTAATGTCGTCCAATAACTGAAGACAAGAGAAAAATAAATCAATAACTGAAAAAGAGATTATTTTTTAAAAATACAATTTTTTTTCTTACTTTATGTAAAAAAATTGGAAAATGTATAAAATTTCGGGGGCACAATTGGTTCAACTTTTGTTGCATGGTTTGGGGAAATCGCAGAAAAAGCTAGATCAAATAGTTAGTATGAATTAGTTAAGTTGGTTAACATTATTTGTTGAAAACGGAGAACATTTCGAGATCAATTCCACAAATATCTGATTTCTATACAACAAAATCTGTGAGTTGAGTAAATTTGGATTTTATAATATTTTTGTATATATGTAGATGCGCAACGCATTTACCAATAGATATACATATATATTTTGGAAAACTAATAATACTAGATACTCTTTAGCGCGTAACAGGGATGTACAGATCAAATTGCAGACTCAATCACAACCAGGTGTTAACAAGAGTTACATTCTACTGATGGCTAATAGCTTTAAACATTTGAATATGCATATTCACACGCATATGTGTGTCATGAATTAGTATTAGCTTCGTGAATAAACACATATACGTATAAAGACACACATAAGTATATATATCGAGTTGATTCTGTCAAGATAATTTACTATCCGCACCTTGTTAATATGAAATTAATGACTGCATTAGATAAATTACATTCCAGGTGTGGAGGCGCTGCTGCTGCCTTTCATTAGCTGAACGTGTTGCTATATATATATGTGTGTATACATATATATATATATATATATATATATATATATATTTTGTGTGTGTGATTAGAGGTTGTACTATTTAGTAGCAAGTGTCAAGCATGAACAACGACGACAACTGAGGCATCGACAGGGACAAGAGCAGTCTACAAATTGCCACTAAACCATCGATAAGCATCGATGCCAACAGCACTGGGATAGAAACTTGAAGCCAAGCCAAGCAAGGACGTGGACGTGAACGTGGACGTGGAATCGGACAAGGACAACAGGCGACTTGCTAATGACACTCCATATCTCCTGTTCCATGCTTGGTGCTCTTTGCTTTGTTATTGTAATTAGCTTGGCCCCCCTTGGCCTGCTTGGCCTGCTTGGCCCCTTGGATCCTTTTGGCCCGCCTGACACCGAACTTCCATTCAGCGAGGGTGGTACATTAAAATATGATTAACTTTCTGGGTTATGCCGTTGTCGTGTCTATTTAATTACAAATGAAGTCTCGCACAAAGTTCCCTTACTTACGAATAGGGTAGGTTTGCAATATCATTCGGTATGAAGCCAAACATTATCGAGTATCTAAGGCAGAGAAAATAAGCAAAAATAAATAAAATATAGCTCTGGCAGGATAAGTTATATCTAAATTAAAGAGTTAGTTTTCAAATTAACCAATTTAAATTGATAATTAACTTAATTTATCTGATTCATTTCACTTGCATCGACTTCACAGGATATATGCTGAATTTGATGCATTTGCATTTGCTAGAGCAAATAGAATTCGATGTAGTTTGTGCCTATAAATATGTATATATATATTTATATATATATATATATAATTGTGTGTCCCCGCCCTTATTTTTATTTTTGGGCATTCAGTGTGTTACCGTATGCCATATCCTGCGCTAACTAATGACACTTAGACGAGTTGGCTGTGTTCGCTGGGGGGTTCTGGTGGCTGACAAAAGGCGCTAATCTATATTTGACGTGTTTAGCGTTTACGCTTTTCTTTGGCGGACCCCAAAGTATCTGGCCAATTCAATCATAATTATGTGATTTCAATGGCCCTCAATTGTTGTACAATAATTGTATTAAAATGGCGGTCCCTTAGACAATATCGTTCAGTCTTGGGCCTGCTCATATCGCCCATATCTTGGCTCTCGTCTGTTGTTGTTGTTGTTGTTCCGCATTTTGTTAAGAGGTGACAATTAATTTGTCAATAATGAAAATTGTCACCAGGCCCAGGGTGCCATGGCAGGTAAAAGGTAAGGCTAGTTTTAATACTAGTCTATTCGCTGTCGTGCTCGTGCCTCATTTTGGCCATTATGCTTTTGGCCGTTCTTCTTGCGGCGCGACGTCATATTGTTATATTAATGATATATTGTCTAGCTGACGGCTCGGTCAACTTAGTAATTTTAATTATTTTGTCATTTGTATAAATTAAAATATTTTGTCGCTGCCGTGGTAGGGTTAAGCAGTGTCCATATCTTATATGGTGTATGTGTGTAAGCCTGTATTTAAATGTATGTGTATCTGTGGCGCATATATACATATGTTTTTGCATGAGTTGTTTATTGAGTATTGATCATTTGGTCATTGGCTTTCATTAAGCAACTGTGACAACTCAATTAACACTGTGTGCTCAATTAATTGAATACAAATATCTCATTAATGTAAGCTGTGCAAACGAACATAAATTCTTCATAATTCACTTGAGTCAAACCAGTACTAATGGCTCGACTATAATGAAAATGTTTTCTGTTATTAATACTATGTTCACTCCTTTTGCTGATCAATGTTGCCTTGAAGAACATTCAAAAACGAAAAACGGGATTGGCAATGATGGTTCACACTCTTCTTATTATAATTCAAAGAGTCGGAGAATGAGCTTTGGCAAATGAGAAATTTGGTTTGATTTGAAGCGCCTGGCTGGCCCGAAAATTACCAGGAATCCCTTACTTGAGCGAATGGATCTGTAGGGAGCGACAGACTAGAAGACAGAAAAAAAATAAATAAAAAATAAAAATACCCAAAAATATGTGGAGGACGCGAGGCGGTCCAAAATGGCCAGAAAACGCAGAGGGGAAAAGACAACAAAAATGGCGATAGAAATCGTGATACAATCACGTCTAGACTTTTACGAGTTGCACCTACAAACCATATAAAAAAGAAGCAAAATAATAATAATAAGAAAAAAGTCAAGAGAAACACGTAAGAAGGCTTCTCCCCAACCGAGAGTGATCAACTGCAATATTCCCTGTAGCCAAAAATTACACATTATATATATATACATAAGTCTCATAAATACATGATACATAGTCTGAAACATATTCATAAAGGACATACATGTAGAATATTTACTTTGTTGTGAATTATTGCTTCGATCTAGCTGTATCGTACACTTGTGATATACCCATTTCGCATTTAACGAGGGTACAGGGTATACAAACTGCAGATTGTTGGCGCTGTTGTTGCTTTTGTTGGCAGGTCGCGCGGTCAAACGGCAACGTCAAAATTGCGATGGCAGCATGGCCATGGACTTGACTTTGACTTGGATTTCGAAACTTAGGAACTTGTGCCAGCAGCTGAATGCCTCAAAGGGCAGAACAGACACTGACTGACTGGGACTGGGACTGGGACTGGGACTGCGACTGGGACTCAGGCCCAGACCCAAACTCAGACTCTAACTCAAACTCAAAGTCGCAGAGTTGGCAATGGCAACGGCAGCAGCGTCTGTGGCTAATTACAGGGCTGCCAGTAACAGCAACAGCAACAGCAACAGCAACAGCAACCAACAGAAGCAGCAACATCAGAAACAGCAACAGAAATGATATATTTAAGCCGTTGTGGCTGCTTCTTTTATTTGCAAAAACGCATTATTATTTTGTAATGCTGCATAAAAGGAGCCATAAGCGGAGTATCCAAGGCGGAGACAAATTAATATGGGTTAGTTCTTAATCATCGCGCCAACTCCTCCTAACTACAAATACTCTGTGCAAGAGTTTACACAAAAGATTGTAAATAGTTGACAGACTTGGTTTCAGTTCCCACAGTGATATTATATTTAAAATATTTCTAGTTTTTAAACAGCCAAATCCAAACAGATTGAGTCACTTTTTGACCATCGATCGAGTCATAAATGAATAATTCTTATTTCAGAGCTTATCGCTGTCTTTGTATGTATTAATGGTCCTACATACATGTGTACATCTATGTATATATCTGAACCACCTTTTGTATAAATAGTTTATCGTAATTATTAAATAAAGCCTAAGAGTTCGATGGTTGACAAAAGTTTGTGTATCCAGCTATTATAAATTTGTAGATCAACAGAGGGCTAAATATGACTACACACAAATCGACTTTTACGCTGATCCAGCATGTATATATAATTTATGCGTAAAGCGTATACAAATTATGGTGAAAAATACATCTACTATATCTATATATCTATATATATGTACCGAGTGATCAGCGCGTTGGCTGGTTGTGGTGTCTTGGGGATTTGCTGGTCATTTAAAGGAAATCATTTTATCCTTTCGCACATTTTAATCATGCTTAATGATTTTGCTGCTGCTGCTGCTGCTGCTGCTGCTGCAAAGGCTAAAACACAGACACACATGAAAACATACATACATGCACACATACAAACATACATCGAGTTTTAGTTGGTGAGTGCGAGTTTCAGCAAGACGAGCCTTTTTGGTGTGGGACTTGGGGAGCTCAACAGGTCCCACACCAAAAAGGCTCATTCCGTTGTGGTCGGGTACGTAGGTGGCAACATCAACGCAAACACACACACACACACACACACACACACACACACACACACAGGCGTACTATGAGTGCTCTTTCGTTACAGTTTCCAATGTTACCTCTGTTGCCTGGCTTTCTTTTGTACTTTGCCGCATTTTTGATTTGGTTTTCGACTTCTCAAATAGTTTTTTATTTATTTCGTTGCCTTTTCAAGACTTGCTTTCGGATTGACTTTGACTTGGGCTTCGACACTTTAACGGCCTATGCGGTTCTTTGTTTGGTTAATTATGGTCCAGCCTAGTGGCGCCATCTCTAAATGGGTCTATATATATGTAGGTCTGTATGGGTCTGTCTCTCGCCTCTGCCGGCTCTGGGCAGCTTGTTCACAAATTTATTAATTTTTGCCGCGTTTATTTTCAATCGTTTATTAATCGATTTTCACTTTAGAGGCTGTACCGAAAATCAATTACAGTTATTAACAATATTTGAACAAGTACTTAAAAATCGTTGAATTGTTTAACATTACAATTTATATTCACACGCCAGATTAGAAAGTATCACATGCACAGCTCAAATATGTTAAGATATATGTATATTTTTCACACTTGTACTTTACTTCACAGTTAATAATCATTATTTGGTTTCGTGACTATCTGTAACATAATGTTTGGGAAATTTAGAATTTCGAATTTTCATTAACTTTGGATTTGCTAATAGATCTCAGCTTAAATATGCAAAAATAATTATGTTTAGTACTGATTTACTCTGATGTGGGATTATATTGGTTTTTATCATGCTACTTTAATTATCTTGCAGATCGTCCAAGTTTCGAGCTTACAGTATTCACCGTTAAAAAGTCCATCTTAAGTAAATTTTAGACACAAAATGGACTTTCTACCGGTAAATAATATTTGTGTCCTATCACAAGCTCAGCAAATTTGTAATGTAAATGATATCGTCCACAAAGATCGTGTCAAAATGCACACAAAATTGGTCGTCAAAGTTTACAAGTTGACTTCAGATTCTCATTAGATGTAAAAATTTATTTATTTGAGATGATAAATGCTTTAAGCAGCTTGACATTAAGTTAGCCAATCTAGAGATTTTCGGAATATTTTTGATTTCCTTGGTTTTGTTAGGAGCTTTAGCAAGGCGACGCCCAGGCCAAGTCAGACGTTGTGTCAAAGACGCATAATTATGGGTTGGCAGGCAGTCCGGTAAGCCGAACGGAGTGAATGTAGAACGAAGCAGGCAGCAAAAAGATCATTTATATGAAAGATGAGCGCAGTCAAGAAGTTGTTTGTTTCTTCAGTGGTTGCGGCTGCGAAAGGAGTCAGTCGAAACCATTTTCGGGCTGTGATGGTAATGTTGCTTGGGGTCAGACATTGCGCAATGATGAATTATTTGTAGACCGTGGCTGGGCTAGTCGGAGTAGAAGTTTAAGTAGCCAGTCTCGGTCCGAGTCTGAGTCGGCCGCATGACAAACAGGTGTCAAGAGGTTGCTGGAGGCTGCCATGTGCGTTTCTTATAAACATACTCACATTCACACGCATATTTCCAAAGTCCCTCTTTTCTCTCTATCTCTCTCACTCTCTCACTTCTATGGATGAAAGGCTAATTGCAGGACTGGCATTGGGTTCGGTTTTTGACAAGACGAGTGTATCTACACAATATTTATTAGATTTAAATTCGAAATCATGGGCGTTGTCCAAACTGGGGCAGCCCTTCAAAAAACCAAACGGGCCGAGATCAATTTAATTCATTACAAAAATGTATATTTTGCTCCTGCCAAATTGCAGGCGGCCTAAGCTAACCTAATTTATCATTGAAAAGTATGGCACAGGATGCCTGTTAGTCTTCTTCTTCGTTTCTTTAATGTATTCTCCTTGGTCGTTGTCCTTATTGTGGTCCTCGCCTCAGCTACAGCCCCGCTCCTGGAATAATTAAACGAGCCGGCAAATAACATAGTGCCGACTGCCCTACTCTATCTTTGACCACTCTCGAAAACTGCAGAAGCCGAAATTTGTATTTCGTCCTGCACTTGCGTGTAATTACTGCCAATTTCTGAATGAATTTGGCCCGTGCATTTCTCAGAATTTCGACCTGAATTTCTGCTAATGAATGTCCGTTCGCTCCCTTTGAAGCCGTTGCACCTACAGTGCATCTAGACTACTTACATACTTAATTTGCCTGGAACTTGATAAATGACAATTTCTAACCTGCAGCTGCCAATTGCAAATGACTAGTCGGCCTAATCAAAGAGCTAACTTTTATGTACCATTTTGTTGTTGCTACTATCATTTAAATTTTAAACATGTTCTTAGCAAAAACGATTTAAAAAAATCTAATTTAATTTGGTCTCCTCAATCCAGAGAGATAATGAGTAGCAATGATTTTTTTTTGGTTTTTATTCCCTATGCAACGACATAGCCTCTGCGGCTTATCCATTGCAGACGGTATACTGAGAAAGGAATATTCATGCTTCTTCTCATTCATTTGCATAAATATACCTCAATGGGTTAGAAGAAGTTGAAGTTTTAATAGGAAAATAGTATGACAATGTTTACTCTTTCCATGGAGCTAGTTGGCTTGGTTCTTTGTCTTTGACAGCATTTTTCCCGGTAGATCAAATAGAGCTCAGTAAAGCAATTGGGACTGTGAACTATGCGTTTATAACTCGTGAAACAGCCGTCACAATCTGGAGGCGATGCGTGACGAGCTGAGCAGGCAATAGCCAAGGCGCAGGCGAAGGCAGAGGCAAGCTTAGTATGACTCTAGTTGGGATTTGGAGCAGCTTTTGGCTGCATGGCGACGAGTCGCGTCGCAACTTTGGTTTTTTCTTTTGTTTTTTTTGTTTTTTTTTTTTTTTTGTGGCAACGAGTTTCTGGCATTGGAGGTGGTTTTGGCGCGCAGACACAAAAATAATTCACAAATTATGCGAATAAAATTTTTAATAATTCTCATGGCATGGGTTAAATAAATGAGCACAAAAGGTAAATGCAAGAAAAAAAATCTTCAACTAAAAGTCTGCCCAATGGCTGCAGCTACGAGTCTCGTCTGCTCGTCTGGCCGTCTTTTGGGTTTTGGCACACAAATCTTTCGTCTGCCTTATGTGGCCAAAAAGTGGGATGAAACCAAAATCTTCAACGCGTCAGGCATATCTGGGCAGAAAACTGCAGCAGCTAGTCAGCCATTCAGCCTGCCCGTGGGCCACAAGACTTGCGCAGAACTCAAGTCAAAATCATCAAGTCCGAGTCATCGAGGTTCAAAACACTGCCTGCTATCCATCGCACTGGGATTGAGGCAGGTGGTGTGTCGGACGGCACCGACAAATGCCGACCTGGGTATATTGATACTCCAGACAGGCTGCCAAGTAACCAACGGCAACGGCGATAGCTTTTCGTATTTTCGAGAGCGTTGCAAAAATGTTGAACGCTTACATTATACTCTCTATGCAGACGACTAAATAGGGTACATGCATTCCAATTGAAATTCAAACTAATTTAAATGACCCTTGAGACCTTTGCGGTTCTCTTTGCAATCCAACATAAACGAAGATCGCCAGTACTTACCAGGCCTGCATTTTAATCAAAAATAAGTCTACGCCAAAACTCAACTTGGTGTTGAAAGTAGAGTAAAATAAAAGGCTAAAATAAATAAATAAAAATAAATAATAAATAAAATATTTGATTTAATAGCATACGTAATAATTTATAAGAAGCACAATAAAAGCTAAAAGATAATCTAGAATAATCGACCGAATCAATTGATCAATAATAATTGAATAAATAAATAGGAGAATAAAATATTTGAAATTATTATTAAATGATTACGGCACTCTGTATTAC
Organism: Drosophila imparisetae; assembly: GCA_035042265.1. Lineage (NCBI taxonomy): Eukaryota > Metazoa > Arthropoda > Insecta > Diptera > Drosophilidae > Drosophila > Drosophila imparisetae. The sequence goes on along the minus strand of JAWNLP010000222.1, from coordinate 338,495 downwards.
AGGGTACTTAATGGTCTTACATTTATGATGGTATTTTACGGTTTGTTTCTTGTTGTTTTCTTTTGGTAGATTTCTTTTTCTTATGTTGCTGTTGTCGGCATTTTTTGTTTTGAAGTTTGTGTTTGCTTTTATTTGATTTTCGCAGCATCACGAAAATTTAGCATGGCCAATGCGCAGGTTAAAAAGCCAAAATTTTCGCTTTTGACATGAAAATTTCTCTAGTTCAAATGGCTTACCTACTCGCAAAACACAAAAACAAAAAAAATAAAAATTATTGAAAAAATGCTTGGGCATTCATTCAACCATTTGTTAAACATAAAGTGTTGGAAATTTTTGCGCTCTCATAATTAATACATTCATTTTGACCATACTCGCAATATATACTTAAAAAAAGTAATGGCGCAAATCGTTTTTGGTCTTGGCTCATTAAACGAGGCGGTCTCATATGATAGAGAAGCCAAACTTATAATCTACCCAAAATCGCTTAAGTGGTGGAATAATGAAAATACATCTATTCGGGGCCTTTTAACTGTGTGAGGGCTGACCAAAAAACAACAAAAATAAAACATAATAATTGCGGGAAAGTGTGAAAAAACTGAAGAGAAATGCTCTCGTCGACTTAACATGTAACTAACTATTTCAGTTAAGGCCCAATCATTACGAATAAGTACACATATTTAGTGAAGGGTTATGTTAACTGTTAGTTAAGCCACTCGCTAATAAATCTGTTGCAAAATTCAAAATCTGTCTTCTTCTAACAAAAAGTTGGCGCGTACTTATGGGGAATAAATTTAAGTCGATTGAAAATATCAAATAGTTCAATTTTTTCCATTTCAAACAAGTTTTTGGCTGCTTGTCAATTCAACAAAATTGAAATTATTTTCTTCGTAATTATATATAATATGTAATATTAAGGATCTCTTAAATAATCTTGTTTTTATATTCATATTAATTTTTCTGTTTTTTATGTTAGTTCGGTGGCTCAAGGTCTCATGTTATTATTTCTAGCACTTCGATATATTTGGAAACCCGTTAGACATATTTATTGTCTTTCCACTAATCGAAATCAATAAGCGCAGCCCCAAAGTCGATTGATTTACGCTCTCCGATTTCTCAGCATTAGCTTAACAGCGTCGGCGATTGGGGACTTGAAAAAAGAACGAAAATTTGTGTCAGAGAGCGAGAGACAGAGAGAGAGAGAGAGAGAGAGAGGAGTGAGAGAGAGGTAGAATGAACGACAGCCGGCTGTCAATCACTCCGATGGAGGAGTCTCAGTGACTGCGTGTGACACGTGCACTGATTTGAAGCTGTGGCTGTGAACTTGTCAAAGAGCTGTCACAACAACTCATTATTGAATTGTTTGTTGGGCTCCGATATTGTCCTGTTGTTGCTCTTTTTAATTAGCTGCTGTGACATTTTTATGAGCTGCCAAAAGGGGTTGGCGGCGGTGTATCACCATTTTGATGGCTAACTTGACAAGGAGTGCAATTGTTGTTGTTGTTGTTGTTGTTGTTGTTGCTGTGCTGACAGCGCAATAAAAATTAATTGAGTAGCAGCAGCTTAGCGAGGCAACTTGTCTTGCTTGCCCCACCCGCACCATTCGCAGCAGCCCCTAAACAACAACATTTAAGGCAAGCCTGTCCACCCCCCTGCCACCGACAACCAACAATCACAATCACCCTCCTGGAATGGCCCTTTAAATCCGCACTGACTGCCTAATGTTGTTTGTTGGCTTCGTCTGTTTGTTTATTGTTTGCCGGCGGTTGTGTTTTCCCCCGCCCTTGTGCCCACCAACCCAACCAACCCAAGCAACCCACAACTAACGCAACCATCGCCAATGCCATCCACCTTCTCCTTACACTGCTCCCCTTTTAATGCGTGCATTCTCTGAGTGTTTTTGTTGTACTTGTTGTTATTGTTGTTGTTGTCAACGGCAAAGGGCACGCCTTTTTTGCGTTAATTTCGATGGGGGAACATTGCAGCACTATTTCCACAGCAAACCGTAAATCGAACTGAGAGCTGAGAACGAAAACGAAAACCCAACCTAAAACCAGCCCAGCCCAACCCAACTCAAACCAGGCCAATCCGAAAACCCAATCCAGGCGCATCCAGAGTTTTCGCCCCCGCCCCCTTACCATGTCTGTAACGCTTTTTCTTTTTTTAGTGTTTTTTTCTTTCTTTTCTTTTCTTCTTTTTGTCATTGCCATCGCTGTTGTCGTCAGCGTTGTCGTCTGTTTATTTCTTTATTTGATTTTTTATTTGCCTATTTATTATACGCTGTTCCAAAAAAAACAAAACTGAGCTTATTTGGATTGTGCGCAACATACGTCTAACTATTCCTCTCACACAAAATATATGTAAATCGGTAGTCCGTCTTTTCCATTACTAGATTTTTAAGGATATTCATATTTTTGGCCTAGATCCAGCTAGGACTTTATCGCATGTTTTCCGCTACAATTAATGCAGTGCGAACAGAATATCGCCGAGTCTGGCAATTGCGGCTGTTACGGTTTTCGTTGTTTTTCTTATTGGAACTTCATTAAATGTTGCTTTTTGTGTTGTTGTCATGTTGAAAATTGTCATAAAAAGCATGCAAGGCAGGGTAAAAGAGAAATTTCAATGAGATTGCCACGCCCACAAGCCCACAACGACGCTGACTTTCTCAAAGGATAAGACAGAAGCATGTGTGCGTAATCATCAGAGTACATTTCATTTGCTTGTGTATATGTATGTATGTATGTGTGTATGTGTGTATGTGTGTACACATACATATATAGTTACTCATACATATTTGTCTCTGGTTTTTGCATTAAGAAAATGTACTGCTGAGCTTTGCAAATTTGCAGAGTTAAATCAACGACAGATGGAGGAGCAGAGGGGACTTACTAGCTAGAGAGCGGATATACATTTTTATATATACATAATCTGAATAAGTAGCTGGGGTCCCTCGCATTGCCTGGTGCCCGAAGTCTCGCAGTGCCAGGCAAAGACAGCTTTCGTTTCTTCTCGTTTTCATTTAATTTGTCTGCATACGTTAGTATTACATTTTTCATCTTTATAACAATTTTTTTCTGCCTGATCGTATGACAAGATAATGCCCAAGATATATGCGCCTTGTCAGACAACAAAAGCAAACTACAAAACAACATGCAACAACAACGAGTACAAAACACAATGCAAAAAGAGAAAAAGAAAAAGAAGAAAAAACAACAACAACATGAAATACTAATAAAAATTATTTCAGCACTAAAATTGTTGTTGCTGCAACAAGAAAAAGAAACAACACAAATGTACATGCATGCATAAATATGTACATTCACATATATATATAAATGTATATATATACATATACATATATATAAATATGATGGTAGAGTTAGCCAGCGTTCCTGCGCTGCCCGATCTGGCAACGGCGGCAAACAAAATAAAATTTATTAATTCACAATAATAAATTTTTGTGTCTTTCGTTTTCGATTTGTATCGAATGATAATTACAGGTTGTGCTGTAAGAAGAAAAATGCCTCGATTGCCGTTCCCATTCCGGACTCGGGCTCACGCCTGCGCCTCCTCTGCGGCTCCAGCTCAAGCTCCAACTCCAACTCCAACCCCAGCTCCAGTTTTTAGTCTCTAGCCCTGGTATGACTTTGCCGACTTTTTGGCGCTGTTGAGCACAATAATTAATTGTGTGGATGAGGCAAATAGAGACAGTTGCGAGTGACTGGGACAGCGCACAATGTGCTTGCGGATTCCCATCCACCAAGCGACTTCTATTGGGCTATAAGAAAAAGCTTATTTGCCCAAGCAACTTTACTCCTGAGCACCAAACACTTTCCATCTTCCACTGGCCATTAGGTCTATCTACATAGGGAACACTATGTATTTTTGCGATTAACTATCACATTTCGTGTACTCCAGATTTATTCCAGTTCTATGCATTTAGGAAAACAATGTTCTGATCGACACAGCTCGAGAGAGGATATACCCAGCACCTAGTTGTTAAATACATAGTAGGCGTGCTGATATTAGCTTGTTGAAATATAAAAAAATACGATTTGGCCAACAGTCGCATACGTAAGCCAAATACCGACTCCAAGCCCAGGAAGCCAAGGTTGTATGGAAAAATTAATTATTGTATTAATCGCCTGCTGACTGTACGACAAATCGTACAATCAAAAAGCGTATTTTAAAATGGAAGTTGTGGCAGCTTCTCCTCTTTCAGAGAGTATTCTTGTGATGAAACTCATCGATACCATCATCCTTCAATCATGTTTTCCACCTGCCTGGAATACCCCTTTAATTACTATAGTTCATCAATCATGAAAACAATTAACACCGATTTATATAAGCCCATACTATCAAAGGAATTGCCTTTTTAATTATGGTTTGACATCCAGTTTACTTTTGCGTCAAGCTCACTCGCAAAAAGGCACAAAAGACTTTATAAACTTGGTTCAGCTTTGACATAGTGATGTTTGTGGACATTTTTCATTATTTCCTATATAATATTTAGGTATATTTTGACCGGTAGTTCGTACATGGTAATCCGATTTGATAATGTACTGCCTTCAGCCCAGTTTCATCAAATTGATCGACAAGTTTAGCTCAGACAAGCAGACATAAGGCTAGTGGTGCTGATCAAGAATATATATACATAATGAGGCCAGAGACATCTCTTGATGACAGAATTCGCCTTTTGAAGTTAATAAAAAATAATCAAATAAAGTATAATAAATAAAATAAACTGTTATACATGCAAATAATTCCATTAAAATGATAAACCTTAATAGCCAGATAAAAGTCGAAGTTAATCAACTATAAAATTGGCTCATTTCTGATTTGTTGCGGACGCATTCAATTGAACTCATTAAGCTTTGTCAAGGCTATAATTATTTTACATTGTGCACTTCAAATGTCAACCAAAGGACAAATGCAAAGCCTGCATGGGGCAAATGGCTCAAACGCCAGGAGCCAGCAAATCGATGGCGCTATCAATAAAATTTGTGCGCCCCTTTTGCGGCGGCCTCTCGTTTTACACTCGCCTGTCTCCATGCCGCACGAGTTAGTGAGAGAGTTTGTGTGTGCGTGTGTGTGTGTGTGTGTGTGTTTGAGAGAGAGAGTCGAAACCGCAAAATCAGAGTCGGCGAAAAAGGGATATAGCCAGTGCAAAATGTAGATGGAGGGAGAGACAGAATGGTTGGTAACTTGATGTGGAGTCAGTAGCTGGCAGGCTGACTGACTGGTTAAGCATTTAGTCTAATTATGATAATTTTGCTAAGCGCCCCGAGCTGCAATCGATCAATTATAAGGCACAGAGGTGAGAGGTGCATCTCTTGGCTGGTATCCTGGTCTGGCTGGCCATTCTTTCACAGCCTGTTGCGCAGTTGATTTAAACAATTTACAAATTCGACATTTCGTCAACATGTTGCTCAACATCTCATCAAAGCAATATAAAAATAATAAATAACAATAATTAAGTGCAATGAAGCCACAAAGGCGGCGGCAGCACGCAGCTACTACAACCACAAGGAGTGAGGTGGACCGGGAATGCGAGGATGTGAGGATGCGAGGATGCGAAGAGCAAGGAGTGAGGAGTAAAGTGTGGCAACTGGGGTGTGCGACGTGTGGAGTACTCACATATTGCAAGCCGCGCTGCATGTTGACACCCTTTTTAGCTTAAACACAGGTTTGGACCATAGCAGCTGCAGCAGCAGCAGCAGCAGCAACAGCAGCCACAGCCAGCAACACCCTCAACTTGCCACACTCGGCGTCAGCGCCAGCGTCACCGTCCAATTCAGAGAAGGCTGAGAGCGAAACAGCGTTGAGTGTGTAATCAAGGTAGGTAGTCATTATACAGTAAGCTCAGCTTTAGCCTGGGATTTATGTAGAGCATTATGCGATATGGTGTGGCGTTGATGCGCTGATTTTGATAGCTCAATTAGTGGAGAAGCTTCAATCTATCTAATGAATAGTAAATAATACTCATACTTAACAATTTGTTGGCTGTTCAGCAACAATTGCTTAGCTATTTGCACAAATGCTCTCAAATCCCAAAGAATATCGCAGAAGTCAAACAAATTTATTTCAGCAATTTAGAGGATTGCAAACAATTTGATGAAAATTAAAGTTAAGTCATACAGAAAAACATCTGAATGATGATATTTCAGTGTTGCGATGAAAAAATGCTAAAAAGTTACAGGAGAAGGCTTTTCAAACTTTGGTTGTAGAAATGTAAACTTAATCAGACAACTTCTTTATTAGTTATTGAAAAATGTGGCTGTTTTTTTTTGTGATTTTTGCCTCGATTTTTGCTTATACTGGCGATAAAATCGGAGCTGATCTTTAGTTATATACTGCCAATTATTGAAACTATGAACGGTGCCTAGAAAGGTGTCAAAGATTTGCAAACAACACGAAATGGGGAACAAGTAAGCAGATCGACACATTGCCACACATCCAGATCTAAGTTGAAGGCATGTCGACAGACAGGAGGCAGGTAGGCGCACCTTCATTAGATCCACAAATGATGGACAGGGTCATACTTGAAAGATCAATGTGGCTTAAAAATGTTCCTTGACATAAAGGTGGCTAACATTTCATTTGGGCTTTTTGTTTTTGGCTTTGATAGCAGTGGAAGTGGCAGAAACTTAATTTGCTTAATAATAATTGTTATTAAGCGAGCTGGTCGAAATCGAGAGAGAGTGAGAGAGAGAGAGAGAGAGAGAGAGAGAGAAGGAGTGAGGGAAAGGGAGATGGGGAGAGAGATTGAGAAAGAGAGGAGGAATACAGAACTCAATTTGCAATAATATGGTTGGAGTGGAAGTTGAAGTTGAATGTGATGGACGGCGTTGCTTATGGGATGATACACAAATTTCATTGGGTTGAAAGTCAAGGCGAAATTTTGATTGATTCGCATTTGCGATCGATTGATCAGTTGGAGAGATTTAAAGTGTGTTGTTATTATTGTTGTTGCTGTTGTTGGTGTTGTTGTTGCTTAGACACATAAGCGCTACCGTGTGTCAGGAGCAGGCAGCGCCTAGCGTGATTTTTCCTGTCGCTGCGGGGCATCGAGGGGTCGCCCAACTTTAGCTTAAACTGGCCCTGGCCCTGGACGTGGATGTGGATGTGGATGTGGATGTCGACGTGGAAGTGGATATGGACGTGAATGGGTAGACAGTAGACGGTAGATGGACAGTGGACGCTGCTCGATGGCTCAGTGCCTGTAAGAGCCGCTGCTGGTGCTGGTGTTGCTGCTGCTGCTGCTGTTGCTGCTGCTGCTGCTGATGTTGTTGTTTTTTGTTATATCGGCGTAAGTTTCGAACGCCGCTTGGACGTCTACGACCCACTTCAAAGTGATTTACGATTTTGTGACACGCCCTCGCCTAGCAATTTAGAGAATGAATCCCCCTTTCGAAAAGTAAAAGAATACTCGTTTCTAGATACACATATATGTGTGTATGTATGTGCATATGTATATTTAGATATATTCTAGCACACACACACACATGCATACACATACATATTTAGGAGACGGCTGCGTTTTGGGCTGCGGTTGTTTAGTTGCTTCTGGCTACTGCTTTGTTGTTTTTATTCGACATGAACTTTTACCTAGCTCCCCACTAACAACATTTTGGCCAACGTATTCTGTAGCATTCATGAGTTGCTGTTTGGCTTGGGTTCGGTCCTGGAACTGAGCCTGGCCATTGCACCCTGAATGCTGGCACCAACGCCCACATTGACTGCCTTGCTATCTTGGTGCTGGCTGCAATTGTGTTTTCATAACCATAGAATGGCCTCAAGAATAGTTGGACTTCCCTTTTGATTTTATTTGATTTTTTCTTTTTGCCTGGTGATTTCTGTTGTAGTTTTAGTTTTGTGGCTTTTATTGTTCCTTACAGGGATAATCGGTAGCACTTTCCCTTTTCATGCAACTCCCTATGTGGCTTTGCCCAGTCAACAACACGTTGGCAATAAACTAAATTATACCCTGTATCCATTAAAGTGGGTAAAAGGCGATAGTGGATTTAGCAGGATACTAAATCTATCATCTTCGATTCAACAATTTATTATATTATTATTAACACTGATCAACACACAACCTAATTTAATTTAACAATCGCAGCCTGCTTTTAATTATTGCTAAAAACAAAATATATCTACTTAAAAGCCAACAATTTATTGCCAATATCAATTAAGAACGATTAAAAGTATTGCAGACAACTTGTGTCCAGGCAATTGATTACTTATCGCAAATGGCACTCATCTTTTTGTCTTTTGTTGGAAATGTATAATTAAGCGCTCAATTGAGCCATGAAGGCAATTAAAATTGTCCAATTTCACACAATTAAAATGAGTTTTATTTGAACCGCTAATCAATGGCTCGAATTTTAGTCTATGATTCGCTATTGAAGTTGAACATTCATTTCTGAAATTAAACATTCAGTAATCGAACGCATTTTATTCTCTATGTGGTGTTGAATATATCTTCAACTTCCGCATGTGAAAATTTGTACAACTTTGTACTAATATTTCCATTTGCATGGGCAGAGCTGGCCATTTAATTAAGCCTTTTGCAACAACTCGACGATTTGCAAATTGGCGGCTCCAACAAATGCCTCTTGCGGGTGGGTAGAAAACAATTAAATTGAAGAACTTAATAAAATGAATGCAATTAAAAATTAAATATTTAATGAAATTCGATAAAGTTGTGAATTGTCCAATTTTGTCAGCACCCAAACGTGGGCGTTGTCCGTGCGGGTGTGGCCAGGTGCTTTTTGATTGGGAAACTTTTCGTGCAGCAAGTTGAGCAAATTGCAAATGGTTTAATTAAGCGCAAATGGCTGACAATGAGAGTGTCATTATAATTGTGTTGGCAGGCACAATGAAGGGACAATTTAAACGTTGGCAAAATCAACCTAACCCCCACCCCGCCCCATCCACGCCCGTGATCCCGCCCACTTTCAAGTTGAAGCCAAATCTGAAGTCCGATGGCAGAAATCAACGACGAAGTCGATGTTGACGTTCACATTGTGCAGTGCGTGCATTGAATAATTGAAATTGTAATTGTATTTTTGAATATGTATACGTAAACATACACACACACACTTCGTACAAACATATATACATACATACATATATACAGTATACAGTAAGTATCTGCTGAAAGGTGAGAACTCAAATGCAGAGTACTTTGCACTATGTAACACTGATTCGGCTTGGAGTTTTGGTTTAATTTGAATTTTACCAGATAATATCGGAGTCTACAAAAGTCGAATAGAATACTTACTAACGGGACTTATCTAAAAAAGCATGTTTTTTATTTATCTGTTAATGTATTAAATGAAAGTTACACTGCTTACTGAGCTAAGTCAACTTTTGACGCTTCTCGAATTAAAATTAAATTAAAAACCGAATGAAATAGAGAGAGGAGAGATTGTGACTTTAAGTTACATTTCACTTGTTTTAATATTTTCGCTTCAAAGTTACAGCTGCATTGAATTTCATGTTTGTAGTGTTGAGCTGAGCAAATTAATTTATTTATAATTATTATAATGAAAGTTTGGAAATGAAATCGAATTCAACTTTGCCAAATGCTTAAAATTGATTTATCCACAGGCTAGTAGCAAGAGATTAAATATAGATATAGATAGATTAGTTCTATTATTAGTTTGATTTGGAAACTGTACTGTTATGTTCTGTGTATGATGGGCAAGGAACAAGGTATTAGGTATAAGGGGTATAGGCAATCAGTGGCTCTCAAAAAAGCTAACCACCCAAGTTAACACCCACCTGTGCTGATGCTGGTGTTGAAGACTGACGCATGTGCCAAAAAGAGAGAGAGAGAAAGAGACCTGGAGTTAGAAAGAGAGAAAGAGAGAGAGAGAGAGAGAGAGCGAGAAAAAGAGCATAAGCGAAACATAGCAATTGAGATGTAAAGAGTGCACGACGTTGATTCGCCCACAATCCAGATGATGCACAGTCCCGCAGCGAGGCACCCACAACCCCCCTCTCTCTCTGTCGCTCTCACTCTCGTTCACAGAGCTGAATTCGTTGAGTTGAGGGTGGGCGATGCGGGAATGCAATCAGTCAATTCTGTATGGATGCTGCGGAACTATGCAACTACCAACAGCAGCATCGAGGCATATTCTATCAACTCGTTGTCGGTCAGCTGATGGGACAGACCACAACCTCGACAACCCCACAAAAATGGCCAGGCTCTTACAGGAAGTTTGTTGGCCTCGTTTGGATCCCGAAGTTGGCAACTGGCATCTGGCAACTGGCAACTGGCAACTGGCAACTGCCAAATGGTAACTAGTAGGAGCCGGCGCTTATAATTTTGTTGTGGTTGCTAATTTTGTTGCTGTTGCTCTTCTTGTTGTTGTGGTTGGTCCCGCAGCAATGTCGTGATATGTGAGTAACAGAAAATGTCTAGAATGGTCTAACTTAATCTGCGAGAATCTACAGCTGAAAGGCCTACGGGCTAACGGCATGTGCTGCACACACTTTCGGGTTGCTTGTTTGTCTTGTGGTTTCGGTGGGGTTGGGCGGTTTGAGCGGGTTGGAGTGGGTTGCATTTGTTGTTGTACTTGGGATGATTCGTTTGTCTAGGCGACAGTGCACTTTCAAGTGCAGCAACTGCCACTTGGGGGTGTGTCGCTCAATTACAACTACATATACACAACAATGTACATACATGCTTTGTTATGTACATATGTGCACACAGAGAAAAAAGAAAAGGAAAGCGATAAGTGGGAATCCTTTCACTTAAAATCAGCCCAGATATCTTGATTCAAAATATTTTTCTTCGCTATATGCGTTTTTTTTATTTATTTAAACAACGATTGCTTAGACAGCAAGTTAATTCTGGATAGGTAGACTCATTTTCGTTGAGTGTATCTGTATTTAACGCAAAATAACTGATGCAAAAGCACTTTCTACAGAGTGTTCTCGTCTCTTGTTTGCTTGGTTATTTAGGAAATATACTGAATGTTGTAGATTAAAGCCACAGACATATGTATGTACATGTAGACTGAGAAATTGTTGCAAATAAGTCGATAAACAATAAACAATTTTGGTTTCAATTAAAATGTTTGATGTTCAACATATTCAATTTGGTAGTCTAATAACTGTGCGAGTAAAGAGACTGAAAATTAACTACATTTCTTCTGAAGATGGACGTCCTCGGTATTAGAGTTGTGAAAGAGTCAAAGCCCTAAGCGGACTCTTAGACTTTTTATTGGTCTAAGTCTTTCTATTGCGGTTTTAAGTAGCTGAAACCGATGATAGTTAACTTGATAATGGTCAACATACATACATTGTATACATATGTAAATTTTGTGTGCATTGATGCAACATTCAAATTCGCTGAAAATCTCACGGTAATAAATTATAATTGGAAAAATACACCGAAGAATGGTTTATTTCTAAAGGGAATGGTAAGAAAAAGATAAATATTCAATATGCCAAATAATATTAGAGCAGCGATTAGGAAATTGAAGAAAGTGAAAGTGAATCCCTTTATGTAGTTATATATGTATGAACTTATTACGAACCATTTGAAATAGTTATTTACTGATTTGTCAAATCGAAATAACCCTATACCTATGCCTATGGAAAGGAGAGGCCACAAAGGACTACATTGGCATTTCACTTACACTTGAATATCTCTATTGTTCCGTGCAGTATTGTCCAGTATTTTGTATATATATATAAATAAATAAATATATATGGACAAATCAATATGTTTATCTATATATAAATACATATGTGTATATTTGTTTATATGTAAATAGTAACAGAAGCAATTTGTCACTTTGTGAGCGGGTGTTGTTTTGTAAATCAATAATTCCCAGAAGCGAGTCGCAACAATTTTCAATTTAAATACAAAATTAAACACGTAACAAAGAAATAAGAATGCTCTAGTCGACTGTGTGCACGACCAAGAAAATACCCTGCTCAGTACACAAAAACAAAGAAAAAAAATGCACAAAATCACGCTTTCTTATTACTAAATCAACTGAACTTATCGTTCTGATAAAATATATATGTATATATAAATCTGTATGCATGTACATTTATGATCAGCCGGGCTGTGAATTTTTGGTATACCCCACGTATCCATTTTGTACAGGATACACAGCGTATAAGAACTAAAATCGTGTCCATAAGATAAAAAACTGCGCAACATTTTTGCGTTTGCACGCTATGGGATTCCACTGCAGTCAGCGACTAAGGGCTACAAATTCAAGTTGCGCGCTCTCTCTCTGCTCGCAGCTAGCGAACGCGACTATGCAGACGCGACTAGCGAGACAAGGTGCGCTAGAGCGCTGACGCGCGTGCCAAGCGTACAGCCATCTCGCTCGCACAGCGGCCATCGCTCTAATTATAGGTTAGGGCACATGCAGCATAAGACAATGCTCCGATTGGTCGATAGCACCGCGTCGGTGCGCAGCACGCATGCAAAGGGGGCGTTGCCGAAAAAAAAATTCAAACTCGTTTTGAGCGCGTGCTTGCTGGCGTTTATGAATGAACGAAACTCAACTGAAGTGAAACAAGCGGACGGGCTGTGCGCTAGCTAGGCTAATACATCATCATCATCGGACCGAGGCCGAGGCAGAGGCAGAGGCCGAGGCAGAGGCAGAGACAGAGGCAACGATGATCATCATCACAGCGGTGGTAGGTTTTTGGCTTTATTGCTGTCTCTTTTGTGCGCCCAACACACACAAGCGCTGCGCCAATGTTACGAGTAACTGCGTCATGATGAATGGGGGAATGGCTGCTGTTTGTTGTTGTTGCTGCCGCTGCTGCTGCCGCCGCTGCCGTTGCTGCTGCTGAGAGAGAACGTAGCGTCGACGAGGCTGCGATTGCGATTGCTTGCAGTCCGTTTTCGTTGTCGTTGTCGCTGTCGCTGTCTCAGTTTGCCAGCGCACCACAGCAAAAACGAAACATACAAAAAGCAAAAAAAAAGAAAAAAGGAGAAAAAAAGAAACACACACAGAAAATTGATACAACAATTGCAAATCGCGCTCTCTCTCACGGCACGGCACAGCCACAGAGCAGTGGCGGGAGCAGGCAGCAGGCAACTTGTTTGTGACGCGCCCTCTGCTGAGGCTGAAACGACGACAACGCCTTCAGCTTGACGTTGACGACGTAGCGCAGTCGCCGCCAACGACAACACGAGAACGGGGCCCAAGCTTTTTGTTTGCGCTGGCATCGCGTGAAACAGTTGAAAGCCTTTGAACGATCAGCGACGACGCCGAAAACTTTTGCGCGGATACCAAAAAAATTTTTGTTTGCTTGTGCAGACGCCTCCTTGTCGCCAACGTCGCCGCCGACGCCTCTGTAAACAAGCGATAACGAGAACCACAATACAACAACAACAACAATAATACTACTACTAATAATAATAAAAGTAACAAACATATAACAGTTCTAAGTGCGTTCTCCAGTGCGTTTGTATCACATTTCTGGTTGTATTTTTTTTATGTTCGTTGATTGCTGGCCTACGCGTTAATATTGTTTTGCTTGAGTTGTACTATAGATGTATGCACATTTGCATTTTTATCGCTTGTGTTCATGTTCATCCTTGTTCCAAAAGTTGTGTATGTCGTCAAATATCAGAAACTGGCGTTCGCGTCCCATTCAAATTGGCAAGTCTTATAATAACGAGTCACCTCTTCATACATAGTTCATCAACGGTCACAGTCACAGTTACAGTCACAGTTACAGTCACAGTGACAGCCACAGCCTCAATCACTGTCACAGTCACACAGTGGCAGGCGCAACAGCAGCAGGCAGCTTAATTTGATAAGCTGTTTGCTCACATCTGGAAAGAGAGAAAACAGAAAGAGAGAGGGAGAGAGAGAGAGCGAGAGGTAGTCTGTCAAATCGTCACTGCCACTGTCACTGTCATAGTCAAGTGAAAGTCACTGCCGACGGCAAAATATCTATAAACCATAATATCCGTTATAACAATTGCAATCGCTCAGCTTAAGTGACAGTGAAAAGTGCATTTGAAGCAGTTAGAATCCTTATTAAGATCCTTTTTGTTGCATATTTTTTATTGTTTGCGACGAGAGAGCGCGTGTGTTTCTCTGTGTCTAATCCTTGTGTGACCCTTAGACAGCAACAGCTACAGTAAGAGCAACAACGGCAACAGCAACAACATTCAATAACAGAACAACATTGTTTTCGTGTGCATTGTTTTGGAGTGAAAACTAGCTCCCCGAAAGAAGAAAAACAAATATTTGTAGAAAAATAAATAATTAAAAACGAAAAACATACACTTGCTGTACGCCTCAAAATTACAACGCCAACAGCAGCAGCAGCCGCGGCAGCAGCAACAGCAGCAGCAGCAGCAACTAAAATGTTAACGGACATGACACCGACCGCCGGTCAATTATACGGCTCACAGATTCCGGCTATGGCAGGCATGAACATCACAAACATCGCGACACATTTGCAGAAGCCGCAAGTCAATCCGGTAAGTGCTAATTACGTACGCTCCAAAGTTCAAAGACAAAACGTAGCCTGGCAACATGTCATTCTTACGGATCTCCTTTAGAATCATCAATCAGCAGTGTGTTTCAGGGTTGCCAGCATGGCATTTGCATTTTATAGATTCCTGGCCTGCACTCATAAGATACATTCAAAAAAGCTACACTTGAGTTAGGCTTATCTAACACTTGCATTCTGGGTTAGATTGGGTTAGATTAGAAACGCCAGAGACAGTAACATATTTTCTGTTTGAATTATTTTAATTGTATTCACATTTATTTGGGATACGAGTATCTTATCGGCTTCTCTCGAAATGAAAAAAAAAACGTATTTAAAAAGTGACATGATTTATGCGTATATAAAAAATATGCTAAATTGCCGAGTACTATAATTTCTCGTAACCGCAAATGTCATCTTTAAGTAAAATGGTTTAAACACATATATCACGTCAGCTATTATAGTAGCAAAAATCGTTAGAAAAGGAAGAAAAAACCGGTCTGTTGAAACATACAGTTTTGCAAAATGTTTGTGAAAAAGAATGCTACTTTTTATAATACAGACCATGTTGATCTGAGCCAGCTTTTTGATAAAAAATTATCGAATATCTTTCCTTGTGCTTAAAACACGAACGTTTTAAAGTTAATAAGCCTTAAGATGAGAACTGCAGCATTATAATGTGGAACCCAGCAGTCGAGAGACTGTTTTTGGTACGTACTATATTCTTATCAGAAGATACTCCAGCATAGTTTCGGCTATTTACAGTCATGTATCTATCGATACACACTTGTGGGTCTTGAAAAGGTATTTGGTTTCATTCTTTTCAATTAGGCGAAAAGTGGCGTAAAAATTAGCCCATCTATGAATTATTTTCATGGAAGATGATATACAAAATAAACTCACCCATGAGAGGGGCTTTGAGTGCTATTGTTGATGATCAAACCGAATGCATCTAATGCTGCTGACGAGTCAGCGTTCCACTCTGCAAACTGAGCAAAAGTCAGCTCCTAAATCGATTAGGTGCGGCTTGTTCAGCGCTGCTCGCTCTGTGTGCAAACGAATTTCACGCTACGGCTTAGCAGATACGCAGGCCACAGACACTACAGATACAGATACAGATACAGATACGGATACAGATAGAAGAGTACATGGCAATTATGTAGGCTCTCAGGTATCCGCTGCTTCTGAAATCAATTATTCTGGCTCAGTTGGGCTACTTGAGGTGTGAAGCTAACGATGAAATGATTTTCTTTCTTTACTGATCTCCTGATCTAATGTCGATGCATGTATCGTATTACGAGATTGTAGATTAACAATAAGACTATGACTTTTCAACACATTTTGACATTGGTCCATAGATATAATTGACTTTTCGCAATATGCATAACTCAGATACTAAAGCAGGAAATACAAGGCATACAACTATTTGACTAACTTAGTATCTGAGCATCTGAGCATCTGAGAAGCGCTAATGTATCTCAATTTGTGCACATCGAGAGGCAGTATATAATGATTTCTGCACACTGCTCCTAAACTGAAAGCTTGCTTTGATCTGTGCCGCTTTCGACCTACAAACACTTAACTCGGGCAATGCCAACGTAGTAACACACAAATAATTTCCTGCTTAAGCATAATAAAATTGAATAACCTTAATGATGATTTCGACAGACACACACGCAAGATTAACCCCAAAGATCTCAAAGTATTTACTTTTTCTTTGGGCTCAAATTAATTTTCAATATTGAGATCTCATAATGTTGCAAATAATTTTCAGAATTAACCAAAATATTCGACAGTTTCAAAGTCAAAAAATGCAAGTAGTCGAAAGCATGGGTTATTACACGTTGAGAAGACATTAGTACCTCAAAAAGAAAATCCGTTTCAATCATATAATTCATTTTCTACAGATTATACAGATAGTTGACGTAAATCGTATACAATTAGACGGATTACTTGAACTATAGATTAATAAACATTGCACCTTGACTTGAGTTGCTAATTTGTGGCAACTGATGACAAACTGATGAGCAATTGTATAACATGACACATTTAATGGAGCTAGTAACGCCATTAATAGCCGCAAGACAGTCGTTGAGAACTTGGCCTCATGACCGTACCTGCAACATCAGCAGCGGCAACCACAACAGCATCAACAACAGCAACAATAACAACAACAGCACTTCGAAAAATATGACACCAGAGTCAAGTGTCCAGCAAAAGTCATGGGCACAAAGTGCAGACGCCACGCAGCTGCGTGTGCCTACTTAAAATACGCTTTAAGCTAGGCTAGAGCTATGGTAGGAACCGCAGTAGGAGTAGCAGTCGGGATCGGAGTTGGACTTATAGTTGTGACCGTAGTAGTAGTCGGAGTCGAGTATCGAGTTGGGCCCCGATATGCATATTGATGGAGCGGACAGGCGTTTATTAAAATTAATACCACATCAATCATTTTACAAACGTGCTGCCGGCCAAGTTCAAAGCGGTCTCTGCCCTATGTGTGTGTGTGTGTGTGCGTGTGTATATTGTGGTATACTGAGCGACTAGACAGTAGTCCAGCTTTTGCTATTCGAGTCGAGCGAGTAGAGCCCTCTAATCTTGGGCTCTGCTTAAGAAAGTTACACATGCGCATTGGTTTTAATTAAAAGCGTTTAAAGACGCGACGCGAAATACACAACAAATATGAGAAATACAAAAATGATAAATTACCAAGGCAAACTAAAATTAACATTTATGCTGAACACAAAGCACAAAACATGTGTTGCAGCCTGCCGGTTCGTCGGACGGACGGAGAGACAGACAGACTGACTGTCAGACAGCGGTAAAAAGCAACAAAAAAAAAAAACAAAAATAAAAAAAACACAAACTTCAGGAGATTATTGAAATATGTATGCGCCCAAGTTGTGGCTGTTAAATTATTGAAAATCATGCAATGCTCTTGCCGTTTTTCCCATGAACATCTCTTGGACTTGACTCTTGGACCACTCCGTCTGTGGGCCTGGGTATGGGCCTGGGTCTGGGTCTGGGCCTGGGCCTCGTTTGGTTGGCTCACCACTGTCTGTCGGCATAATCAGCATAACAAAAGAAATTAAGCAATAATATATTAATGGAAATATACAAATACACAGTGACTGAGGTCGCTGCTGTGATGTGAACTGTGAGCCAGCTGGAGCAAGATCGCCGCGTCATTGACTAATTTGTTGTGTTCTCAACTCGGTTAGGCGCCAGGGCGTCGCTCATTGCTAGGGCTCATCGGTAGCCCTGACTGCCCAGTAACAGCAGGCGTCGTAAATGCCATAGATTTGTCTATCGCCCCACACAGCGAGAAATGTTTTGAATACACAACGTGTATATGCATCAATTTTGTATATCAATTTGAGAATTATATTTCAAGTATTCAATTTGGAAATTAGATTGAAGATTATAAAATTTAATTGTCAAACAATATATGTATATATATATATAGAATATAAATAATATAAATATAAGTCTATAATTATTATTTATATCATTTGAGGAAAATGAACAATTTGAGCCGGGTTTAACGTGAAATGTGCAATTTTTGAGCTCTACCAAAATAAATAAAATAAATTCTGCTTTCGATTTCTGTTAGTTTAAATATTAGCTAGTGGCTTACTTAGTCAGTGGAATCAATGTTTCTGTCAGTGTAGGGCTACCAGCCGCAATATGTGCAATAGTGTTCTTCTTCTTTTCATTTCGTTTGGTTTCGTTTGGTTCCCTTCTCCTATACCTTTGCTCGACATATTCACTTTATAATATGATTTGGCTTAATGAATGCGCCCCGCTTTGTGCGACTGTCTGCGCATTTTCACCTTTGACAATAGGCTGGGCCAACGCAATTAACTTGCGTCATTTGGAAAATTAGTTGGCATGATGCTGCTAAAAAGCCAAAACGCCGGCACACACACAGTGGATGGACAGGGATGGCAAGAGAATGATATGACTCAATGGGGCTGTGGAAGCGAGAGCGCATTACAAGGTCGCGGTTGGCGCCTTCAAAGGAACCGACGCCTGCCAGCATTTTCAATTGGTTTTCCCTAGCAGCTACTACAATACACATGCACATACTCACACACATGCATATATGTACATCTGGTAGTGCTGACTTGCAGTTTTGGCTTGCCGGCAAAAACGTCACATAGACCTGCAATTTGAGGCTGACAGACAGTTGGTAATCGCGGCGTATACGCAATGTACTCCATGAAATTTATATGACAGTTTAAAAGTGTACTTCTGCCAACGGCATTCCTCACTAACATTTCCTGTCAGTGTACATAATTTGCTGTCCAAAATTCAACCATTAAGCAAATTGACAATATTAACTGAGGTTTTAGTGTTTGATTTCCATAGAATGTTTCAATAATTGTGCCCAATTCAAAATAATTCGTTTTTAGCCATTAAATCCAATACTTACTGCCCAGTTAATTTGTAACAAAAGTTCCACAAAGGAACTGTATCAAAAACCGATTGCAAATTCATTGCAACTGTCTGAGATCAAATTTTTAATACTGAATACATTATTCTGTACATGCCTGATATGTGCGTGGTTTATGTTAGCAATACATACATACATATATGCATATATGCATACGTGTGTTTTGGTATTTTTAATTGACTTGCTTAGATGTGTATTTAAAATGAAATAGAGTGCATAGACTAGATACGATAAATGGATAAATAACCACCAGTTACCAACTAAGTGCATATTAGATGGCCATGCAATTACGAACAGCACAAATATCAACAATAGCAACAAAAGCAGCAACAATGCAATCGTAAATGGGCTGAGTGCGCTTCTAATTAACTGGCAACTGAAGTCGACGACGTGTGCGCATTATATGTATGTCCAAATGATTCGAGTACCTTACACTTTGAACACTCTGAATGGGGGCCCCCTAGTGGAATAGACCACTTTACTTAGAACCAGTCTACTTGAAACTATTTGAGCACACACACACACACACATACAACTTTTGACCCCATGCCCTGAGTCACCGCATTCATTGTGCGTTGCAATGTTGTCGCTGTCTTTGTCGGTGTCACTGTCTTTGTCTCTGTATCTGTCTCTGTCTCTGTCTCTATTATTCAACACTCATTTGGCCTGGCAACGAAGTGTTCGTCTTACAGGTGACAGGCCGCTGACAGGCGTTGAAATGCTACCGGTCACAAGCTCAAACACCCGCCCCCGTCGCGTTTCTCTATCACATTTATTATGTCATCATTTGGCCTA
Organism: Drosophila imparisetae; assembly: GCA_035042265.1. Lineage (NCBI taxonomy): Eukaryota > Metazoa > Arthropoda > Insecta > Diptera > Drosophilidae > Drosophila > Drosophila imparisetae. The sequence continues at coordinate 318,757 of JAWNLP010000222.1, read as the reverse complement.
CTCACCAGGTAAATGTATTAGTTGTTTTAGAAATGCGCTTAAATATTCCAAGGACTCAAATAGGTGCATTGTGTACTTCAAATTATTGAACTTATGTTATTCATTATTAATTTGCTTATCATTATTTATTTCTAATAAATAAACTACTTTGTTAAGTTGTTGGGAGCTTCATGAATTACACATTGTAAAAGTTTCCAGACTAATATGGCAAATGCGCACATCTTTTAAGCCAACACCAAACCCTTACGTTAAGAAATTATTATGTTTTTGTGTGGACTGTGCAAGAACTGGTCAAAATAGCAGCTGCCGGGGGTAGCTGAAAGTAAGGCCTTCATTGGCATTTTCGTTGTGTTTTTGGCCAAGTTGAGGACCCTCGCAACGATTGCACAAGCTAAATGCAACCACAACCACAACCACTACTACAACAACAACAACAACAGTAACGTCCACATGCAGCAACTGCAACTGCAACTGCCAAATCAACATCCACAACTTGTTATAAATATTGTTGACGCGAAGTCAAAACGTTTGTCAGCGTTGATTTGAATGCACGTTCATGAGTTAATCAATTGTAATGCTTGGCAGCAGCAGCAGCAGCAACAGCAGCAACAGCAGCAACAGCAGCAACAGCAATATCAGCAGTAACCATAACAACAGCTAGTTGGCCAAAACTCAACTGGACACCTATACACATCGATTCGAGATAGGGGCCCCCGGATCTGGTCTGGGTGTCCGTCAGTCCATCCGTCTGGGGCAATCAATTGCCAGAGTCAAACGCGAAACAGCTTTTTGAATTGTTTGATCGTGCTGTAAATTTGATTACCAACTTGGCGACGGCTCTGGCTACGTACTGCCTTATATGGCCAATAACCAAGAGAGTTCGGTTAGCCAGTAAGGCAGTAAACATACTTATTTATATGTACATATGTATGTATCTATGTTTTATATCAAGTCTTGTACAACAAAAGAAAAAGAAAACGAATGAAGGCAACTGCAACATCAACATCAACAGCTATGGAATATTGGGTTACGTTTAAAGTTTGCTGCAGAATGAAATGATTTATGGTCTGAATTACAGATAATTGTGATAATCATACCGAAAAGGCGCAGTCGCAGTCGCAGTCGCAGTTTTTTTTTTTTTTTTGTTTTGGTCTGAAATCGATATATAAAATTGAGAGCCATATAAGATGGGCACTCGCTGGCGGCACTGGTCTCGGGATGCGTGTCTAAAAACAGTTTTGCTTTCTTACGATTTGTATACTCTTCACTCAAAAAACCAATGCGTACGCTCCTATTGATGCGCTTAAGATTGCACTTTTCTTAAGTAGACTTACCTTCAATATCATTGCATGTATAACTAATTTTTTTATTTGTTTTTCCCATATTTATGTTTTTCAATGCTATGTGTTTTTTTCACAAATTATGTAAATAGAGCAATATGAAGAGATAGAGAGTGGGAGATGGAGATGGAGATGGAGAGAGTGAGACCTGGCCTTTATTCGAAGGGATATTTTCAATGGAGATCAGCCAGTTAAGCGGCTCAGGCGACCTACAAGGCAGATAATGTACAACGTACATTGTAGGCGTCATTGTATGTTGTTGTGTTGCAGTTTGTTTGTCATAACGGATTTGGTATTGTCTGTGGCATTGTGTACATACATGTACATGCGTAGATGCTTGTGCCTGTGAGTTGTGAATTGTGAGCTGTTGTAAAGCGCCTGGGTTTATTTGGTGAGCCGGCTTAGACGGCTAACTGGCCGTTGGTTCGATGCCTCAGCCTCAGTATGCCCTGATGGATGTACAGTGGGATGCATGTAAGATTTTTATGTATTTATTTTAGTGCTTTGCTGCACATTTCATGTCTTTTTATGTGGCCATATTTCTGGCAAGTGTTGAAGTGTGCTGACTGACAAGAAACGAAGGCAACGAAGACAACGAAGCTGACAAGTCGACAAGCTGACAGAAAACGAGCGAAGCGGATGGCCGTAAAAGTATTTTGCTAGTTGATAGTTTGGTTCCTTTTTCAAAAATGCATATGTACATATGAGTACATACATGTACATATTACATGCTGCATGGTACATAGCACTATGTCAATGCCAAAAAGCGTTCAAATTTTTCACTATTTTTTATTTATTAACTGTAAACGCGTTTTGTTTGTTCGCTTGTTATGTTTATTTGCCCTGGATATTATTGTTGTGGTTGTTGCTGTTGTTGCTGTTGGGGCAGCAAGTACCAGCTGTTGCTTGATGCTGACGTGGCCGGGAATGCCTTGATTTATTTGTGGGTGGGATTTGTGGGCTGTTGTACTGATTTATCACCTAGAACAAAAAAAAAGAACAGGAAAGTAGAAAAATGGGTTCTGCAAATCGACCCTCTAAACAAAGCACTTAAGCAAATGGACAAATTGAAATTTAAAAATATCTGCAAAAATCTATTGAAATTGGAGCACTGATCATAAGGCAAAAGGAAGTGCAACTATATGTAAAGAAGCCTGCATGATAATTTAGAAAATGAATCTCTTAAATTATTTTGAAGCTTTTCTTATATGAACTTGTTCAATGTGGGTCAGGTAAAATGCTAAGATAAAATTAAATTTGAAATTATTATTTTTTCTTGGGCGAGATTAGATTTTATTGAGTAATATTTAACTTATATCGAATAGTTTAGCCAAATATTCTCTGCCACAATGTTTCTATATAATCTGTTAAAATATCTCTAAAATGCTAAAATTGAAATCCGTAACTGGGCTATATATAGGTCATTCATTTGAATAGTATAAATAGGTTGCTTGTCAATAACTGAAACCAAATCAAAATTGATTAGCCACTTTTTGGTTTATTGCCTTCAACGCTTTGTCACTTGCCACGACAGGAACTAGCGGCAACAACTACAGCAGCAATGTGGCGACGGCAGTTGTAAATATTATGTTAAACAGTAAATGAAGTCGTTAAAATCATTTAATGATGCACTCGTTAGTCACTCGCGTTGACAAGTGAAGCGATGCTCAACGCCGACGCTTTTTTGTTGCTGCAGCTACAGCTGCTGTTGCCGTTGCAATTGCAACGCTGCGTTGCATTCTAGCGAGGCATGCAAATGGCTGCCCGGCAGCCATGTGGCATGACATTTGACGATGCGATGCGATGCGATGCGATGCGACTGAATGCGACTGAGACTGTGGCGGCTGTTGTCAAAAAGAATTGAAAGGATGTTTGATGGTATGCTAAATTGACAAATGCATGCAGAAACACTTTGCTTGCTGCCGCTTTGCATTCGACTCATTATTCATAGCTAGTAAAAATCGCATGCTGCACTTGCGGCTGCTGCTGTTGCTACTTGTTGTGTTGTTCTTGTTGTAATTGCTGCAAAAGTTGCGTGTGTGCCGGCATGCAATGCCACCGTACGCTCGCCGCTCTTTTTTTTTTTTTTTTTAAATTAATCGAAAGCGTTTTGAATTAATATAAAATGTTCTAGTGCAATTAATGCAGCGCAAGAAGGTGCGGCAATGCACTCAGAAAACAACATAAAAAAAAAATATGGCCAGCTCGTTTTATTCTCAACAAAGTAAATTGAGTGCAGCAGTTGCAGTTGCAAGTGCAACAATTGAGCAGTAGCAACTGTGATAGAAACACGCTTTCTACGGCTTACTAAATGGGCAACATTTGCAATTGGCAACAACAGTTTGACGTCAGCATTGAGTGCTTTGAACAGGTGCATGACTTTGCCGCCTTAAAATCCAATGTCTGAGCGTAACTATAAGGTCAAGCTGGGCGTATTATCAATGCCAGCAATGCCAGCAAACAACAATAACAACAGCAACATGATTTGCAGCAACATCTTTGCTAAAGCTGCGAGCAATTCGTGCATTACAGCGCACGAATCATAAATATATATATATATATATAAATGTTTAAATATATTTATATGAATATATATATAGATATAGACATACAAACACTGTTGCCTCCAGCGACATGGCAAAACATGAGTCGCCTTGCCTTTGGTGTTGCAGTTGTTCTTGTTGCTGTTGCTGGTGTTGCTGTTCCTGCTGCTGCTGCTGCTGCTGCTGCTGCTGCGCCTGCTGCTTAAGATGTATGTGCAGTGATTACCACCAAGCGAGCGTATACTTTAGCATTTTATATGCCTTTTTTTTAGGCCACGTTGTCCTTGTACACAAGCGTAGTCGAACTTTGAGTCTTGGCTTGAGTCGAATCAAGTTGAGTCGGAGCAGGACGAGTCTTACGCCCGAAATTAGGTTTTTAACTTTGCACAAGGCGCGCGTTGAAATGGCGTTGATGATGTTCATGTTTCATGTTTGTGGCCTGATGAGGCGCAACGATTATCCGCAGCAACAACAACAATAACACCAGAAATATGCCAAGAGAGGCCGAGTAAATTGATTGATTTGCCACGGCACGAAGCTGGACCCAAAGCTGCAAGGCAACTGCAGCAACAGCAACAGCAACATCAATAGCTATAGCTATAGCTTTAGCTATAGCAACAGCAACAGCAACAGCAACAGCGATAAAACTCGTTTCAGTTTCAATTTCATTTTAAAGGCACTTTGGTAACGACAAAAATGCACACAGCCAGTCTAAGAGTCTGGTGATGAGTGAGTGGGGCATAGTGGGATGTGGGCATAAAAGTGGGCGTTGTTGCTGGCGTTGCAGGCGTTGCTGGTTGTTGTTGCTGGAGTGCCAAAATGTATCGAGGCATGCATATTTATGCGTGCTATTTTCAAACGACGGCGACAAAATATGCACCAAATGCAATTGAAACGCAACGAAATTTGTTGTTTTTTTTATTCTGTTTTTTTTTATTCTGTTTTTTTTTTTTTTTTTTTTTTTTTGGTTGCAACGCCCACCAATGGCTACAAGCCAAGTCAAGTTTTGCTTTACAAAGAAGTTGCAGCAAAAAGTTGTTGCTGTGGATGTTGCCGTTGCGGTTGCTGATGCGGTTGGCAGAGACTGCCACATAACAATTTCTCAATTGAAATGTGTACGCGAAAATTGTTGTGTCTGCCTTTGCTGCTGTTTTCTCGTTTGACAAATAAGTTGCATGCAAATAGCAAGCATGAGCAGCGGCCCCAATTGCTACCGCAGCAACCACTGTAGCGCAGTGCAGTAGAAATTTGTATGCAATGAATTAAATTCCAGTGCAGAGTTTTCTCAATGACTTTGTCATTGATGAAAATCGCAGCATTACCTTTGACCTGCCAAGTTGTTTGTCAAGTCCGTCTGACAGCAATCGCTGCTGTCGTTGTTAACATGACAAATTTGCCTGGCAATCTCCCTGCAACAATATGCGGCTACAATAACAAGAGCTGCTGCTTCACTTCACATACGATTAGTCAGAGTCTCTTTCTGCCAGAAAGACTGAGTTCCTTCTAAAGGCTTACTCATCGGCTCACCTAATACCAAGTTCGAGTGTTCTACTTAAAAGTGACTGACTAGCAGACACCCTGTTACATACACTTTCACTTGAGTCCCAATACGAAATCAAATCTGCCAAAATATATGTGGTCAAGTAAAAGAAGCATCTTTGTGGGTAACATCTGACGGGAAATATGTAACAACAGTTAGCTTACTTATATAGCTCGTTAGATGCTTATGAAAAACCATTCAAACGATTTCTCGGTTTGCTACGTCATCTTTCAAACATTCGCTGACCTATATTCTCCTATATCATCAAGATCAAGAGTAGTAGCATACAGTCTTTATGGGCGCAGATGCCGCTTTAGTCATTTTTAGTGGTCGCAGGGTATACAAATCGAAAACGTTTATAAGATTCGTCGCCAACGATGTTCCCACATTCGTCAGTCTTACAGCGAAGCCGTGAAATATCTTCGAAAACCTGAGAAAATGGCCTCCAGACTGGAGGATGAATATACAGAGAGAGAGAGAGAGAGAGAGAGAGAGAGAGTATCTTGAGCATCGGAATAGGTATCTGCATCTGCGGCCATAAAAAAAAAAATACCTAAACGTTGTTGCCTGAAAATTGTAGGTAATTTTCGGGTACCGGCAAAAGGTCTTGGGGCTCTGCTTACATTAGCGTTAGCGTGTGTGCAGGTTGTAATTTTCTACTTTGCGCCTAAAAACGCTGATAATAGAAAGCACCCGCAACGATGACTCTATGGGGCACTGAATGCATTGAGGGCCGAGGTTGCAGTTGCAACTATTGCTGTTGGCCCAGTAATCGGTTGTGCGACCATTATCGGGCAGAGCTCTGGATAGCTGATCATAATTATGGCGGAACTTGTTAACTGCTCATAAAAAATTGTTAACTCAAATGAAATGATATACACGATTTTGTTGTTCGGCTAACAACACAAAAGCAACAACAACAACAACAACAACAATAATGTCCACTGAATGCACTTTTCCATACAATATTTAATAGGCACTTTTTTTTGGTTTTTTTTTTGGTATTCGTTTTTTCGTGCAAACGGCTCTCTCGTGTGCGGAATTCAATCAGAAACTATCATTGCTGGCGCCTTTTTATGGCTTGTTTTGCACTTTCCATAAAACTATATACACCCATAAATTGTTGCTGTCGTTGTTGTTATTGTTGCTTACCAACTAATTGATGTTGTCTATCGCGCTTTGCTGTTTGCTGTTTTGCTGTTTGCTGTTTGCTGCTTGTGGTGTTTTTGCGTTTTGTTAATTAGCCATTTAATGCTCAATAAAAACAACAAAAGTAACACTAACGCTTACACTGGTAAGCCACAATGGCAATATATCTATCTATCTATCTAACTGGTCACAGACCGAGTCACAATATGGACAGCAAATCTTTTATTTATTGAGTCATTAAATAATAATCATAATTTTCTTGTTTAGTAGATTTTTTCTAGAATAGTTAGCCGACGTTTTGTATTTATTTATATTTATTTTCCATTGTTCACATTTCGTTTGGCTGGGTCGAAAAAGCATTTTGGCAAAGTTAAGCTGACAACCCATTGTCTGCTAAGTAGTTTTTAAATAGCCATCAGGTATGATAAAATTATAACAGACATCTGTGTCTCTATAAATACTATATATGTATATATATATACTTGATTAGCAGAGACGTCAGGCCTAAGAGACGTCAGGCCTAAGAGACGTCAGGCCTAAGAAATTTGTTTAAATGTCGCAGTTTCGTAAGTTTTATAATGTGCTTTGTTTATTTAACATGATTGAGCAATTTGATGGAGTAGTAGCAAATCTTACACCTCGACACACTCACACACATACACACACACACACACACACACACCGACTCAGCTCTTAACTAGAAGGTAATTTATCAAATGGCTACTTTATTGCCCCCCAGCAATGAATTTATAATTTGGCATTTTTTAAATACCGCACCGAAAATCATTTTGCTACTCACTCGAAAATTATGAAATTTTAAATTCTTGGAAAAGCGCGACAAGCATGATTGCAGCGATCGGTAGACAGAGATCAACTGTCAGATACCCATTAACTAGGTCATTAACATCCTGTTTTTGTTCTCGACTTAGCCCGACTTTAAACTTAAAGTTGGACTGTTAATGCTGATCATGGAAAAAGGGTATACGAATGTCTTAGTGAGTATTATGTTTGTTATATTTGCACAACTTTATTATACTCTGCTTGCCCAGGGTATAAAGGTAAAATATAATCGATAGACACGCAACTCATAGTTTGATACATGGTCATTAATCAAAGTCAGCATATTGAAAACTGGATCTGGTAGTAGGAGACGCACCGTATATCACAGTAGTGTCAACGTGAAAAATACAAGAAGAAATACTATGCATACTATAGTAAATACATACACACACACTTACATACATACATATATATATATATATATATATATATATATATTTGTATGCATGCATATGTATGAGAGTAAAGTTTACAAATAAAGAAATCAATAAGTCAAGTTTGGCGAGGTTGTCGAGTCCGTCTCCTCCTGTTGGTGAACGCTTGACGCTTTTTTCAAGCACATACATGGCACGTATGTATGTGTATGTGTTTCATTATTTATTATTAAACGAATTGGTGCAACCTTAACTGCCAGACAATTGGCTACCGGTGTTCTGTCGACAACCACACCAAATGAATATGCAAAAGAGGGCAGTCACAGAGCCATACCCATATCCAGAGCCAGAAGCCGTTGCAGAGGCAGCGGCAGAGGCAGAGGCACAGCCACAGACGGAGACAAACAGAGCCAATAAAAAATCCATGGCATAACTTGTGAGTGTGTGTGTGTGTTTGTGTTTTTGTACTGACCAAAAAGCAACTGAAGACAGCACGCGCAGCGGGGTAAAACCCCAGTCGGAGTCCGAGTCCGAGTGCGAGTCCAAGCTCGAGCTCAAGTTCATATCCATATAGCTAATTCAAATGAGCTGCAAAACGAAGGCAGGCATGTGCGCAGACAAGGCAGACAGTCAAACAATCTGACAGACGGACGCCGAGTGTCTGTTGTTGTCTCTGTTCTTGTCACTGCCACTGTCACTGGAACAGCAGCAGCAGCTACAGCAACAGCAACAGAAACAGCAGCAAGAACAACAGCAGCAACAACAGCAGCAGCAACAACAGCAGCAGCAGCAGCAGCAGCAGCAGTTACTGGTTTTATGATGCAGCCTCTTCTGCAATTTATCAGTAACTTAAGACTGGACCAGGCTCTGGCTCTGGCTCTGGACCAGGCTCTGGGACTGGGGTCCAAGAAATTGATTTGAATATCCAATTATAAACACATTCCTATCCGTTTCTCTGGACGCCTTCACACTTTCCTTATATTGTTAATGCTACTGCAGATGCTTTTGCGCCTTTTATTTAACACAAATTGTCGCACTTTAGCACAATGCCAACAAACAATAAATGTTTGCTTAATCTTATTGTTATAGTGTGTGAAAGAGCATCAAATGAAATACGCATTTAAATGGCACGAAATGCACTTTTGTTATGACCAAAATGCGATTAGCTAAATACTCGCATACAAGTCAGCTTCACGGCATAACCTTGATACCTATCGACTTATTTATTAACGTTAGTAAATAGGAGCGAAAAAATAAATAACAATGTGATTTTACTGCTGTTGATTTATGGGAATATATAATGACTGCAGTCACGCAACAACTGGAATCGCGTACTTTAAATGGCTATTGGGCTTAAACATGACACAAATGCATTAGGCCAATTTTTTTTTGGGAAATATAGCCTGGTTAAGAATACTTGACTTGTGTTAGCGTTGGAATTTCGCAAAATTTGATTTTCATCCTTAACAACAAATAAATGAAGATTTGCTCAAATTATATTCTGATTTTATCAAATAAATATTTCGAAATAAATACATAAGAATCCTCCTGAAGCATTTTTTGGATTGGAGGATTGTTCATGTGTGAATGGATAAATGTTGTAAATATACAATCAAGATTATTTTATTGCAAATAGTAGCTGCTGGCATTGTTTTTTACAACTTTTGGTACACGTGTAGCATTTACATTGTTGTTCGGTGAGGTGACGGATGGCACCTGTTGGCTTGGCCAGGATTTGCATGTCGTGCTCCGGGGGGCCTGCCACTGATTAAATACTCGTCACTTTTAATTAAAAGCTACCATCGAGTTGAAGGCGAGCTGCACCGCACACTCACTCGCAGCCGGGTCCGGGACTTGGACGTGAACCCGAACCCGAACCCGAACCCGAACTCAAACTCAGTAAAACCGGGCCGGGAACTTAACGTTTGCCGGCATACCAAAGGGGGCTGCAGCTGCATGCCACTGCAATTTGCAATTACCACAAACACGCTGTGCGGTGCGGACTGCCACGACAAACAGCAAAAGGCAACTTGAACGGGAACTGTAACTGCGACTGCAGTAACCAGAAGTACCTCACTGGTGGCATGGTGGCATGGCGGCAAGGTGGCATGGTGGCATGGTAAAAGTTTTGCAATTAGAACACTTTCGCGTGCCTTTAATGATAACAGGCGGGCAATTGCAATGAGGACCACAGCGATTCTACTATAACATAGTAGTAGCGAGTAGCTCCACTAGCAACTTTACTCAATTCCGATGTTGTATGATGTTGTGGGCGTGGCAGGAAACTAGCTTTTAAGTGTGTCTGCGCCTGGCCAGCGAAAAATTCGAGTGAAAAACGTTTTACGATTTTCGGCTTGTTGCCAATTCACCGTTTACTGGAATTGTAGACTCGCATATTTTGGAATGCGGACTCCGGTTTCCCACTCCGGTTGCCCACTGTCTCTATATGTTTTTTTAGGCCCATGCCATAGTTTCGAAATTAAGTGCCAGTTTGTTTATTTAAGACTTTTGGGCCAGCTTTTGTGACTGTCTCAATGCTGGTCAAGTGGCCGAGCACAATGCTTGTTTGTCCATGCCTTTTGTGTGTGTCTTAAGTCGGCTTCAGTTTTTCGGAATGTGCTCCTGGTACTTGATCGCAACGCATACTCATTAGGCATCAGATTTAGAGCAATATTTTTTGGGCAATGTTCTCGAACAATGTGCACTGTTTGTTTAACAGGCGCTGCTGCAGGCGCATTAAAGGATTTGGCGCATTGTGAGCAAAGCTGATGAGTTGAAGTCTAAGGATTAATGTTTGTACATGTATTGAAGTGAGGTGCCAGCTATCTACATTTCCCTTCCCTTTCTTTTGGTCCTCTCACCCTCTCTCTCTCTCTCTCTCTCTCTCTCTCTCTCTCTCTCTGTGAGTGTGTGTTACCTGATGAATATCCTGCGGTGATAATCACAACGGCACTTTTCATTCAACAAAAGGGACCTCTCCATTTTTGTGTGTGCGTGCTGTTTGAGTGCTTGTGCGTGTGTATGTGTGTGTATGTGTATTTGTGATATCTCGCTAATTTGTTACAAAATTGCACATTTGGCTGATGCTAATGCTGATGCTGAGCCCAACATGGGGTGGCTCATTTCCCTTCTCACAGGCTCTCACAGCATCCCATCCCGTCCCATCCCGTCTCATCCTCCGTCCCATTCCCTTTCCCGTTTTCATCCGATTCAATCCAATGCCATCCATCAAATGCGCTGCCATTTGGCAGTTACCTCCTGCTCCTTTTCATTATTTTCATTTTTCGTTCATTTTCGGCTGCGTCTGCGGCATCGTCAGCATCGTTTCTATCCCTGCACTTTGACCTTCGTCTCCTACTGCGCCAATTGAATCATTTAGCGGCTTCTAACAGTGTGTGTGCAGCCAGCCACCCAGAGTCCCTGAATTATGTATTATGATGGCAAAATGGTGACTGCCAAATGGCCATGTACAGTCCATACTCAGTAAGCTAGCATCTACAAATTTTGTATATCTGGAGTTAGTTGCTTTAACTAAATACTTTCCATGAACATGATATATTGTTTTACTTAGAGAATTGTGTTTCACATATTGATAATTTCCAGCAACACATTCCGTAATGTTAAATGTTTTATGTATGAATCTGAACAAGTGCCAGCCTGTACATTAGCTCGTGTTGCACATGTGTTGTTGTTGTTGTCGTTGTTTGTTGTGTCTAAATGCGGACTGTTGGCATTATCCACACAAACGGGTATCAATCAATTGCCGTGCCATAAATATTAATATCAACTTGCTTTCAATCAAGCTCATTATGCTAATGAAGACACACAAGCACACACGCCTACACATTCAAGAGTATACTATATTGTATGCACAATCACTTACTCTCGCACACACACATATAGCCAACCACACACACGCATGCAGTTGCAAAAGCTGGCTTTTGGCTTTGACTGCCTAAGTGAGTGACTCGAGTCGACTTGACTTGACTAACTTGTCGAGTTGTCTAAGTGAGTGGCTCTGGCTCTGGCTCTGGCTGACTGCTAGCCGTTTGCTGCTCGTGCACCAAGAGCTAAGAGCCCGTCCCCGGTTCTCAGTTTCAGTTTCAGTGCACAAGTACCGCGCAGTCGGAGTCGGAGTTGGAGTCATGATCATGATTGCCTGACCATCGACATGAGTATCGACAGCTTGCGGCGACGTTTAAATTTGTTCATACTGTAAGCAAAATGGGCTAAAGATTTTATCTGTTCGTGTAAATATTTGTTAAAATTAAGCTTTCAACTAAAAAGTTTCAGAAATGTTAATTTTGTTCAGCATGCGCCAAAAAAAAACGACTATTTCAAGCATGAACAAACCTTGCTTAGTTGACCAAGCTGTTTAACGGAGAGCCATCTTCTGGCTTGAAGAGCATAGTAAGTGCTGACTGATTAAGATCGATCAGTTAAATATCAAAGGAAATGTCAGCCAATTTTCAGGTGTGAATAGATTGCAGTTGCTCATGGGAAGGAGAGGCGAATTATATACAAGTTGTACAGATAGTAATTTGAATATGGTCTATGACAATCTGCTGAGTGTCAATTTCAAATTCAGGTTTTTAAATTTTCAATATGCCTTCAACTGTCAACTGCTACATAATTGAAGAAAAATTTACTTTATTGATTTACTTTATTAGACTGTATAAATAAACAAATTATAAGTTGGAATATTCCATCGGTACGAAACTTTACTTCTTTACCTTAAACAGCAAGAATATCCTTTGGGAACAGAGTTAAATAATGAATCGAATCAAAAACTGAATAAATTTGAAATGGCAATGTTGCCAGTAAAATACGTTGCCAACAAATTAACAATTCAGTTAGTGGATCTGGTTTACATGAACATTCAAAGAGTTCTGCTTGAGCTTGAGGGTAGTTGTGTTTTTGTTTGGAACACCCTTAAATCCATACCTTGTATACTTGTACTGTACACGATGAGCCTTTCAGCACTCCAAACTTCAAATAAGCAATGCCAAGAACAACAATGTTAACCAATTGGCTGCAACACCAACAATCGACAACACAGCATAAAAACCCTTAACTCGATATACATTTTTATTTTTCGTTTTTTTTTTTTTTTAATGTTGAAGGTTCAACAACGAACTGGCTAAATTGCCAAATTGCTGTTTTTGTTGTTAGCTAATGACGCGATGAATTTGGTTTTGCCGTCAGGACAGCGGTTCCTCCGGCTTTAGCCCCATATTTGATGGCCATCCAGAGTTTATGACGTTTTAAGCACGTTTTTAAGCGGTGGGTGAAATACAGTCTGAAGTTGAATTTTAGTTTAATGCAAAATTGAGTAGTGTTAAGGTGCTGATTGCGTTTAAAAGGAAGCAATGCAAACGGGTTAAATACACATATACAAATAATGCAATTTGATTTGCTTTGGAAATACTTCTTCATACAAAATTGAAGATATAATTGCATTTGCTTAATCTGTTCAAGAAGGAGGAGAAGTGCAATTTGTAAGGGAATGTCCTTAGAGTTGAATGTACTTCGTTTGTAGTATTGTCGACCGTTCCACTTGATACATAATTAAAAAGTGTAATCAAGCCCAATTACTTGCAGACGGCCCTCAAGGAGCGACCCATGTCCTAGTCAGCAATCAGTCGCCCACTCATAGGCAAAGTTCGAGTTCAAATTAATTGCAATATGAGACACATTAAATGTGACCCCGTTAAGGGTTTGACCAAGCTGTTGCCAAGGGCAATAAGAGGGGTTTTCCATATGCCCCACAAAACAACACAGGAAAAGAAGAAGAAAAAACAGTCATGTGGTCTTAATGAGCGGTCAGTTAATCATGACATTTTAGACATCGTTGTGTATGTGGGTCGAGTTTGGCGCCACCAACCACCACTTACCACTCACCACTCACCACTCACGACTCACCATCCACCACCCACACCCCACTGCGGGACAACATCAGTCTATAACTGATGATAGCTTTTGAAGAAGCTTTCAGTTGACTGAAAGCAAAGGGGCGCGAGTGGGGTGACTAATCAACATTAAGCCACAGAGACTTGGCTGATACAAATTAAAGCAATTTGTAAATTAAAATCAGAAATTGCACTATTTTGACTTTGAGTTTGGGGCTCGAATAAGGATCGGGTGCGAGTTCGGATTCAGTTTCGAGTTTTGGCTGTGTGCCGCACAATATAAAGACACTTTAATGCACTTCATCAATTTGTGCTATGGCTACAAAACGGTGGCCAAGGCATATAAACATATGTGTGTGTGTGTGTGTGTGTGTATGTGTATGTGTATTTGTGTGTTTGTGTGTAGCGAATATTGAGCCCAAGCCATAGCCGTAATTATCTTTCAGGCGCAGACTTGACTTGACTCGAGTCGACTTCGCTTTTTAAGATTTCGCAAAAATAATAAATAATAAAAACAGCAACAGCAGCAACGAAAAGGCTCGCTTTTCGCTTGCAGATAACGCAAAAAAACAAAAAAAAAATCACTAAAAAAATGAAAAGAAAAAAATTATGATGAAACTCCATTAATTTTTGTTGCCGTAGTTGTTGTTGCTGCTGTTATTGTTATTTATTTTTTTGTTGTTTTTTTTTTTTTTTTTTTTGTTTTTTGAGCACCGTTTGCGGCGGCTGCGTCATTGTTAATGAGTTTTTGTGTATGGCTTACTTATAAGAGCATCGCAGCAGTCGGGGAACAGTTCCAAGGAACTCTGGACCACGACAAGGCCCCTCGCACACAAAGTTGGTAACGAAAACTAAAAGCCTTGGATCCACTAAAGCTACTTAATGCTCGCCAGCTTCCAGCTCCACGGCTCTCTGCTAACTTCTGTGCGATTCTTCTTATTCTGCTTCTTTTTTTTTTTTTAGTTTTTAATAAATTTCTTAGATAGATGCTGAGCTGAGCTGGACCACTTCGATCTCCCGCATCTCCATCTGCATTTGTGCGCCAAGCTGTTCCCACGCTGCTGGCCAACCAGCCAACAAGCCAGCCAACGAGCCAAAATCAAAGCCATTAGTTTACACTTTACATGCTAATGGCAATGGCTCGGAAAGAGCCTGTCGCGTCCTTCAGCAAATGCCCCGAGGCTAGAGGATGGCAATGTTCGGGCTTCTGGTTAGGCTTGCGCAGAGGCCCAGTCCTGTACTGCTGAAATAAAACCAATGAACTTTTTAATTGCCTATGAAACTCGGCACCGCCAACCCCTGTCTGAGCACCTCAGCTCCCGATCCCGCTCCACCAAGCACACACACACACACACACACACCATTCAGTTAAGGCTCATCCGTTCGAGTCGCGTATTTGGGTAGCCAGACGCTGCTGCTCCGATTTGGTGGCTTTGTCGACTTTTGTCTGGGCTTTTGCCGCAATTTAAAGTTTTACTGTTTGGTATTATTTTATTTGCAAATTGGCGCCGTTACGAGCTGCGACTTGCCTGCGGTTCTGCTTTTTATATTGCTTGCCACGAAAATTTTGATAAAATATACGGTGTTCTTGGACCATCGTTTGATACACTGCGCCACAAAGTTGGGTGATTTGCAATGGTCTAAGCAGTTGAGAAGCAGTTGGAGATGTGTTACGACTCCAAGGACTCGAGATTTTATTTGTAGTGTGTGTATATGTGTATATAGAAGTAGTTGAAGTTAATGAAGAATTTGATGTTATGAAAATTAAACATGTCTGATTTGGTTCTAACGAAAGACCAATCGACTGCACCTGCCTAGATTACTGTGAATAAAATATACATATTTATGATTGAATATTTTTATATTAACATATTCCTTACTAACAATTAAGTTAAGAATTATTAATAATATTTCTCGAATCAATTACTTATTTAAGCATGCAAAAACTCATTGAAACTCTTTGCTTTAATTTGGGGCAACTATTTGCTCTTGTTTTTTGGAATAGAATAGATGGCGTTGCTTGGTGACAGTCAAAGGTGGTCGCTGATATCGGTGATATCAAATAGGTATATTAATACTAATTAAAACAGTTAAATGTCATTTGGCTGTTGGGGAACGGAACCGAACGGAACAGGCCGAAAGACAGACAAAACGACAAAAGGCGCGAGCTAAACAAATTCGGTTAGCGCAGCAGGTGGCAGCAGAGAGTCTCAGAATCTGGCAACTGGAATCTACGGCAACAGCAACGGCGACGGCAACCTGATCTCAGCAGGCGCTATCAACGATGGTGCTGCAGGTTCAGCACCTTTTGTGCGATAGCCGACAATAAGTTGGGCACATCAATCGGAGGCGGTGTCATAATTTTCACAGCAGGTGTCGCTGCTAATGATTTACAGCAGTGCCAGCCACTCACCCAGGCAAGTCGATGCATATAGCAACTAGTAACGTTGCAAAGTGCAATGCGTCGGCAAACAGACAAACAGACAAACGTACCGAAAAACATGAAGAATCTAAATTCGTTGTGGCCAGAGGCGCTCCGCTTTGATGTCGCAACGAGGTCAGAGGAACCGGAGCTACGGTAGGGTGGGGGAGAGTCAATTGGGAGTGGGAGAGCAAGATCTCAGCTAGATCTGAGTCAGTGTCCAGCTCATTGTTTCTAGTATGCTCCAGCCAGGCAACATACATTTTGGAAAACAATTCATTATTCATTTTGTATATGTTTGTATGCATGTATGTATGTATGGTCTCCTTTCAATTTGACTCGGCTCGGATCGGTTGAGGCCTTTGCCTTTGCCTTCGCCTCTGCTGTCCCAGTCACAGTCCCAGTCCCAGTCCCAGTCCCAGTCACAGTCGCAGTCGCAGTCACAGTCACAATGGGAATAAACACATACACAATAAGCATTGGGTGTTGCAGTGGCTCGATGCGCTAATTTGGTCAGTTTTGGTTGGTGTCGTGGATCGACTGTGTGGCGCCAGTGGCGCCCCCCATGGCGCACAACTGACAAAGCAAATTGTTAGCTATTGTAAACGATTCGGTTTGGAGCAAAGAGGCAGGAGGCACTTGTTGTTGCTTGTTGATGCACTGCGTGTGGCGCGTGACGTGTGGCAGATATGAATTAACCCTTTAATTAGTACATGCTCGCATTTGGGATATTATTTATTGATCAGTATGTTAGCAACGCGTCATTAATGTACACGTTTTTGCCTTAAGATGTGCTTTTGTTTCTAATTGAACTTGTGATCGACCTTAACAGTTGCGACTTAAAACTTATCCATTCAATAATCGCAGCTACTAATTAGACGCAAGAGTTATATGCTAACTCACACTTTAGGCACACATTGTAAGTCTGATTTAACTTTTGATGCTAAATGCTAGCAGTAATAGTTTGTTTTTTGTGTTCTCTGTGCTGATCGATGAATCAAATCGTCTAGCATTTAAATTTGCCAAGGCTTGATTGACTGACTGGCTAACTGATTAACCAACCAACTAACTGGCTCACCGGCTTGCACCGATATCATTTTGTATAATTTTCTTGCCACACAATCGAACAAACTTACAGGGAGCCCCCATATGCGCAGTTGCACGACGTTCAAATTGCTCCAATTATGTTCTGTTTTTTGTTTTGTTTCTGCTCTGGCGGAATCTGTTCTGTTCGGTCAAAGTAGTTCGGTGGCTCTAACTGCCTGACTGTCAGACTGTCAGACTGCCTGCCTGCCTGCCTGCCTGTCTGCCTGCCTGCCCGACTGTATGTTGCTCATCCTTTTAGCCATTCCATGCACATGCATAGAGACTGCTTGCACTGACTGGCCCCAAACCCGAACCCGAAACTGAACCTGATCCCGATCCGGATCCCGATCCCAAACCCGATCTCGATATCATTAGACTGCCAGCGGGGCAGTGGCACCTCTCTGACATATTGCACTGCCACCACACGGCATCGACATTGGCAATAAACGTGCCACCAAAAAGGTAGCCGTATCTCTCGACTACCAGTTACTGCCCCAGTCGCCCCAAATCAGACTCAGCCATCAGCAAATGCAGCAATGCGGAAACAGCTGGGCTACTATTGATTTCGACTTGAAGCTAGCTATGAATGCGTAGTGCAGTCGCAGTTGCCAAGTTGCTCTTTGTGGGCAGTAGGGCGAGCAGAGCACAATTATCCGACAAATAGCAGCTTCCGCGGCCTCGATCTTTGCCTGATTGCTGGTTGCCAACGTCGGCGATTTTTTTTTTTTTTTTTTGTTGCCTCCTACAGCCACTTCTAGCGATGCTAAATTGGCCGGCAGGCAACGGTAAAAGCCAACTGTAAATCGCTGAGCTGAAACTATAAACTTAATTCTGTTGGACAGGGGGAGGCAGCCACTTGACTACTGGGCGGCCAAAAGTGGTCTAACCGACTTTTACCCATGCCGAAAATTGCTGGTTATGTTTCTTGTTGTTGCTGCCGCTGTTGACAATTTTGGGTGCCACATCAAACAGCTGCTGAGCTGCTGCCAGGCGAAATGTGTGTGATGAGGATCAAAGCAAAAGGATCAGCCATAGACAGAGCCAGAGTCAGTGAGCCAAATCCAAATCCAAATCCAAATCCAAATCCTCGACCTTCGTCAATCACGCAGCAACTTCAGTCGCACATACACATTCACATACGCATACGCATACACATACACATACAGAGATCAAGGGATTCAGCAGACAGTAATTGAGAGAGCAAGACAGATAGCTCACAAGTGTCGGATGATGTTTTTCTGAGCCGCTAGACAAGAGCGGAATTGAAAACAATTAGTTTCGGCCAAAAGGACACAGCACAAGCAAATAGGAAACACGCCAAGAAGAGGTCTTAAATGACTTCCTTTTGTTTTTGCTTTTGTTTTGGTCTTGAATTTGTTTCTTCATGTTCTCGTCGGTGTATAAATCATGCCATACAAGCGCACAACTGCCAAAGTCGCCGTTAAGATGCTCTAGCGAACAATAATTTTAGTTTATTATAATTATAGTCATAGTTTGATATACATTATTTAATTAACTAATTAAGTTCATAGTCATTACATACAAGTTTGCAAATGTGTAAAAAAATGTTTTCTGACTGATATTTTCTCGTAGCTTTTCACAGATTTTCACGCACATTTTTAAGAATGTTTTAGAAAAGAATTTTTTTAATTTTGAACTGGCGATACATACAAAGTTGAAATATGACTCTAGTGAACTTTATCATTATACATAAAATATATATTTAGCATTTTTCTTTTAGTGATATATGATTCCAGAAAGGAATAGCTTTAATAACTGCGCGGTTTCCAACCTACAGATATAGTGAGCGTGCCATCAGCTAGATACACTATCAAAAAGATGCAGACCGTAAATAATGGGCGCATTTAACGCTAAAAGCAAAATTCAGTTTTGATTTACGTTGCGAATTAATTTTTTGGGTTGGCGTCGGTGGCATTAGAAAACCGTATTTTATTTTGTGGATGTTGTTGCCAGCAGGATATGAAATTGAGCACAACTAATTTGTATTTAAATAATTTGCTGTTTCGCGCGAAAGTTGCGCTTGTTAATTAAGAAATGCAAAACCAATTTACTCCGTTCCCATGCCCACAAAGCAAAAGAAACCAAACTCAATGACTCTTTCCACTCTCTCTGCTTGTCATGCTCTTTCCAGGACCATCCCAGTCTGCGCGGTACACCATTAGCCATGCTGGCTGCCCAGTGCAACAAGTTGTCCAACAAATCCCCACCGCCGCTCGCCGATGCGGCCGTTGGCAAGGGCTTTCATCCATGGAAGAAGAGCCCCAACTCTCCAGCGGCTGGCAACAGTGGCGGCGGCGGCGGAGGCGGAGGTGGAGGTGGAAGCACAGCCAGCGGCAGCAGCAGCGTCGGACAGCATTCACCATGCGCCATCTCAGCAGCCAGTTCGTCCAGCTCCAGTGGCAGTGGTAGTGGTGGTGGCGGTGGAGGCGGGGGCGGTGGCCAAGGATCGCGCAGCCTCTCGTCCAGCGCCAACAGCAGCACCATGGTGAACATCACTGCTAGGTAAGCAGCTTGACGGCGCACAGTGGTCCCATATTCAGAGATCTTGCTGAACAACATACATATGTAAATCAATTCTCTCCTTACAACATGAATGACTCTATTAGCCAAAAGTAAATTCATAGCTTAATCTAACACGTTTCATCAATGGACTAAGACTAGAGTCGATGCTACTCGGTTACTCGGTTACATTATCCACTGCTCTTTACTGAATGTAATATTATTTTACACTTTGGTTGATTATTTGATCATTGTAGCCCACTAATAACAAAATTCTTAACTGCTTTCGATGGAGAATGACATAACTTTATTCTGTGCACTTTGTCACATTTCAAAAAAGGGTATTTTAGAATTTCCAAATTCAATGCAATGAACTTATAGATGAAGTTGAAATGTTAAACAGTCCATTTCAAATGTTTTTCAAATACAATATTCTGTGCGTGACATATAACGAAAATGATAAATATAAAAGATAAAGAGTTAATGTGAGCATTTGAAGGTAATTGATAAGTGTACTTGTTCAGCTAGTTATCTGCTTGGATTTTTGGGGATCACTGTGCGTTGCTCAGACAACAGCGCGCTCTATACAACTGTGAGTAATTTCAGCATATATCCTTACAGTCGCCCGCTCGCCTCGTCCTGCGCGGCCGTTGGCAGCTCGGCCTCCGCATATGGCAGCGATTTATACTTTCCGAACACATCCACATCGACGGCCAGCATGGTGGCGGACAATCACCACATGCATCAGGGCCTCCTGGGCAAGGTCGAGGGCGCTGCCTTTGGTTCGGTTTACTCTCGCCATCCATACGATTGGCCCTTCAATGCGGTGACAGCATCCGCCCACAAGGCAGCCGAGGCAGCCAGCGTCAATTCGGGCTGGTGGGATATGCATAGTGCCGCTGCCGCTGGCAGTTGGCTGGACATGGGTAGCGCTGCTGCCGCTGGGATGCACTCGACAATGGCCAACTATGCGAGTGCCGCTGCAGCTGGCACGGATTACAGTTCGGCATTGTCGCATTCGTTGTCAAATACGGCACACTTGCTGGGATCGGGACAGCATCTGCTGCAGGACACATACAAAAGCATGCTGCCGGGTCAGGGCGTTGGCGGCTTCTCGCTGCCACATAGCTCACCGTCGGCAGCATCTACGGCAGCATCGCCGCAGGCATCAACGCCATCGACACCATCGCCACGCTCGCAGCGGCGCTATGCGGGCAGAGCGACCTGCGATTGCCCGAACTGCCAGGAGGCGGAACGTCTGGGGCCGGCTGGCGTGCATTTGCGTAAAAAGAACATCCATTCTTGCCACATACCCGGCTGTGGCAAGGTGTACGGCAAAACGTCGCATCTGAAGGCCCATCTGCGCTGGCACACCGGCGAGCGTCCCTTTGTGTGCAACTGGCTGTTCTGCGGCAAGCGTTTCACACGCTCCGACGAGCTGCAGCGCCACTTGAGGACGCACACCGGCGAGAAGCGCTTTGCTTGCCCCGTGTGCAACAAGCGTTTTATGCGCAGCGACCATCTGGCGAAGCACGTGAAGACGCACAACGGTACGGCGCCGAATGGCATTAAAAAGGGCTCCTCGGAGTCGTGCAGCGACTCTGAGGAGGCAGCCAATCAGTCGGGTGAGTCGAACGGGCTGGGCGGCGCGACCAGTGGCCAACAACAGACGGGCGCAGTTGGTGGCGGCGGGGGTGGCTCCGCCAGCTCCTCAAATTCCGGCACTGGCAGCGGTGGCAACAGTGCCAATGCTACCAATGCCGGCAATCGAGCTGGCAGCCATCCCGGCACCCCAACCTCGCTGCATGGGCACAGCGCCTCCGGCACGTCCAGCAGCCTGCTGGGCGGCGGTCTGCACCTGGGCACGCCGCACCAGATGGTCGCCGCGGGCGGCTCGCCGGTGATGCTGCATCAACAGCACCAGCAGCAACAGCAACAGCACTCGCACCAGTCGGCACATCAGCAACAGCAACAACAGCAGCAGCAACAACAGCAGCAGCAACAACAACAACAGCAACAGCAGCAACAGCAACAACAGCAGCAACAGTTCGCGCAGCAGCAACAATCGCATCCACATGCTCATCTCCATCATCATCATCATCATCATTTGGTTGGGGCATCGGCACCTAGTCCCGGTTTGGATCATCGACTCGATCATAGTGCTCTGGTTGATATAAAGCCACCGATGGTTTGAGGTTCGCTGGGACCCTTTCTGTTCACCAACTGAGCAGAAATGGGTTCCTGGACGAAGCTCAAATTTCAGACGCTCTGCAGCGTCATCATACGCAACAATATTTAGTGTGGAAGCGGACGCGGAAGTGGGAGTGGAAGTGGAGGTGAGAGTGGAAGTAGATGATGCATCTAAGCGCTAACACAGCGTCATAAATTCTTATGTATGGAATTACGATTTTTCTTTCGCCAAATGCGTCAAGTTTTTTTAGGTTCTCGATACAAATAAGCTAAGCATTTTTTTTATTTTTTTTTTTTTATTAATATTATGTATTTAAATATATAAATAAATATATATATATAAGTATATATCTATATATATATATGTATGTGTGTATATAAGTAGGAGTGCATTGGAATTCAGCATACATTTTTTCGCTATCTTAATTAACAAGAATTTGAACAAACAACAACAATCAATCAATCAATTGCAAGCTAATTAACAACTTGAATTAGTTTCATATGTATAACAATAAAATATTTGAAGTCGTGCTTAAAAAACCCTATTGTATATATGTATTTAATATATTTCTAGATGTCTATGCGAATATAGGTTCGTAAACATACATACGAGTATAGCAAACGATTCTCAAATCTATACATACTTATCAAACGATTGCTTTTGCTATGAATTAAGCTACAAATAAACATTTTTTTTGGTCAATTTTTTTTTGAATAGCAAGTAATTTTAAATAATATATGTTTTTTTTTTAATAGCCCGTAGGTAAATAAATATTGAAAATAATAGATGTATTAATATGCGCAGCGTTTATTATACTTATACATACATAATATACATAAATACATATATGAAATACATAACAAATAAAAGGAAATATCAAAAATAAAAATCGAAACTAAATAAATTAAATCAAATCTCTGATTTCAATTGATGGTAAACTATTATTATTATTTGTTGAACATATACATGTATGTGAGCAATATGAAAACAAAACATTTTAATCATACAACTAAAAGAATATTTCTAGTCCAATTATAAAACAAACAACAAAAAAAAGAACAAAAAAAAAAACATAAGAAACTAAATTTTAAAGCTAAGAATGGATAAGAAACCAAAATTGTAAATCAAAAAAATGCTTTGCTTGGAAACAGAAAAAGATAAAGATCGATTGCACTTTAAATAAATGGCATGCTTAATATAATCACGGACAGAGAGACAACCAAAAGAGTAGTACAAACAAATAGTACTAGGCGAGGGCTACACTGCTCGATTGTTCAACACTGGACAACACTGGGGTTTAAAGGGGCCGTTCACTATTGCATGATCTTCAAACGAGCGTACACTCAGCGCTATTTTGTATAATAAACCAATTTGTATGTTTTATTTTTGCTATCCACTTAATATACAAAATATACATACTATTTTTAGATGCTAGCGCTTTCAAATTTGCGACTAAATGTTTTTGTTGTTTTCTTAATTTAAGCTTACATTTATATATTTAGTGCATACGCTGTGCTTACTTAAAGAAATTCGAAGAAAAGAAAAAACCGAGAAAATAAATAGGGCTTGACTAGTTTTTAACCACTTACGAGAAGAAAACTTACGTAGATCAAACAGTAGCAAGGAGCACTTTGCAACTTTCAGCATTTTCAACCTATATACATATGTATGTGTGAGTGTGTCTGTGCATCTGCATGTGTATATGTATATGTATATGTATATGTGCATATGTGTACATTTACACATACATGCATCGATGTTTGCATTCAATTTTTTGTCAACAAACAATAAAATGTAAATTAAATATTTAAAATAAAGTAAATCAATTTCAATTTTATTAAAAATAAATGTAAAAAAAAAACACATCTTTTTTTTTGTTGTTTTTCATAAGTCGAAGGGCCAGTCAGAAATAGCGAATGAATATCAATTTGCCAACGACAGCCGGATAATGTGAATCGTATATGTATTCCTGAATCGCTGCATGACTGTGCGAGTGTGTGAGTGTGCGAGTGCGCGAGTGTGTTGGTGATTTGAGACCACCATGTGGGGGGGATGCTGGGAAGTACACTTCCGACCCAACAGCCTCTGTTGGCTGCTCCTGGTGGTTGCTGGCTGCTGGGGGAGTTGCTTGTTTTTGCTGCTTTCTGTTTTGGTGCTTGGTACTTAATACTTGGTGCAGGGTGCTCTGACAGTTCATTTAACGTTTGACGGTCGGAATGCTGCGTGGTGGGCGTCATCGTGGGCGGCCCGGCCAACCTTGTCGTTAACGACTTAAACGCATAAAAAGGTGATGGGTAGAAAAACGCTTTACGGTTAACGCTATTTGCTTTGGTTACGCCAGTTACTTACCCGGCCGGCTTTTTGGGTGATTTAAATTTTATTACCGTAGATTTGTTGCCTGGGGTCGGATTCAGACTTCAAATGGGGAGGATAAGGAATCGAGCGGCATGGAGTGAAATTGAAGTGTGTGCAGATTGTTTTTGATTTGGATTTTTCTATCTTTCTGTTGTTGTATTTGTTGTATTTGTGCTTGCCTTATGAGTAGATTAAGTTGCGCATTTGTAACTACGGAAGTGGGGCGTGCCGAGTGGGTGGGTGAATGAATTGAAAATGTCCGATAGTAAATACATAAATAACAAGTACACTGCGGAGAAAAACATTGCCGAAACTGACAGACGCGAATTCAAAATAAATGGAAACAATAATAAGAGATTGGAAATCTCATGGTCTAACTAATTCTAATTTAGTAATAGGTGTAGTAAGTCATCTGTGCGAAACAGTCAAATAGGATTGCTATTTACCAGATAGGTTTATAGCTGGTAATAGGAATAATACCATAAAGAACGAACTCCCTGCCGTTTCCATTGATTGTACTTTCCGCTCTGGATTAGTTGCTGTCTGCTTTCGGTGTCAAATATAAGCCATATGAGTTTTTCTGGACCTGCTCCTTTCCTCCCTCTCATTATCTAGTCAAATTTCAAAGGAACGTCGTGAAAGTTGTAAATTAAAATAATGATAATTAACACAGAATCTGAACAGAACTCGAGGAGAGGCATGCGTTTGGCATCGGTTTGCAGCACTCACACTTGTACACATTGTACACATACTAGCACACACACACATGCACATATACACACACACACACTAACAGTCAATGGCAAAGGACATGGCAGATGATAAATGGTTGCTTCAGCGGCGCTAAAAATCAGTAGCAGAAAATTTTAATTAAACAAGCAGAAGGCAGCAAAGCAGCCTGAATGCTCGACTGCTAGATACCCTACGCATGCCAGCTAAATCAGAGGTAAGTCTAGAGGTAAGACCTATATAAATTATGGCTATACCATATACCTGGTTATTTCATTCGCGACTCGCGGTTATAGTTGGGTTAGAGATATTCGGGGATTTATCTATGAGGTGTATATAACTAAAATCGTTGGACAAGCAATTACCTGATATATGTAGACAATTTTTAGTGCCTGGAGCATCGAACCAGATACCTATCCCGAAACAGTTTTTTTTTCCTTCAAGACAAGAGTAATGATATGATCGCCAAGTCACCGATTACTTTGCTTCTTTTTATTGTTCTTTTATATAGTTTTTGAAATATTTGCAACTTGGTTAACAAAATGGTATACCCTTTGCTGGGCACTTAGATGCAGGGTATATGAATGTAGATATGTGACTTTCACACATTTGAGTGGCGTTAGGCGCCGCCAATCAGGCACCCGCCGGAGACTACGTTGCGGGTAGATGGTTGGGGGCAGTGGGTAGGGGAGAATATCTTGGTGTTGGATGCTGGGAACTATGGTGCATACCAGCTCCCCCAAAAGTGTCAACACTTTTGTCTCCAGCATCTCGAATTTATTGTTGGCCAGGGGTAGGGGAGGTGGGATGCAGGGGCAGGCCACAAGCACTTCAAAAATTTCTTAATGGCTGGCTTCGTCTTTGGCTCCGCGGGTGCTGGCTGCCTCCTTGTTCACACATTGTTTTCATTAAGCAGAGCACCAAAAATGTTATCCTCAGTTTTGGAATTGAAATCGGTGTTGTTGCTGGCATTGTTACTGCCGCTGAATGAGTGCTTGTGATTTGTTGTTGTTGTCGCTGAGTTGTCTCTCGCTTGTCTCTTGTTTGGGACTGCCACATCTGTTTGCATTTGACACGATTATTTATGTTTATCGCGCGTTAAATGCGCGCTATTATCAGCATAATAATCGTAATTAAAAGCCAACTAATTTATGGCAGTGATTTATGTGCTCGCATTCACCACATTTTTGTACTTCTTTCATGCTTCATTCTGGCATTCCTCTCTCTCTCTCATTACTTCACTTTTTTTTTGTAAAATATGCTAACATGGATTTAATGGCTATAACAAAGCTTTGGCAATAGTATATGTCACATCCAGAAGAAGACTTTTTTTGTCCAAGCTTCAAAGTAGCCATTCAACGGTTCTTATCATCCCTCTACTTATCGCCACCGAAAATGTATTTCAGTAATCCAACTAACCTGAAGAACATTCTTAAGATATGCACCGGTCTACTGGCAGGACATTGTAGACTAAGAAGTCATCTAACTAAAATAGGTATTTATGGTAGCGAAGTATTTGGGTTCAGTGACAGCGAGGAGGAGTCCCCATTACACATTCTAACAGAATGCGTCGCCTTGGCCGGGAAAAGATGTAGCATCCTAGGGGTGCATGTCATGAGATTCAAAGGCATAGACGCCCTCAACCCAACAAAGATTCTAGCATTCCTGCAGGCGCTGGGGTTGAGCTATAGGCTCAAAAGGGGTTACAATAGATCTAATAGGTCGCAGTGCAGGTAGCCCCATTTATAATATGATATAACTAACCTCAAGAATCTTCAATCCAAACGAGATATATGTATCTATCCATAATACAGGGTACGTATTCGGGGTAAACACCCAAAGTATGTTAGATCCAGCTAAAGAGTATCTGCTAGTTTAGCTAACCAACTGGCAGTGACAATTTCTCAATTTGTAACATTTTTGTTGTATATTTTGAGTGTGTTTTTTTGAGTGTCGTTTGCATTGTGCAAATATCCCGTGGCGCTGTATTCAAAAGCATTCACAAGAACTCCCGCTGCGTATTTTAATCTCATTAACTGTGGCCGTTTTTGTTGCCATCGAGTACAATGCGTTGTTGTTATTGTTGTGGTTGCAATAACATTTAAGCAAATTGCATTTGTTGTCCTGTGGCTATTGCCTTTGGAGCTAACATCAAGACGCGTGCTCAAATGACGTCCAAATGAAATTGAAACCGCATACTGCGCAATAGAAATCAATTTGGGATAGTTATTATTAATATTTGATTCTCGATTTTATTTACTACTCATAAGTAGAACGAATTTCAACATTATACACACCCACAAATTTATTCGCACTAGACAATCGAGAAACTCAAATAAGGCTTTGAAGGCTTGATGATAGACATTTTGCAGTTTGTATAGAAAAGAGCAGTGATTGCAAATAGAATTTTGACCAAATATTGTGCTACCTCATTGTAATGCATATATTAATTGGAACCTTTGCAATTTAGTGCACAAATATTAACAATTGCCCACACACAAGTAAACATGGGCATTGGATTCAAACTGTTCACTACGCAATATATATTTGATTCATGTCGGGTGAGAGAGAGAGAGATAGAGTCAAGAAACGTTATCGACCCGGTAGCTGATATTTAATTGCTCTATTTGCTGGCAGTCTATGACAAAGCGGAACCCCTCCCAATTATTCTATAAGAAACACACATTCGTTCCTTTAATAATACGCGTTTGAATTGTATTTTACATTTAAGTACATATATTTGTACATTTACATGCGGCTGCTACGGTTAATAAGTTCGTTAACATGTCTTCAAATGGCATACACACATTATTATTAGTTCATGTTTAATTTGAATATTTGAACCTGTCATTTAAGCTGTACCTCACGACAGCCTTAAAGGGTTGAGCGCACACGATGTCAATATGTATATGTATATATACTTTAATATACATATACATATATACATCTGGACAAATGTACATAGAAATGTATTTTTGGAACTTTTGGGGCATGATATCTAAATAATTATGCGACAACTGAGACCCGGAATCGAAAAGCAATAATAGCATAGAACCCTTTTTCTGTAGGCACAATTTAAGTGGCAGTTAATTGTAGAGCCAACTGGCAACTGCTACCCAAAGTTGCACGCAATGCCCTGTTCCGTTCACGCCTATCCTAAGCATATCTCTACAACAGACAAATACACATGCACATATCGATAGATGGCTGCTCAAAGTTGCATTTAATTACTTACGACAGATTGGCGGCAAGTGATAAACGCAAGGATCAAGGATCTGAGTCTGGCTGGCAGGCAAGCAGGCTGCACGCTTCATTGCTGCCAGTTGCCAACTGCCAGCATAGACCCACACAGACAAAAGGACCTGCCAAACAATGTTGCATGCATGCACACATGCAGCAGAAAGAGTTAAGGAGAAAAGCAGCAAGCAGCAAGCTGCGAGCAGCGAGCAGCAAGCAGCAAGCAAAAGTTAGTTCTTTAACCTTAGAGCAGCAGCCTCAAGGACCAAAGAGCGGACACACTTGTCAGTGCAGCGTCAAGTATCCTTAGACAATTACCTCAGTTTCTGCACAGTCTCAGACATATACTGACACAAACGCACACACACACACACACACACACGGGAAGGAGAGCCCGAGATGATTATCTGCTAGAGTTAAATTCGATACCGTCTATTAGCCTCGTTATTATCCCTTTGCCTGCCACAGCAGCAACAGCAGCAGCATTTGAAGTGGTATCGTGTGTCTCAAAGCGCGCCAGGACCTGTACTGCTCGTTTTTGGGTGCTGCGGTGAACAATGAATGTGTTTTTTTTTCGTTTCTTATTTTTTGCAAACACTTCGTTGTACCTGTCCGCGTCCTCTGCACCATTTATTGTCGATAGTAGTGGCTCCCACGCTGCGCAAAATAGTTTCCAAAATTGTTGTGTTCCAGGGCGCTGCTTCATTGATGAAATGGGAGACGAGCGCAGACAGGAAGTGCCTCGCAGTGTGCTCACTGGGCGTTGAGACTATCCGCATTGTGCTGCTTATCATTCATCATCATCATCATCAACAACATCAACATCAACATCATCATCATCATCGTCATCGTCATTCATCAATCGTACATTAGTTGTATTCGTATGTCATGTGCGGCTTTTGTCAGCTAATATGCGTTTCCAGTTTCAGATATTAAAAGTGCAATGTGTGAAAGGATCTGCTGGTTTGCTGGATTGCTTGCTGGCTTTGTTTTGAGTTTTGAATTTTGAGTTTGGGTCCCGCTTTGGCTGGCTGCTTATCAGATTTCCTGCACACTCGCCAGTTCTCACAATTAGCTTGTCAGCCTGTTTCAATTCCAACTCGCCGCCCTCCATTGCGGTCCACCCACCTGTCAACATTTGATTTGACTTGTCCACAGCAAAGGTAAAAACACAAAAAACAACAAATTTAACTGTATATTTAAAAAAAAGGAACAATCTACATATACCTGTAGTGATATTGATAGATATTAAAAATTCACCCAATACAATAGTTGAATGGAGGAATGATAGTCCATCCAGCTTATAATTAATTACAATTAGTTTTCATTTTATGTTCTCCTTACTTGGAATATTATTTGTATACATGTGTGGCACATTTGTTATTTTTCCTGGTATCCCCTTACCACATTTTGCGGTTTGCCGCTGCTGTCGTCTAGCTTGTTAAAAAGTGATACAAACGAGACACCGACAAAAACACTTCACAGCCAACAAGAGTCTGTTTTGTTGTTGTTGTTGTTGTTGCTGTTCATTTAAATGTACTTTATAGCATATCGGCGGCAAATCTATACTGTAGAAATGAGGATTCCATTCAAAGATAGTTGAAATGTTGTGTTGTTTTTCGATTTAATTGTGTTCGAAATCTGTGCAGATTAAACTGACACGTGTATAATGCTTAATTGGATATCGTTCGCAAATCAGTGTTGCCGTCAACCAGCTGACTGCTTGCAACTACAACTGAGACCGCAATGCATTCGAAGCCACAGGCAGTCAACAGCTGTCAGAGAGCTTGCACTCAGCACCTGGTTATAAATCGCACCACATCAGTATATCAATTATTTAAAACCAATCGGCAGCTACTTATGAATCCCCCCGTATATTTGCATAATAAATTTAAATTACAGTGCTCCGCTGTCTATGGATCCTTGTATTAGTTAAGTTGAATTGGATCGATCGAATCCTTCGTGTCTACGTCGGCTAGTCCAATGGCCATGAGAACCAATGCCAGTTGAACTTCAGCTTGTTTTCCAACAGATGAATGCTCGGTGGGTCGCTTAAGTTAGCAACGAAAAAAAGTTGTAATATATAGTAAATAGTATATCCTGCGCACTTTGTACCCAGTACTTTGTAGTGCTACTCGGTGAACGAAGTACTTTGGCATTGACTTTGCGTGCTGTTTGCGCAACAAACGGTTGGCTAAAATTGTCCCATATACGTAGTTATAATCAAGGTCCTGACCGCCCATATTGTTACGGACCTGCCTTTCCCCGTCAGCATTGTCTCTTTAATATAATTAAGTAAAAGAAAAGGTCAAGTATAAAATAGCTAGAAACTGAAAAGAATGTTAACAATTGAAAGCAGGGACAAGTTGAGCTTTGAACTTTCGGCTTTGCCAAATCCTTGCTCTTAGGTCCTCTAAAACTGAAATTGATATACAGTTTAGATGTACAGTTTGGGGACTTGCGGACAACAAGCGGAGTTTGCGGAAATCGAAAATACGTTTTTGTTGAAAATGGCTAAAAAGGGTATCATGGTTTTGTGTAACTGTATGCAATAGGAGGAAGCATCCCATAGAGTATCTATATATTCTTGATTAGGATCCGTGTGTATGAATCTGAGAGATAGAGACTGTAGGTTCTCGTGCACCCCGCGCCGATCAAGTTTGCTTCATTTTATTGATAGCTGCCTCCGTCTTTCACATACACAAACATTTTTATTTCTTACAGCAGTAAAAGCCACAATTTGCAAAGCAGTGGGTTTTATTTAATATATAATATACATCGGCATATTATTGTATATTATATTGGTATCATTACTATCAGCAGGCGCAAGCATTTTCTGCATGCGTAAATGATGGATGGCAGGATAATCAACGATAGCGTAATTAGGTCTGTCTTTGTATATTATGCAGTGTCCCGTTACTTACGATCTCTATACCTAAGTTCAGGGTATATCGTAGTCGACCTCACTCGACTACAGCATTCATACTTGTTTCCTTTTGGGAAGAGAGTATAATAGCTGCAATGAAAGTCATTTGTCAGAAGTCAATCAATTGGAATAATTTCATAGAAGGACAGCAAGAGACGGGCTGTCAAATCCCGTATCCGTATTCTTGTTGTTATCTTGGTGCCTGCGGCGTTATCCTTGTTTCCTTGAGCGTGCTGGTTTACACTGTTGTCGTTCAATTTAAAAATTTACACACGCGCTCAGCGTAATTTGTGCGAAACTGCAGCGCCGCCTATCGCTAAAAAATCGCAACGCTTGCGAATCGTGCAACGGCTTTAAAGTTGCCTGCCTCCTTTTGTTGAATTTGACTCGCTTACTCCAGTTGCCACAGCTAGTATTGGATGAACACATTAATCAAAAGAAATAAGAAGGAACCCCGAGGATAATAGAAGCAAGGGTTTGCAACAGCAGAGATGCTATCTCTCCCCCTCCATCTCTCTCTATCTATCTCCATTTTGTTTCTCCCCTATCTGAGATTTAATTCTCACCTTTTTATCTGTGGCTCACACAATAATCTAGGAATTAGCTGCGTAATTGTCACATTTTTCAACACCTGACCGATAGTCTATTTAAAAACAGGAGATTTAAATTGGATGAACCTATTATTGTGGGAATTATTAGTTTAACTTAATATATAAAATTGTTAACATTATTTTTAGATTTATTTGGTTAATTTAATTTCGGTTAGAAAATTAGATGTGTTAAATAAATCGTTAATATTTAAGGTTAAATATATGAAATATTGTAAGTTCCATGTGGCTTATACCATTTATAAGAATTGATGCCTTCATTGTCACTCATAACTTCGATTTACATACACACACACACACACACACACACATTTGTTGTGTGTCAGAAACTTTAGTTCCGGCTTTAACTCATTTCAATGTCTTACCAGCAACTGATATATGCACATGTCCGGCTGAGTCTGTCCGTCCGTCCCTCCGTCGGTCCCTCTGTCAGGCTGTCTGTGTCTTTGAGTATGCCTTATTATTAATTTTAATGATTTAATTAGAAAATTAGCAGCAATTGGCTTTGTGCATTGCCGCACTTAT
Source organism: Drosophila imparisetae (assembly GCA_035042265.1). NCBI lineage: Eukaryota > Metazoa > Arthropoda > Insecta > Diptera > Drosophilidae > Drosophila > Drosophila imparisetae. The sequence continues at coordinate 286,463 of JAWNLP010000222.1, read as the reverse complement.
TTCGATTTTATTGCTCGGCTCGCCTTTCAATTGAATGCCGCGTATGCAGGTATTTTAATCGCTTCTCCTCCCGACCCCTCCCCATCCACTCCATCCACTCTCAGGTTTTCAGTTTTGAGTAGAAGATTGCTGCCAATTTAATGGAGCTATATTTCCCCAACTGTTTGGGGATAGCATTTCAAATATTTATCATTGTAGTTGCAATTAATTGCAGTAGCAGCTGTAATCGATGGTTTTGCCCGAATAGGTCAATTACAAGTAAAGAACAAAATAGCTTTGAGCATTTATGAATATCAGCTTATAACTTATTGATTGATTGCATCATGACCCTAAATACAAATGATGAGCGTTTATTTCCAACGATTGCCAATTGAATTGCTAGCAACAGCACTCCAATTTCAAGTCACATTTCATCTTGAATGAAAAAACATTTTTGGACATTTGAAAATGAACTATTGGTTAGCAGTATGATTACAAAATCCGATGCATATCATATGCAAATAAACTTTGAATGTGTAACTTTGAATCGGATTGGTTCAAACCAACTTATGGAATCATCATTGAAATATACAATGTGTGTGTATTATTTGATAAGGTGTAATCTGTGGTTGTATGAATGATGCTTGAAATTATTCAAGCAAAAGAGTTTTCTAGTTAATAGTCAATTCATAAATAATAGCTTATAATTAGCATAATTTGGTGAGTTACCTAAATAGTTATAGATATTATAAGCTGCTTGTTCAAAAATCGTTAACTGCAACTTAAAGTCTCAACTCAAGTACAGATTGTCAGTACATCAAGCACTTCACAGTCATGAGAAGAGAGAATTAGTTAACCCATTGAATATTAAATCGAATTACGAATTATGTACACATATATGTACATATATGTATGTGTATATAATATAAAAATCGACAGGGTTATAGGTTGGTTGAGGTGTAGGCATAGCGATAAGGATATGGTTTTGTACTACTCTAAAATGAGGCAGTGAAGCGTAGCTAATGTTGGACGTCATTCAAATGAACTCGCCTGCAAGGAATCGTTTAAAAAAAAAACAATATGCCTTGCTGGAATAAAAAAATCACACACTCACACACACACAATAGTTAATTGTTCTTTGTTGGTTGTTTATTTAAGCGATAAATGCGATAAATCAATTAAAAAGTTGTAAAACAGCGTCGCCAAAATTAACATACAAACACATCAGGCGCGATTTTTAATGTAAACTTTTGGCTTTTGTTGATGTTGCGCTTGTTGTTGTGGCTGCTGTGGTTGTTTTTGCTGTTGCTGCTTTTGTGGTAAATGCTCCTGGATGGGGACCACATGCTGCGGCAGCAATTGCATTGTGTTTGATTTAAATCGCAGCAGCAGCTTGGAGCTAGGTAGTCCGAGGCACGAACCCAGTCAGCCAGCCAGCCAGCCAGCCAGCCAGCCAGCCAGCCAACAAGCCAACAAGCCAACCAGTCATCCTGGCTGCCACTCTGCCAGCCGGCTTGTAATGTCAAACAGGACGCTTTGTGGTTAGCCAGATAAACAATTGGTGGCACAAGGACATGAGCACACATGGCAGACATATTCTGTAGCATCATGCCAGACGGACGGACCATTGCAATTGCATTGCATCTCTCGCTCCAACCATCCATCCATCTATCCATCGATCAGAACAGTCGATTTTTGAAAGCGACAACGAGTACGAAAAGTTGACAACTATTATTATCATTAGTTAGGATTTATGAGCATCGATTGTTGCCGGGATTTGCGATCACTCCGATCAAGGAACAACGAGCAACGAGGGTCGCCGAATATTGTTGGGAATATTTGTCAACGCGCCGCGTAATTAGAAGGCACGTTGAAAATGCAACGAGGACCCCGCGTGCCAGCAGCAGCAGCTCGAAAAATTATTTAATTGATAAATTGTGTCGCATGCTGTGCCCTTACCAAGGACTAGCATAGCGGACACAGGACACAGGACACAGTACACAGGATAATAGACAGAGAGACAGGATAGAGAACAAGAGACAGGCAAACAACTGGCAAAGGGCAACCGCATCCCCAGAACAGTTTGTCAGTTACATGAAGTTGACATTTATGCGTGTTATTGTTATTATTGTGAAGGCCCCTGGCCAGGAGCTGCCCGTCTCTATTCTCCCATCACCGACTCCCATTGAGAGCGTATCAATTACTTGGCCAAACAATAACTTTTATGCAACATTCAATGCTTGACTTTTTTTTGTATATTTTCTTTCTCATCGTTTGATGCATGAATGTGTGGCACTTTTTTTTGCCGTCCACAATTGTTGCCGGCTGCCTGCCTCGTCCTGGGGTCCTGTGGCCAATATTGACTTTGTTCATTGTTGTTGCAATTTTTTCAATTTATGGCACGTTTTATCCGATGGACACTCGCACAAATGGCAGCTCTCTTTCGCATTGCCTTTGTTGGTCAATGCGGCAAATTTGCTTTTTTATTAACAACTTCCTGGAAGTCTCTATTATGACGAACCGAGTTACAGAAGCTGCCACTAAGAGAAAACTATCTTGGCGGTACCTTTGACAAAGCGCTACAGATATGTGTAAAGAACATTCAGCAACAGTATAAAAAATATGTGCAATAGCTTCAGTTTGAATTTGTTAATTGTGTCTATTTATTTATTTATTTATGTGTATTTAATTTTATTTATTTATTATGTTTTATATAAATCTAACTTGTAGTCTACCAGTCAACTAGCTTAAATATTTAAGGGCAATGGCGCCGTTAGCTCATTGACATTTGAAAGCTTACAAACTCACAATATTATCATATTTATTTGCATTTTTAAAAAAACCCAGCATAGTTGGGATCAGAAAGGGGGAACAATCGGTTAGAGTTGGTGAAGGAGGAGGATGTGACAGATTTGGACATTGTTTTATGATATGTTCAATATTAATTTTAGGGCTATTGCAGTAGGAACATTTGTTGCATAGATTTGTATCAATGTAATATGTCTTCGGTATTATTTTTAGGTGTAGATATATAGATACTACATAGTTGCTAACAGATACTAAATCTTCACTATACATTCATATGTGTACATACTACGCTAATCAAGTTTATTTTAGAATCATAGCACTCATATCTAATAAGTTAAATTGACAAGGTAACTGTAATAAATGCAGTATAAATCAAGGTGATGAATCATTATCAAAAAGAGCATTGTTTTTGAAATTCGGTTCAGTTTTGAAAAAGTGATGAAGGTATCACTATATAGTTAGTTGATCTTTTTATGATCAAATGGAATGCAAATCATGTCAATATCAGGAATTTGATGTTTGTTAACTTATTGGTGGAGCTATCAAATAAGCAGACAACAAGCTTCAGCTAACTCTAGTATTCCGCAGTATTTCAACTACTATGATTAATAATTCAAATGAAAACTTACATACGAACCATATTGAAAGCTACTGAAATGAAATTTTATTCGCAAAGCTGCAATTTTCCAATAAATTAAACGTTTGACAAAATGTGTGAGTATGCAGTAATAATATATTAAAAAAGTGATGAGCATTCAACAATGAAAAAATAAATAAACATGCCTGGGATATGTGGTTACGGCAAACAAATGCGGCAAATGCGAAATTGAGAATGATGAGGATGAGATAATGGGCATGTTCAAGGTTTATGCTTTGTGCCATGGATGCAATAACAATAATAAAAAAAAAACTAAAAGATATGGCCGTTTCTACAAACTGTCAACGGAACGGTTGCCACGCCCACAATGTCCCCCCTCCCCCCCCCACCCACCCACCATGCAGCGGCTGACCAGCATTGTTGCTATTGTCGTTGTTGTTGTTGTTTGTGTTGTGCTCGAGCTAAACTGTAATTACGCGGTTAAGTTAATAACATATTTTCCAACTTGTTTTTTTGTTTTTTGTTTTTTTGTTTGTAGTCATAGTCGTTGCTACTGATAAATACGCATAGTTACCAATAGCACAACCTTCGCCCCCAGCGCCAGCACCAGCTACTGAGCTCCAATCTACCGTCGAATTGGGCAACAGCCAACGGTTGTTTGTTGTGGCGAGCTGCGATTGCTGATTGGCCAGCTCTCTTCGTCTGCGCTCAGCCTCAGCCACAGCCACAGCCACAGTCATGTCGCAGCTCTCAGCACTCGTTTGCAATAGTTTGCCCGGGGTAAGAGGCACAAATCTCTTGGCCATCTGTGATCGCAGTGCCATGCCTGACAGATTCCTTATAAGCGTTTCCTCTTTGCGGTTTGCTACTCAAAAAACGAACATGCATTTCTAGCTGCAAATTGAAAAAATGAAAATAAAAAAAGAAAAGGAAATATATATGTAGAATGAACAAAAACAAACTGCATTTGTCTGTTTCCGACTTGGCCTGGTCATTGCATGCATGCCTTTTGTATGCCCGCTTTAATTGCACTCGAAAACGTGGACAGACTTTGTCATAGACATAGAACACTGTACACGGCATGGGCATAGGCAATGCAGTTGGCATTGTGATCTACAACAACATCGTCATCTTTTTGAGGCGCAGTCACGCACATGCCACAACTGGCATACGGCCAACCCTTTTACCAACCCAGCATCGGGAAAAATACACCTTTCCATTAGGGAGCAGTGCGTACGTACACGTGTATATGTAATTGGATCCTTAACCACATCTGCAACTGAAAGTGCATGTGACGACCCAAAGAGCTCTACTTGTCAATACACCTAGACAGGTATTAATTATTTTCAATTCTCTTGGAATTGTCGTAATTAAATTCTGCGAACATTTTTGCGACTTTTAATAATCCTGACTACGAAAAAGTAAATTTGAACAGATACAAAAGATTGTAATCTACAATCAGTATAATTTTGTGTGGACGAGCAGGAGCATATACAATTAATTTAATAACTATTAAGCTTATATGTCAACAAATTACAGAGAAAACAAATAATTGAGAAACGACCTTTGCAGGCAATTATCTTAATAAGCCCTTGGTCCTTGAATGGTGGCAAGTAAATATCTTAATTCATTCCTTAACGAACAAAAGTGCAGCAATGCAGTCAAAATGATCGTCCATCAATTTTTTAGCAAGCAAGCGATTTTGAATGCAAAATATATTAATTATGTGTGAATATAATATATAATAATGTATATAATTTAATAATATACATAATATAATAGGATATATGAGACATACATACAAATTCATATACATACATGTATATGTGGCCTTAAATTTGCACAAGAATAGCCTTTGAAATTTGAGGTAGGTTAACATGACAAATTTCAATCCAGTTAGCATTCCAGAAGCAGATTCTTTGCGTTCCTTCCTCTGTCAACGGCTTATCCATGCGTTGGTCCAACCATCCGTCTGGGGTAAGCGCATCAATAACTCAGCGCCCACACAATTACAAGCGGATGGTGCACGCCCCTCCCCCTTGGCAAGGCGACAGAACGCCTCCCATTTCAAAATCGTATTATAAGTAAATATGTATGTATTTAGCGGATAAAAAAAAAGGAAAAAAGGAAAAAGGATTACAAGGCTGGTTTGCTGAGCCTGATTAGTTGACGTTGACACGTTCCAGGGAGCGGAGTGGCACAGAACATTAAATAAACGGTTCGCCCAGCCTCATAATTGTTAAATTGTGATTGTGTAGTTCGAGGTGGAAGTGTATGTCTGAATGTATGTACCCACACACACACACACACACACACACACACACACACACAGAAACACACACACACAACAAACGAACAAAGCACATTTGGCGAAGGCGGCTTCAGAGGCTGGATGGGTGTGGCAGCGTGCGCGAGTTCGAGAGTGATCCTGGTGCAAGGACGAGAACGAGAACGAGCACGAGGACGAGAACGAGGATGAGGAGAACGATGGCTATGACGATGACGAGGTGCAAAACTATGGGACCAGCTGGGTGTACGCCCAGTGGCTGGCTGGCAGCCGGCCCATTTCTGGCGCGCGTTTTGCATTTGTGCAGCGATTCATTTGGCGGGCGGGCGTGTCACGCCCCCAATGTATGTGAATATATATGTGTGTGTGTATGTAGGACAAACGCGCTGCCTGTCACATGTCAAACCGGAAGTGTGCAAAAATTAACTGAGAAAAAAGGAAAACCAAACAAAACAAAAGGGGCGCAGGCGAGCGAGATTTGCTTACTCAATTTCTCACTCCTATCTCCATCTCTCTCTTTCTCTCTCTCTCTCTGTCTCTGTCTCTTTTCTTTTTCTCTGTATCCCTCTCTCTCTCTGTTTCTCTGTTGCACTCACTCACTCTCTGTCTGTTAGAGTGTGTGTATTTCGTTGTAATTACGTCTGCGCAGTTGGCTACGAGAGGACTCAACATCTAGCACCCTTTTGACGCCTGCAACGACAATACACTAATATAATTATAGAGCCGGCCCGGCCCGGCCCAACCCCGGAAGCGCTTTCATCAGCACCCAAATATCCTAAGCATCCTGGACGGGGTGCCAAAGCTTTGTGCGCCTGCGCTCCTGCTGCTGCTGCTCATGTTGAGAGCGGAAGTCAAGTTGTAGTCCTTGATGGATGGGCCTCAGAATGCATGATGGCACATGCCGAAAATCAACTATGAATCTGCCGCATCGCAATCTCGCCATCTTTCTCAGTGTGTGTGTGTTTGTGTGTGTGCAACGTGTAATTATCAAAACAATGCGCAAGTATCGGTTTTCACGCATCCTGCAGAGATTCCAGCTCCTAGCTCTCTGGACCCTGCACCCAGTCCTTGGCTGCAGCTGCTTGAATTCGAGTGTGTTTTTATTGTTGGCTTGCGCGTCCTCTTGAAAGTCCCCTACCGAAAATACAGTTGCCAGTTGCCAGTTGCCATATAATTTGATTTAGGAATTTAAATTATTACTGCAAAATATTGCGTCATTGTTTGCTATTCTCAAACTAAAAAGATCGATTATCTCAACCCCAGGCTAAAGCAGCGAGCCAAGCAGCACGTGTGAATCCTAGCTCCCTCTCTCCCTCTCTCTCTCTCTCTCTCTCTCTCTCTCTCTGCAAACAAAATGTGTGCTTAGTGTATGATGAATGTCCTTCGAGCAGTTTGTTTGCCACTCAAAGTATTATTAGCTTCTTATAAAATAGATTATTCATTTTATTATCCCTTAATGAGTGATTCCTTCTAAACATCATGTACGTATATGATGTATATGTATATACATACGTGGTAAGGTGCTCGACAGTGTTCGACTAAAAGATACTTTGCAAACGGCTTCCAATTTCTGTAATACAAATTTGTGATGTGTTTGTAAAAGTTCGTGTTAAATCTTATAAGAGCCGAAAGAGTTTCACAAAAAACTTGATTAACACCGAGTTGGCACAATTCAAAACTTGTGGTTTTCAAGCTTACTTCTTAAAGCCACAGGCTGCATATACATCAGAACTTACATCAAAAGTTTCGTTATCAAAAAATAGATTTTTGCATTTCATGAAAATTGCTTTATTGCCAGAAGTAGTTTTTCGACGCATTCGATTTATGGGATGTGTAAATATTTGCAAGCGAAATTTATGTATTTTATTTTTGTACTTATTACAATTAAATATTTGAAAGTTCAATTTTTATCTTACTTTAATCCGATGCATTATCATTTCAGCAAAGTTATTTTTACTAGTTATAGTTGTTTTTACTTATTACTCTACAGGACAATGTTTTATAGCCGTCCAATAGGTTGATTAATGTTAAATATAATTGCCACATAAGATAACAAGAAACAAATAAAAATGAATTACAAATTATTATTTTTATTGATCTATCCGATCCAAAAGCTAAATTGACAAGACTGAAACTTAATAATAAGTAACTAAAGCAAAGGTATTTATTCACGCTCCTTAGGCAGGTCAATCCTTTGTATCACATACATCTAAAGAATATGGACATTCCACTTAATGGCACAAGTAGTTATCTATCTGGTACTATCTGTGTCCAGTGCAGCACGAAGCAACACAACGAAATTGCTGGCAAATGTGAAAAATCAGTAGCAGCAACAAAAATACCAACAACAACAAAATCAACAACAACCAGTTGCAATAAGTAACAATTTCCACGAATACCGGAGCTTAATAACACTACAAAGTGCATTTAATAAGCAACTGCAAATGGCAAACTGGCAAATTCAAACTGAGCTGAACTGAACTTAACTGAACTGAACGGGTAGAGCAAGTGCAGCAGAAATGGAGAAGAGTGGCGAAATCGGTTGATTGTGGTATACGAGAGAAACTGGGGAGGGAAGATTGGGCAAGAAACGGGAGCTGGTCCAAGCAGCCGTGCCCAATGCGAATGTGCGATGATCGTTTCCTGTCGATAAGATGCCCCTAATAACAATTTTTGCTAGCCTCCAATGCGAACCCGGAGCCACAGCCACAGTCGCAGCCAGAACCAGGGCCAAGTCCGAGCCCAAGCCGGTTGCCGAGAGCCTGAAGCTTATAATCACAACCAACGGCAGCAACAATCGCGCAAATTATCATAAAATTTGAATAACAACAACCCAGCGCCAACATAAGCGGTCTCTATCCGAAGCACCAATGCTCTACAAATGCTCCTATTAGTCTCGTTTTTCCTAAAAAGATTAAACTAAAATTGGTTGTTTTGTTTATATTCCTGATCAGCTCGATTGCCAGATAGATCCAGATCCTTAGATGGGATTGGATTACTATAAAGTTAATCGCTTGCAATATAAGTGCCAAACTCAAATCAATAATTATAATTTGATACTAGAAGAGGATAGGTCAGCTTTGATCAAGGTAAGAGTAGTATTTGAATATGGCTGATTTTTACAGATGCATACTGAAAGTGGTCCAAGAAACCCAGGATTCATTATAAAACTGGATAATTTGTGTAAGAAATCGGCAAATATGAATATAAGATACAATTGTTGAACTGACAATAGTTCAAAAACTTCATCTCTAATACAATTTCTTAATAGTAAGGATTGTGCACCTATTAGTTAGCAAAATAAGAATATATCCAAGCACATGTGTATTTGCCACACGTTGCAAGTGCGTTGGGTGCAAGCTGAATGACAAATTCAGTGTATCCTTTATTGTGTGTGTGTGAGCAAAAAGCAACTCTTCGCAATGGCTGCCTTATGTGTAACAACAGAAGTCGTCGAGAGTCGTTGCGTCGCATCTTGCCAGAAAATACCCGATGCCAGTAACAAATGGCAACCAGTTTACTGCCACAAGCAAACAATGCAGTGGCCTGGATGCACGGGCGGCAGGCGGTAGATTGCTGCTGTGGCGGGGAGTGGCTCCGCTTGGTTTGCATGCCACAAGCAAATAAAACGCAAATACACGCACAAAATGGTAAACAGCAACACTAACAACAGCAACAGCAACAGCAGCAGCAGCAGCAACAACATCGCGACAGCTTTGGCGGCCATTGCGCTGGCTTCGACGTCGACGGCGGCTGCGCAATGGCGACGACGACGACTTTTGGCTTGCCAAGCCCAAAGTTGCTGTTGCTGCCTGTTGTCTGCCTGGCTTGGTTTGGTTTGGTTTGGTTTGGCTGCTTGCTGGGCTTGCGTGCCAAGTGGCAATCAGTCGCATTGAAGGCGTTGTCCATTTTTTGTCCGAGACCGCAGCGTCGTTTTCGCCTTCTTCTCTCCAATCGCAAAACGTTGCTCGCTGTTCGCTGTTGCGTTTCAGCTTTTGCTCTCTCTCTCTCTCTCTATCTCTCTCTCACTCTCTCTCCCTCTCTCTTTTGGTCTCTCTGTCTACCTCCCCCATGCGTTTCTTTTCTAGCTGTAGCCCGTTCTCTTTCTCTCCATCAACGATTGTTGCCATTTTGAACGAAACTGGGGCCGTAGTTTCCGAGACCGAGACCGAGCCCGAACCCAAGCCCGAACCCATGCGCGAGCCCGAGCCCGAGCCCGAGCCGTAGCCCGAGAGAGAAATGCGTCATTTCAAGAAAGCCAAATATACAATAAAAAAAAAAATAATAATAACAACAACAGGTTATAGTAATAATAAGTCCAATTATAGTTTGAATGTTGATTAGTGGCTTATTTCGTTGCTGCTCTACACTTTTTTTTCGCAATTCTTTCGTTTGGCTTAACCGTTAGTTAGTCGATGACGACTTGGCCTAAGTGGCTGCCACACTCATGTTATCAGTAGGCACCACTCAACTCATGATTAAGTATCTGCTGGTTAAGCCCGCATTGCCTAAGTGATTGAATTGCGTGGCGAAAAGGCGATCGTGGCCAGACCGGCACTCATAGCTAAAACCATTGCCATGTCTCCAAATCTGAATTAGCCATGTCTTAATGCTTTCAAAACACTTAAGATTAGTTTTGATTGTATTATTATATTAGTATTTACTTAATATTACATTGCTCCGAGGCGTTTGACATTATTCTTACACACTCAACAAATTGAATAAATCTAATCATTTCCACAATTTATGTATTTTATATTATTAAATGTATAAAACGATAAAAAAAAAGTTTATTAGGCTTAATAAATTACAAGTTGGACTTTAACTTTTCTTAAAATTATGTTTTTGAAAATTTTAAAAATGTTTTTCATATACCATTTCACATAATTCACATTCACATAAAAAAAATGCTTTCAACTTTTATGAAATTGAAGTCGTAAATGTGGAAATTGTTTAAAAAAATAATAATAATAATATTTTCTGGTTTTGTTTCTGATTCTCGAAATTCGAAATGAATATTTTGATGCCGAGTTAGGTGAAGTGTATTCAAAGTCGACTACGGGACTGAATAATACTCTGCTCGAGTCGAACTCTAGTACGTCATTATTGGCTCGGCCATCCAATGGTGCAACGGTGTCAATTAAAAGGTGTGGAAAATGTTGACTTAACATGCAAAACACCAATTCAAATCTGCCGTACTGTACTACCACGATGGTGTCCGGGCAAGGACGGCAAATGGAATTGGTGTGGAGTGGAGTTATGCCTTATCTGCCTCTTACTGTTCCTACATATTTTTTTTGTGTTTTGTTTTCTTTCCTTTTTTTTGTTTTTTGGTTTGGCCATAATTGGAACATTTCATTAATGATCATGCACCGGACGGGAAATGCAGCCACAAAAAGGGGGCGACAAAAGTCAAAAGAAGAAATTGCATGCGATTTGTGCAAATTGCTTGACGATTCAGAAAGAGAAGGCAACGCGACCACAAAAATTACAATTCGCTGCTGCTGGAAAAGTCGCACAACAACAAACAACAAGAAAAACGACAACAGCAACTGCAAAATGGCGCGCGTGTTTTCCACGAAAGTAATTAAAGCCAGAGAGAGCAGAATGTGGCCTGGTTTGGGGACTGCAAGTGGAAGCTTGAGTTGTAGCTGGAGCCAGAGCTGGTGGTGATGGTGGTGTAGCTGGACTTATTACTTGGAGCTGCGACTCCTTTTGGCTTTAAGTGGGGTTACTGCTACAGCTACCGGTCTTGCTTTTGCTTTGCTTTGCGTTTCGTTTCGGGCCACTTTACATGGCCAAGCACCTAACCCATCCCACAGCTCTTGCAAATTTGTTGGCCATTTTAATGGCCGTCATCGTCGTCGTCGTCGTCGTCGTCGTTTGGGGTGTTCAACCAACTGCAATTATGGTACGCTGTATATATATTTTTTGCTCTTGCTGCCGTTTTTGTTTTTTTTTTTGCTTTTTTCTTTTCTTCAGCGCAATAATTTGCGGCTCTGTACATTAAATGAATTTAATGAATGCGGTCCTATTAACTTTTTTTTGCTCTGCCGTCGCGTCGTCAGAGCCGCTGGTTTTTCTACAACTGCAAACTTGTTGTTCTTGATGTTGCTGTTGTTGCTGTTGTTGCTGCTGCTATTGTTACTAATAATAAAAGCAGCCGCTGTTGCTGGCATCTGAATTTCAAATTCAGCTTCAATTTAATTTTTATTGCCGCATTTTTGGTGTTTCACTAAAATATGAATGTGTTCTCTGAAAATTGTTGGCTTCCACATCAACGCCGAAACTTTATTATTATTATTTTTTTTTTTATTTTTTTTTTTGCAGTGTATGGTCGGTTTGACCGGCTCCTGCGGCGATTGCTGCTCTAATTGGTTTTCAAAATGGTGGCCCCATAGTTATGCGCCATTGCCAGCGGCATCGGTGTGAAGAACCTAGAGAGAGAGAAAGAAAGAGGGAAGAGGGAAGAGACAAGCAAGTGCTTCCATGAAATCTATGAAAGAATAAACAATGCTTTTGAGATAACATTTAGAATTTTGCTAGGCAATAGCTCAATCGATTTTATTAGTATTTTCTTGCTTTTTTTCAAAGGATTACTTTTTGTCAAATATGCACAGACTAAACCAAACAAACTAAAAACAAGAGTAGATATTTATGTTTCTCATCTTAAATGAAGAATATTAACCCCAAGCAACAATCTATAATTCAATTGCAGAATGTGTTCTTCAATTATATGAGAAGTAGAAAGTCAACATACATTTTGATATGGTTTGGACTCGATTTTATTTAATTTTTGATTGCTGCATGTAGAATGGAAAATAAAAAGGTGAACTTTGTGTACTAATATACAGATATTACAATTTGAGGCAAACATCAAATACCCGTGACTGTCATGCAAAATGCAACCACTGGAGTGGAAGGCACATCCCCCCACAGTTGCATCTGCTACCAAATTATATGTTGCAACAAATACCGCAAACAAAAAATGAAAAAAAAGCGGAACAGAAAATTGAATATATTTAAAAGTAAAAGAAAAGACAAACTACAAAATAGTATGAGAACAACTGCTCAAAAAGCAAGCGGAAATACCTAATGCCCGAAAAACAAAAGATCGTCAAGGAGTTGCTGCTGAGGAGCAAGGAGACGAGACGGGGAGACACGTTGCAAGAGAATTTAAATGGAATAGCAAACGTGCGATAAACTCAGATACACACAACAAAATATCTATGCATATACACATGTATATAAATTATTTAAAAATATGTGTAGGTAGTATATACAGTCATTGTTATGGAAAGATCTGACACCGGAACGAGACCGATCACAAAAAATATCCGTTTATATACACACATTAATACATATGTACAGATGTATGATGGAAAATGTGGGCGTTGCCCTCATGACTCCCCTTGCCACACGGCTGAAATGGAAATCGTCATAAACGCACAAATAATCATAAAAAAAGGAGCTGAACTGGGAAAACAATAATAAAAAAATAACATTTAGCACACACACACACAGATCGGAAACTGTTGGTGGAAACGGAAATTGAAACCACCCCTTAGGTTGTAGCAGAGACTGAGGTTTACCCCGTCACCGTTCTCCGCACCGCAGCCTGTTTCTGTTCTCCCTCATGCACCCTAAAAATGGCATCATAAAAGAATCATAAATACTTATTAGATGTGTTAGTTTGTGAATGCGAGTGCAACTATTTATCCAGTTCTGTCTATCACCTTCGATACCTACTCTCGCCAGCACGTGACCAGATCCTCCATCCCGACCTATGCCCAAGCATTCACCCAGCTTCTTTTAGATGCCCACGCATTAAGCCAGTATCACCGCAGGATATAAATCAGGCAGCAACATGTTGGAACGCACAATCGTCTAGATCCAGAGATTTGCGATCTTAATATCTCAGCAGTAGGAGAAGATTTAAGCAAACACGGTAAAGGAAAAAAAAACACACACTTCAAATTTGTCAAAGTTATCTCGATGCTTCTGATACTGTCTGACTAATGTGAAAATGAGTTTTTTTTACGTCTACAACAATTTCATTCAGTGTTGAACTTAAAAAATCAGTTTCCACTTCATGTAGACGATGACTTCTTCAACAAAGGATAATCGCAACCCCGGAAGAGACTAACAGTAGCATACGTAAAAGTTGTAAATAAGAAGAAAAAAAATTATCCCTCAAATTAATTTTGGTTCGTAGACATGTCTCTGTTCATTGTTTGATTATCATTTTTAAGCACGCATAACATTTCTGTTGTTCAATTGTAACCCTAAGCTACAAGCTGCTTTTATCAGCTAAATAAAGCTAAAAGATAGTTTTTAGTTATTAAATTAATCGAAAAACTACCAAAAATTAAATATGAAATTTTTAGTCTGCAATTTGGGCATCTTTTTTGGATTTCACTTCACACGCATTTCGTGTAAAAAATGAACTTATTTTTTTACGCATCTTGTGACAATTTAAGTGTTCTTACGATACCCAAAAAACAACTATCCCAAGTTGCGAAATTGGACATCTACTAAAGTGTTAAAGGAAGAGAGTTCGAATAAATATGGGTCTGACTGTACCTTGTGGACTTAATCCATAACTTAAGCTCGAATTTTCGTTATCAGTTCTCTATGTAGAGATGCCATACTAAGTATTAGAATTTTATCAGGCTTAACTGTAATCAGAAGTCGTATTACTTTTTACTGGATGCAAGAAATATATATATATATAGTAGATACTTAGAAGACTTCAAGTATTATTTTTGCTGTCCACTTTTGTATGAACAGTTGTTGCAATTGTTGCATTTGCTCTGAATGTTTGTTGATTAGCCAAGTTAATACTATCGCTTTGTTTAAGCCTTTATGAATAAAACACTTACATGACAATGCAAATTTAATAACAATATTAATTTGTAGTTAAAATGTATTTTGTTGTTTTTATTATACATGCGTATGTGAATGTGTATGTATGTATCTCTGTGTGTGTGTGGGTGCGTACTACATAATTTGTATCTCCATAGAATTCGCTCTTTGCATATTGTTTGTTAATTAGCGGCACTTAATTGCCTTTTATTGTGCTTAATTATCACAAGCGATATGAGCCATGGTGAACCATGTTGGCAGGGCGGAATAGTTGGTTAGTTGGATAGATGGGTAGCTGCTCCACCTTTGGCCCGCCCGCACGGCCATGGGTATGGACATACCACAGATGATGACAGACTGAGAAAAAGTTAGAGAGAGAGAGGGAGACAGAGAGAGCGCTCGGCTTGACCGGAACGTAGTATGTAGTTGCTTATGCGGCCCATAAATTTCTATATATATCCCACACACACACACACACACACACATGCATATGTACATATAAGTATAATCCGCATGACATTGACTCTAATTGCTGTTTTTCATTGGCGTTGCACCCGCTTTTAATTTGCCAAATTAGCAACGAGCCTGAGAGCGTTGCCAATAGGGTACCCACCCAACAGACAGGCGGACGGACTGACTGACTGACTGACTGCTGCCTGCCTGCCTGCCTGCCCGCCTGACTGACTAACTAACTAACTATTCATACTCCAGTCCCTACCTGCCTCCCAGTGTGGCTATAATTATACACGTATATGGCAACGCCTCGCGTACAAAATGCTAATACTCGCATTATACTAGTCAACTTTGTATTTGTATTTAATATTCGTTCTTATTAAGGCATGCGTTAATATTACGCGGCGTGGGCGTGACTGCACTCGGCCAAGTGAATGGTGAATATGAATATGAATGTGAGTGTGAGTGTGAGTGTGCATGCATAACATGGAGTTTCAGTGAATTGAAGTTAGCTGCTTTTCCAGCTTGTTGCCCCAATTAATGAAAGTGTAGCCTCGCATTCAAAAGAAATGTGAAAATTTTCATATTTTATTGCCTCTAATTATAATACTGGTGGTCATAAATTTGCTTTCTTTCAGCTGCTGCCGCACTACGCAAAGCACATGCATAAATACAGCACTTGCACACTTCGTGCGCCTGAAACACCCAATCGAAAGACTTAAGCAACAAACTTCAATGCAAAATGTTGCAACCATGTAAGAAAAAGCTGTATATATATATTTTCGATATACATATGCTCTATAGGATGATATAAGATAAAAATGTTTCGAAGAATTCCAGAACTATTATTGAAAATTGTGACTAATCAATTTCGTTGTTTTATTTTAATTTTATTTGTTCGATTTTATAGTCTGGCAATTTCAGAAACAAATCTGTCTGGGGTAATAGCTCACCAATTATCATAATAAGTTTTCGTTTTTTAAATGGCAAGTTCACAGTTGCAAACAGGCGTTAAATTGCCGGCCAGATCGTAAGTATATATGTATTGGCTTAAATCATTAAAGGTCGTAAATGAACAAACCAAATGTCGCAATTCCAGCTAATCAGATTTGCCATTGCACAGAATCAATAATCATCTATTCCACTTGCAAAGTATGAATGGGAAATAAATAAATCGTATCAAATCGGATTAAGTAAAGTAGAGCCTGCCGTTAAGGGATTGTTTGATTGATTCAGTCTCGCACCTGTTTTCAATTAAACTTATTGACAATTAGTCCCAGATGCCAGCATAAGGAATATTTTTACGAAATTTTGTTTATTTTTGTGTCGCTTTTGATAATTTTAAATTGCGTTTTCCCTAAAATATGTAAAAAAAAAACATACAAAAATTAAAATATTATATATATTATATATAGTACAAGCTTCAACTTATTACGAGTCGAAGACATAGGTAAGTACTAAGTCATAATTATGAACAAATATAAATAGTAAATTGAATGAATTATGAGTCAGGAAAATATGCATACAAATAATTATTTCGTCACATTTGTTTACGATGGATTTTCACCGTTGCAATTAAATCGAGAAATATTGAATAGCTCATGTCAATTGCTGATACCGTTCTTAATCGTTCTCAACTCAAATTAAACATATATCAACTTTGTGGTTTCCAACTTGTGCAGACGTCAAACATCATGTTTGCCACTCTGAGGGACAGACATATGCATACAAATATTTAAGTAGCTAACCAAAAACAATAAGAACCTGTGAGAAAACGTTTTGTGGTTGGCTGGCAGATGAAACAGAAGGAAACATTGTTGACTTACGGTATGGCCAAGGGGACTGACTCCGCTCGAACAGCAGTTGGCCTGCTTGGCCTGCGGTCCTTGAAGCCCTGCTGCGGTTGCACCACTCATAAATTTGTAGACAAATGGATTTTTAAATGTTTCAAAACCGCACTCGGAAAGAGGTCCAGCTAGCGTAAAATTATGATCAAGCCTTCTAGCATGCATAGGTGACACGATCTACACGCACACACAATATTTGTATATATCTTATCACGAATATATATATATACATATATTTACATATGCATTTACGACATTATTGGAACAGTTAAAGGTCGTCTCAGAGAGTAGGCAACACAGTCTTTGGACTACGGCGCCTACTACGCACTTTTAGTCGATATTCAGGCAACACAAATTGTATACGTATGTGCCCACACACACACACACGCACACACATTGCTACACAGAGTAGCGTACACTTAAGCATAACGGTGCTTTTAATTTGAAGGAGTCAATCAAATCAAATCAAATGAAAAGATCAAATCGCTCCTCTCTCCCTCTCTGTCTCTCTCTCTTGCAATCTGTCTCCCTTTCTCTCTGTCGCACTCTCAGTTTTTAACTGTTCGTTTCTCTCTGTCTGTATTTAGGATCGTTTGGGAATCGATGGTTGCGTTTCAGTGTGCAATAAAGCTCATGATCGGTCCGCTAATTATGCGTAATTATTGATTATTGCTGGCTTTTCACTAAGCCGCCAAATTGCGAGTACGTGCGTCTGTCTGCAAAGTGACCTTGACTTGACCTTGACGCTGCTGATCATATTAGCAATAAATTCCAAAATGCTTGCGGTCAGGCAAACAAAAAAACCCAGAAACTAGTTTCCCAGTGCAATTAAGTTTTTATACAAGTCGATATTAATCCATTTGCGCATTTTATAACTTTTTTCAGCCGATTATGTTACATATTCCTTGGGAGTGTTGTTATTAGGTGAAAATACTTTCCTTATCTATTTAAAATAAATAAATATATTGTTACAGCTACTTCGAAATATATTATGATCGACATTTTGTTATTTGCTCATGTTGACAGTTTATTTTAAATAATAATGAGTTGCGGAGACGGGATGCGTTTGGGTTCTATCATGGCTAACTGTCTGCTCCTCTTTGGATGATATCGATTTCAGTGAAGTCTGATTGAATTTTGATGAATGACAAATTTGATTTACAAGTGTTATGGCCAATTTTATTTCAACATAATAAAATAAATCTATTCTTATTAGTTTAAGCTGCTAGTTGTTGTTGTACTTGTGGAGAAATTATTTGAGATTTCAGAACGTAACTTACAACATTTAAAGTGCGCGCGCAAATACCGCCACCTATTGCCCTAAGTGACAACTAACAAATTGCAAGGTAACACAAAGCTAAATGTTATGTTAGAATATCGACAGCAGATGTGTGTGCGGTTGTGCCGAATGACCGCTGGCGGCGCTTTCGCCGCTGTTGCCTGACAGCTGTTTACTCAAATACTCAAATCTCCCTTGCTCTTTCTTTCAACAGCAGTCGGCAGCAGAAGTAGCGTTGCTTCCAATTTTATTTAATCTCGACCGGAATCCGGACGGAATGTAAATACCATTACAAATTATTTGTGAATATTCAAATAATAAACGAAATCCGTCAACAGATTTGCAGGTAAATATGCTGAATGCTTAATGCGGGCAGACCACAATCAACACAACGTTAAAAAGTTAAGGTTATGTTGAATGCTGTTGTGGCCAAAAATGGTAAAAAGCGACGCGACCATAATTTATTTCTGTTGCAGCAACTGCGATAGCAACACACAACGCAACACAACAAATCAATATGCCACCTAAGAAGCACGACGAACCCGAACGCAAGCCGCTAATCGGACGCATTGGAACGAATCTTCGCATCGGCATCGTAGGCGTGCCCAATGTGGGCAAGTCAACGTTCTTCAATGTGCTCACCGAGAGCGCTGCTCCAGCGGAGAATTTCCCCTTCTGCACCATTAAGCCCAATGAGAATAAGTATTACCAATTACCATACATACATATATATATATATATATATATATATATATATTTATATTTATATATATATATATATATATATATATATATAGTGCCGCTGGCAAATATTTATTGCAATAGCAATTTGCGTTGCCTTTTCGGATAATCATTGTAATCAATGGCATTTGAACAATTTTGTTGCTGTTGTTGCCTTTGCCGCAGCTTCCAAGTGGGCGTGTTGCGCACCGTCTCTCAGGCAATGGCAATTTGTCGAATCTAGTTGCAGACCAAGATTCCAGTCTGCGGCAGCAGGAGCAGGAGCAGGAACAGCAACAGCAGCTGCTTCGTATGCAAATTGCGCGCGCTTTTAATTTGAGCGACTTCATTTTGTAGTCTGGCTGAGATGACTTGCGGCTTTTTTCTGTGGTGATTGTAAAAAATTATACAAAATTGCGATGATTGCCCAAGACGGACAGACAGATGGACGGGTCGATCGATCGCCCGATTGACCGCCAACAATTCCAAAAACCCCGAACAAAAATCTCAACTAACATGCTCTTTCTCTCTCTTTCTCTGTGTCTCTGTCTCTCTCTTTTGCATTACCCATACGTCGTGTGCACGTACCCGATCATCGATTCGACTACCTGGTGGAGTTCCACAAGCCAGCCAGGTGAGTAGTGTATTGAGTGTCAAATCGGAAATCGTTAACTGAATACATGATACGTATTTATTTTTGCAGTGTTGTGCCGGCTTATCTGAATGTGGTTGATATTGCTGGGCTGGTCAAGGGCGCCGCCGAAGGGCAGGGGCTGGGTAATGACTTTCTTTCGCATATCAGTGCGTGTGATAGCATTTTCCATTTATGTCGCGCCTTCGAGGATCCGGATGTGACGCATGTGGAGGGTGAGGTGGATCCAGTGCGCGATTTGGATATAATTTCAGAGGAGTTGCGTCTCAAGGATGAAGAGAAACTTCTGCAGTGCCTTGACAAGCTGGAGAAGGTTGTTGCCCGCGGCGGCGACAAGAAGCTCAAGCCCGAATACGACTCCATGCTGAAGATCAAGGAGATCTTGATCGAGCAAAAGCGTCACTTGCGCTTCGAAGATTGGAATGCACACGATGTAAACAATTTTGATAGCGTCATTTGCGTATTTAACAGCAGCAATTGCATCTGTTTCTGTTTCTAATTTAGATTGAAACGTTGAACAAGTATTTGTTCTTGACCTCAAAGCCGGCTATCTACCTGGTCAATCTGTCGGACAAGGATTTCATACGTAAGAAGAACAAATGGCTGCCAAAGATCAAGGAGTGGATTGACAAAAACGATCCTGGCGCCCTCCTCATCCCCTTTTCGGGCGTATTCGAGCAGCAGCTAACCGAAAAGGATGAGCTGGAGCGCAAAGCCTACGAGGAGGAGACGAAATGCAAGAGCCAGCTGGAGAAGATCATTGTTACGGGCTATAAGGCGCTGCAACTGGAATATTTCTTCACTGCTGGCGCCGATGAGGTCAAGGCCTGGACAATACAAAAGGGCACCAAAGCGCCACAGGCCGCTGGACGCATACACACCGATTTCGAGAAGGGTTTCATCATGGCCGAGGTGATGCATTTTGAGGACTTCAAGGCCGAGGGCAGCGAAGTGGCCGCCAAGGCAGCCGGCAAATATCGCCAGCAGGGTCGCAACTATACCGTCGAGGATGGCGATATCATTTTCTTCAAGTTTAACGCCGGCGCCGGTCTGAAGGATGCCAAAAAGAAATGATACCGTCTTGTCGCCTACATCATCATGTGGACCATCCTTTACATGAATTTAATTTTATACTCGCAACTGTTTCGATTAGCTTGATACGCTTTGTTAATGTCACCCAATTATTGTACTATTGACCAAGGCGGAAATGCATTTGTGTTTTTTTGTGGTTTGGAGAGTAAAATAATTGGTTATAGTATACAAAATAGACTCGAGTCTTTTGCGAGGGGAGTGGTTGGACAGTGTTTGGTCTTCCAGGAATAACGAAAACGTGTGAGCAGTTTTTCTGACGAAAAAATCACTTAATTTGGAGAAGAGAAAAAACTTGGAAAACGCAGTGATGAAAATCCCAAAGGAATATCAAAGCCAACGTCAACCAAATTTACGGTGCTAATAATCTCTCTCGAAGAGTGGTAAATGTGCACACCGCGTATTTTGAGATGATTTGTAATGAATTGAGCATAAGTTTATAGTTAGATTAGATTAGATAGATAACTTTAATTCCTTTTAAGAAATCTATGATCTGTTTGATTAAAGCATCAGCTGAATAATCGTAAAAGTGAGTTATGGTTGCAGACTGGATAGATACGCAACCACAACCTAAGTTTAAGTTAAGACGACTTAAGTTAATTCTTAAGCATTTAATTACAAATATATATTTTGATGGATAAGATTAATATTGCTTAAGTTTCAGCTTAAGCATTACTTGAAATATTTGGTATTTTAATTAAGATTACTTTAGTTATCATCGGCTTGTATTATAATTTTATTTTGAATTTAGTTAATTATTTATTTTGCAGTGCAGGTTTTTCAGCCAATAGCTTGCGAAGCTGCAAATGCTGGCACGACTCGATGGCTTAAATCCAACTCCTACAATGCATTCAGTCTACAGCAATCGTTATTCGCCATCGCCGTGGCCAATCTCGTCCAAGGTGCGGATATCTCCCACATAATTGGCGGGCAGCTTGCATCACGCGAAAAGTTTGTCATCAAGTTTCAGAATGCAAATGTTTGACTTAACCTAAATAATTAAAATTTAAATACTGCGATTCCAGACGAAGTCAATTTAATTGTACTATTCGTATTAAAATATTATAATTATTAAGCAATGCATTTTACCAATGGCATACATTGTACAAGTTGGGGATCGTAGATACCGAATGGAAGTAAGTATTTTCCGTATGATCCTAAAAGTATACCACATATTTTGCATGAGGGCAATTCATCCAATAATTTTTTAAGCTAAACATCTGTCATTTTCAAACGGATTTCAATGTGACAATTATTTTTAAACTAACTGTTAATGGGACTATCGGTTAGCATTCAAGGATTTCCATGCTATCCCGATGTTTTATGATGCAAAAATATTTGTTGGCATGCCGATTCAAATAGGATGAAAGTTCTTCAAGCTGCTGAAATTAAATGATTTTATCTACAACAAAGAAAAACATTAATCTTCTGATTTCAACTTATTTTTGTTCGCTCTGCGGGTGAAATTTATTCAAGTGATTTGTTTCTTAGATTTGTTTCACCAGATAATCCTAAAATCCAGTTGGAAAGAGTTGTTCCGTGTTGTCATTTGATTAGCACCTAAAAGTATACCTACATTTTTATTCAGATAATAACCAACCAAAAACAAAACTCGGAAGGTGAAGTTTTTCTTTAATGATTTGTTTGTCATTATGCTTTTCTTTGTATAAAATTAAAAAATAATAACGTTGGTTTCCCGGTGTCCCATATCAGATCAATTATCTTGTGTGAATTATCTTGTAAGCTGAAACCCGCTCAACTATTAAAAGAGTCCATTGCTCAAACAGATGACAGTCTTCAGTGTGAATACCTGGTTTGCTGGCAAAGTTTTTAATCTGCTTACCACAGCAACTAAGACATTAAGCACCTGTGTTAAGAGTAGCTAATACCGGCCCCGGAGCCTCGTACCACGCGAATGTGGTGTGGAGGAAGAAGTACGGTCGTTGAGGTGCTCTGAGTTGGGGTGAGGTGAGGTATGCGTAAATGCAGCTGCAAAGCGGACAAAAGCGAGGGTGCACGCCTTGGCGGGGAACGGCGTCTGTCGTTGGTCTCTAGCTGCAAGTTCCTGAGCACATAATTTGGTTTACCGCATTGCCAAACACACACACACATGCAAACATACGTATATTTGTTCGCATTTATACACACTCATATATGTACACTGATAAAATGAAATGAACTTAATATGTAGGAAATCACTCATCATTTGAAGCCAAGTGCTGCTTATCTTAAATTTCAAAATAAAAATTTACTACTTTTAGTTTTAGATTCCAAGGTAGGTTTTTCGAATATTCAAAAAACTATATATTCAAATATGTTTAAATGTGCACACAAAATTCGTGAATTATCCTGTTTCCAGTAAATATCTCAATTTTACGTAGGCGAAAACACGTTTAGATTACAATTTATTTTGCTTAACTGCTTTTCTATTAAATAAAAAATTATGATTTGTTTTTCTACTTTTTAGAAATATATTTTCGAAAAATTAAAAACATATCTGCAAGATATAAAATCAACCCCATATATTTGGGATTGTCAAGATATTTGTTTCTAATTTTGAAAATTTTTGTCGACTATTTTAAAATTATTTTTAAAATTCAGAAAAGCTTTTGAGTTATTTTCGATTTGATTTTCATTTTATAGCGTGATTTTTGTTCATTTCAGGTGGTATTTTTTCTGAGTGCATGTCCCCAGAAAACACACACCAGCCGTCTCGTTCCTATCACTTATATACACCTTCTTGTTTGTTGGCATACAAACACACAAGCATACAAACACACACACAAGCACTCACACACATGCATACAGGCAGACAAACTCTTTGTGAATGTTCTTGTGTTGTTAATCTTTTCCGTAAGAAAGTTTCCTTGGCAATGTTCACAGTGGTGAAAGAGGACAACTTTTGTGCCAAAGCGCTGTAATCATCCAATATATTTAGAGTAACGCACTTTCATCGTTAATACATAAGAAAAATGTTGATTATAAAGCTGCAATGTTAGAAAATAGCTGTTATGCAGTAAGTAGAAATATTTTGCGAATTCGCAGAACACAGCTTTGAGTTTGAGCATTATATCTTAGTATTTATTTATATATTGATGTTGGAAATTTGATGTGACTTGATTTTGCTTTCATAACACATGGTTTAGTTTTGTCGAACTCAGTGTGAGTGTAATGAGTTTTGAATGCATTCTGTTTCACATTGATTGAAACTATGTGCAAACTTATCTAAATGAAGCCCACTGGGATAATTCAGTATTCAATTCTATCGACACTTCACCACGGTGCTTTGTAAAATGCATCCTTCGCCACTGTTGGACAAAACTTTTGCGTGTGGCTCAAAACAAGCCAACTTTTCATATGAAATGTGCCAAATAACGTAAGATACATACGTGTGAATGCATATGTGTGTGTGTGTGTGTGTGTGTCTGTACAAACATTCCAAGACACACGCCGATAAAAATATTTAGAATGTTTTATTAACTCAACTCACAGAGGGGCTAAAAAAGTAAAAGATCCGAAAATGCAATTGCGTGGAGTTGCTGCAGTTAATTAAAGTGTAATGCCTGTGAGCTTTTTACTATTCTATTTGTATGTATGTGTGTGTGTGTGTGTGTGTGTTTGTGTGTGTGTGGGACGTGCTGTACCATGTGTACATGGACCCGGCCAACGTTGACAAGGCCATCAAAGGCGCATGAAATATGGCCACTAAACTGAGCGCAGCAAAATGGCCATAAGCAAAATAGGCAAAATGCCCAAGAGCCGTCAACAAAGAGGCCAACACAAATCATAAAGAACATGGGAAAAAAGCAAATATATGACAAACTATTCGGTACGAAGCATAAATGCTCTAAGCAAATTCGTTGCAACATTATATGAAATAATTTATTCAATTAAATTTTACGTACGCAAATTAATTTTAATTTAATTTTTAAAATTAAATCTTACAAATGACGCTTGTAGTCGATAAAGCTGAGATTTGTTCATAATATATTCATTAGCTGTATAGCTATACTCGGCATATGTTCACAGGACCCGTTTTGACTCTGTTCTGTAATCTTCGACGTGCTTCAGAAAACATTTTTTCAAGTTATATTTGTTTAAATATATATTTATTTAAATTATATTATAAAAAGTGCTCTGATTGAAAGTGACTGATTAAGAAATTGCATAACCGTTGTACTGAAATACTTACGAGAGACAGAGAGAGAGAGAGAGAGAGAGGGAGATAATGTCTCTTTGAAAAACCAATCTGCAAATCGCAAAAACTTGGTTTAATTAGCACTTAATTAACTTAAACTCACTCCGTAATTAAATTAGGGAGTATTGCTAGCACTTTTGTGTGGTTTGATTATTTTCCGCATTTGCTCAATGAAGATCAGATGTTTCCATGTATGCCTCTGTTTGTTCAAGCTTTTAAAGGACTTCAGCAGTTGAAAGCCCTGCAATTAATTAAGGTGTGCATTGTCTAAGACAAAATAAGGTGCTTAGCTGCGAATGCAAATCGCAATAAATCAAAATCTCAAGTCACCGAAACCAACACAAAAGCAATATTCTGAGAGAAGTTGTCCAACTTTCCAATGGAAATGTCAAATGTCGCATCTGATAAGGCCACTTGGTTAGTGATTATGACGTAAGTATAGTCAAAAGCCTCAACTTGGGCAATCTTTGACCTGTACTTTCTGTGTATTACTGTGCACTTATATGTATTGCTGTGCATAATGCAGAAAAGTGAATTCTTCACAAATTGCACTACATTGCCATTGGCTATGTGGTTGCAGCATTAGTTGCACAAATGGCCTTATCTATTGAAAATTAAGTTAATTAAATTTTCTTTAGGCTAAGTGCTGCTTATATCCAATAAGGTAAATTGCGACAAGCCTTTCAGCTATACACTCAAAACGAGCATTGAGCATTGGTGATTATCGGCTGCAAAGGTTAATATACATACATGTATGTGCTAATATAAGTGTATGTGCATCTTATTTAGTGCACGAATGCGTCGCAAAGTGCACAAAAAATTGATGGCATCCCAACTGACTGTTTGGCGAGATGGAAAAGCAAACGCAGCAAACGTTTTGTTTGCTTGCCTTGCCGTTTGTCAAACGGCATTCATACACTCAATTCAAAAATTCATTCAATTCAATTGAAAAATGGCGTTGAATATTTGACGTATGGCATGGAAAGTGAGTGGGCGGAGTGATTAAGGGGCACATCAGATGTCACTGGCAGACAGTGTCGGGCATCGGTGGGCGTTGGGCGTCCGTCCCAGAGGGAGTTTGGCATCGTTGGGCATCGTCGTCAAGCGTCTACAAAACGTCATCGTTGGTGGCCAGCAAAGCGTTAAAAATTGCTATCATAAATTAATGAGCGACGCCCGATTAAGTGACGCATCGAAATTGAATTGAATTTCGCTGAATTTCGCTGAATTGCGCTCATTATTCATTTACAGATGCTTTGGCAGCTTCTCGACTTCTCTGCTTTCTTTGCTGCTGCTGCTGCTCTTTAATTGCGCATAAAAAAGTGCATTGCACTGCTTGAAAAATAAATAAAAAAAAGTCATATCGTCGACACCAGCCACATATAGAAGCTTCAACCCAATAACCTGCTTGCAGCTTCCTTGCATCAGCAAATGCTTAATCCCAAATCTCGAATCTAGGCATAAACGTGACAATAATACAAATCAGTAGATTGCGTTGCCATCGATGTCGATTTGGAATTGCTGCGGGTATTGGTTTTGGAGTCGGTGTCATCGGTGTCATCGTCAGCGTCGACATCAACGTTGCCATTTAGTGTAATGCATCATGTGGCGAGAGCGTAAAACGTTTTGAGTCCAGGATTAGGAGGCAAGCAATGGAGCCGGAAACGCAGACAGACACGGCAACAGAGACACATAGAGCGAGAGGCAGTGACAGTGACAGCGACAGCGACAGAGACAGAGACAGAGATAGAGATGGAAAGGCTGCAAGTCCAGTTGCCGCTAAAATAATGCCAACAAGAATGACTGCGAGGACGTGCCGTTCGTGAAAACAAAGCGTGTAATTGCAATGCCAGTTGCTGAAACATTTTAACAGCTAATTAAGGATCCGTGGCAGGAGTAGGCAATGGTATAGCCAGGTGGCAACAACAAAAACAAGCCAAGCATGTACAAATCGCATTGGCCTAGAATTACAAATAGGCATTATTGTGGGTTAGTAATTTTGTCTGGACCTGGAAGATATACCATACATACATAGGTCAGATTTCAACCGTTTTCTGTTCTAAGAATTAAATGGGAAACAATTTTGGACATGTCTTGACCTGGGCATAATTCTACATTTCTTATTATTTCATTTTAAAGAACCTTAACATTCTTTGCATTACTAATGCACATACATGACCTTCAACTCCAAAATGATATTATATCGAATGTAGTTCTAAGGTGTACTTTAATTTAACTAAGTGACCGTGATGATCGTTTCTGTTCACATTTTGAGCGCTACAAGTTTCGCTGAATGTGTGCAGCAAGCAATTGCGGCATTTGCAACAGTTGCAGCACATTGCTCAAACGTTACGTCAAAGAGGCCCAGAGCAATCTTAGAGAGTGTCCCTTAGCGACTGCGTTTCCTTTTGGCCGCCTTTGACTGGCGGGCCATACATGTTTTTAGTAATTAAATTCGTAAGGCTCGACCCGTCCTTCAAAGGAGGAAGTTCCACAAAAGGCTCGGTCGAACAACACGAATGTAACGAGATACGCAAATCGCCAAAAGTATGCCACAAAGTTCAATGGTGTCCAGGAGTCAACGAGGAAAACAATGCATTACGGCAATATTCCACAGTGTGCGCTGTGCTGAATGCTGTGAAAGCGAATAAACAAGCGCACGTATGCCGGAAAACGTGTTCATTTCCGGTGTCCGTATCGTCGGGGACCCATTGAGCCGTTGAGCAACTATGGGCCAAAAAACAAATGCAACAAAATAATTTGTTGAACAAAAATGAATATTCCAAAATTAAATGGCGGTTTTCCATCCATTCATATGAAACTAAGATGAGAAACCACTTTCATGAATATGTTTCCATATTTGTTCGCGATGAATAGAAAAATTGCATAATTCGTTGCTCAACGGATTTAATGGCAGCTACAAGAAAACAAATCAATTTGCGTAGAATTGCCAACTGATCAGTGAAGGATTTACGATTAGCTGAAGGTCCACTTTCAATATCTTTGAACACCGAATGTAGGTGTTCTGCCACATCTCGTGTAATTTTTCCCACAGTGCAGGACGGTGCAGGGGCAGCGGCATAACCATCGTCATCACCTGCCGTGACTGTGATGGAAAATCGAGACCCCAAAGCGTTGCCGCAGCGAGTATGCCGATGGGATCTCTCCCACCTTCCCTCTCTCTCTCTCTCTCTCTCTCTCTCTCTCTCTATCTGGTCCATGCTCTCATACTTGTATTATGCGCTATGTGGTTGCCTTCACGCATACACAAGGACAGGCAACACCATAATACAAAAGGCAAACAAACTCGTAGGCGATACATTCCGAAGAATGCAGTCCAGCACTCTTTCAGCAATGCGGCATGTGGCATGTGGCAACAAGTTGGCAGCTGTAGTAGCAACATGCAGCACACTATACATATTACACATTTAGATAAGCATATTTATATTATTGCACATGACTTAACCCATTCACAACCAAGACCCCTTAGGCTAGGTCAAATAAATCTGGCCAAGTGTATTGTGATTGTGTCTGTATATATATGTATATGTATATGATAAATATACTTTTGATCTCTTGTTGGTCAGTTTCAGTTTCAGTTTCATTTGTGCTGGCTCTTTTCAACTTTTTTTTATATTCAAGAGCAACACGTCAGCTTTGTGTAACTCCCAATGGATTTAAATATTCAAAGGCTTTAAGGTGCTGTGAAAACTGTTCTCAGGCTCATTGTGAGCTATCCTTATCTGTATAAAACTATGCTTAAATTCGATTCTTATCTGTACATGTTTTCTCAAATGATGATTTGGCAATTTGACATTTGATGATATGTCGACTCTTATTCTTGGAGGCAGGTTCTTCACATGAGGAAGATATGTATTTAAGCAAAAATCCTCATTGGCTTGTCTATTTGTAGATGTCTATCACAAACAAGAAAAATTATATATTGTATATATCTGAATATTCTCCGAGTTATGTTTGGTAGGGCATCATATTCGAAAGTTACGTTAATTTCTATAGTCCAAACTGAGAAAAAGACAATGAGATTGTTGTGTCTTACATAATGATGGAAGTCGCATCGCTTCTAAAATTATTTGTAATAGTCTCCTACCGCCAAAGTATGTTTTTATAGCCGAGCATTACGCGACTGTAATATCATTGAAGAGTGTTTGCTTAACTTTTTCGGCACCAGACGGTATTTATTCCTCCTGGCCTTAATGTGAACGTCAGACGTCGGCATCTGGCGCCTTATGATTTAATAAAGTTGCAAGTGTGTGCGCATCCTTCTGTGAGTGTCGCAGCTCCACATCCACATCATCGAGAAGAGGCAGCATAGCCGAGCATGCTGCCCTGTTACCCGGCTCCTTTTCAGCCAGCCATATTAACTGGCTCCGGCGCATGTTGTCGCAGAAAGTTGTCTACGGCACTGTTGTCGTCATCATCGTCGTCGTCGTCGTCGTCGTTGGCGGGTCATATTAAATTGTGTTAAAACACTTGCGCCACACCATACAAGACACACACACACACACATACGTATATATATATATATATGTATTTATCAGGCATCTCTGCCTGTGCAATGACGCGTATGCGTTTGCCATGTAACTCGTTTTTTGTCTGCACACTCTCCGCTGCATTCCTTGGTTTATTTTTGGTTTATATTTTTTTTACTATATTTTCGGTGTTTTGCGTTTAATTTCCGGTGAATTAAAATGTATGGCAACGTTTTGTAAACGGCAGCAGCTTAATTTTTTAACTAATTTACGCAACAAACAAACAAATAACGTATACACAAATATGTACATATATAAAGCATTTCATTTTTTGTGGTTGTGCTGCCGCTCCCTGGAGTCAGAAATGTATATTTCCTGGTTATTCACCTATACCAGTTGTAGTAGCTGTTTTATGTTGTTTTTTTTTTGTTTGGTCCTGTTATTGGCATACAACGGCAAATAAATGCTTTAATTCATTTCGAGCGACAACTTGTCGTTCCAGCGGGAGTAGTAGTGGCAATAGCCGCAGTAGTAGCCATAGTAGTGTAGAAGTGTTTGAACTGGGGGGGAGACAACACGGCAGACGGGGGGACGACTTCAGACCGTGCTACACATCGCTTCATAATTAAAAGCTGCACTCCGAAATTTTTCAATAACAGCCATAAATCAGGCATATGGATGCCAAGGGAGCTTCGCTATACATAAATAACTTTCCGTTCACACAAACATACACTCGACACACACACACACACACACACATACACACACAGGCAGGCAGGAGTACAAGCACGAACACACAAGCTAATTGCAATAGCTTTTCATGTGTTTGTTGTAGGTATGTGTGTATGAATGTATGTATCTGGTTCGCGACACGAATCCCGAGTCCCGACTCTAGCACAGACCCATTGATGACCTAGTCGAGCGTGAAACGCCCCAATTGCCTCCTCATTAGTCACGCCAGAGATCTTGCTAGCGTTTAAAGTTGCCTCGTTCGGATTTTGATACCACAACAAGTGCAAGCACTTAATTTTTATGAGCAATCTGGCTTGGGTTTTCGCTTTTAGAGTAAGACCAAAATATGAGCCCGAGAATAGCAGTTAACATTACACATTTTCTACTGTCTCTTAGATCATAATATTTGTAGGAAAATTAACGTATTTCTTTTTCATTGTATTTAAAACTAACAAGAACAGCATACCAAAGACATAAACTAGAATCCGACTGGTGCTAGTCTTATGTGTTTAATCAAAGTTTGCACACATTTGAATTTTGTGTATATGTTTGAACAATAATTATAGACTAAGTCAATCATATTTTTCAATATTGAAAATCCAAAATAATCATATGGTTTATTATTTCGTTAGACTGTGCAATGGAAATGAAATCGAGCTTACGTAAATCGCACTTTCGGAAATTGAAATACAACTTCAAAATCAAATGAGCTCTACTTGCAGAAGATAACTTTCGATAATTCGATCTGAACGGAGGAGAGACCGATATCAACTTGTTAGTCAACTCGTTGCACTTTCGTAATACAATAAGAAATTGTTTTAGATAAGGTTTCTTTTAGTCGAACAAGACTTGGATGCAGCTAAAGCCATTGCAAATGCTAAGGAATAAATGTGCAAAAGGGGATAACTTCAATGCGATTGCAGTGCACTTTGGAGAAAATACGTATGTAGCTGGGCTGGCATTCAACTAGCTCCAGCTAGCTTCTGGACTCCAACTCAAAATTGCATTATATTATAAGAGGCAAGAACACAAATGTGTTTGCAACGCCATTGCCTTATTTGCTTAGCATACAGCTAAACAAAAAAAAAAAAACTAAAACTGCTAAAGAACTTGTGCTGGAAGGGGGAGGGAGGGAGGGAGATTCAATAAAATGTCACACCATACTTTTTATATTTCTGTGTCTCTCTTGAACTTCAGGATTTATATAGCAATTTGCCA
The DNA here is from genome assembly GCA_035042265.1 of Drosophila imparisetae. Taxonomy (NCBI): domain Eukaryota; kingdom Metazoa; phylum Arthropoda; class Insecta; order Diptera; family Drosophilidae; genus Drosophila; species Drosophila imparisetae. Next base: position 255,248 of record JAWNLP010000222.1, on the reverse strand, counting down.
AGTTATATTGTAAACGTAATAAATTGTCCCACGCTAACTTGAATTATGTGTGCTTGGCTCACGGTGTACTGCAGTGTCTATGTGTGTATGTCTCTCTCTCTCTCTCTCTCTATCTCTCTATCTCTCTCTATCTCTTTCTATATGTCTCTATGTGTGAGTATTGTACTTCTGGCTCTGCTTCGACTACGGCTTCGGCTTCTGCTCCGTTTACATTTGGCGAGAAGGCACAATTATTATCCAACGTCCGTGGTGGCACTTCCTGCCCACCAAAGCGCCGTGGCGCAACTTTTAAATAAACTTTCATAATTTTGCATACTTGAGATAACAAATTGCATGCTGCAAGTCACTTCCTCTGCCCGTTGCACCCTCCCTGCACAAACTGCTGGCTCTCCAACGGCTCTCATTGGTACTGGCAAACTTTTAAATTAGATTGTTTTCTTGGACGTTTGCCGCCTATTTTTGGCGCCGACCTCTGGAATCGCAAGCATGCAACAGGATGTGGGAGCCGATAATTATTCAAATCTAGCATCAAACGCTGCTAACTTGGTCAAAAGTACATATGAAAACAATTAACCATTATTCATATATATTCTTTACTTGCATTTCATTTTATTTACAAATCAATTGTGGCTACTTAGCCTGGAAAAATGACAAACCCAAAAAGGTAGCATATGTTTGCATTAAATTTGCATCTGTATGTAGCGAAGTCGACTTGAGTCTATGTATATCTGGGAAACGCATTCAAAATATTATGTCTGTACTCTTTGATAAGGCTTTGCATCTATTAAACTGATTGCCATAGGGAATGGGCTGCCTTGCAGTCCACTATCCCAAAATTGGCAACTTTGATGGAAACCACAGCAGAAAGTGGCGAAATGGGCTCAAGTGTCATCGAACTGGCTATCAATAAATTGGCTATGGAGAGTTTGAGAGAGGAGTGAGGGAAAGGGGGTGTATTCAAGAGTGGAGATGAATACACGAGCCCTGTGCATATGTCTTAATATTTGATTCAAGTGCGGGGCGCCGTATTCGGCAACAGTGCCTCATCTAGGAGGAGGCGTCTCCCCAACCGACCAGCTTCCCACTGCTGCCCACTGTTGTTGTTAGTGTTTGAAATAAACTCTAATGAGTTTTCTGCTTTTCAGACACAAAAACCACTTAACCGGCACATATGCATGAAGCTGCTGCTGCAGAAACTTTAGCTGGCAAGAGCCAACAAATTTTTGGATGGCCAAAACCAGGAGCAAAGTCTGACAGCTGCATACTCGTAAATAAATACATATACACACTTATATGTATATGTATATATATATATAAAATATGTGTATGTATGCAAAAAGACTTACCCTCACACAAACACACACACACACATATTTATTATATACGTATTTATCTATATATATACATATGTATATCTGTATGTGGTATAGCATGCAAAAAATAAAATGTTTTTCAAATTTTGAGCGCTTGTAAAATTTTTAGCCAAGGCCTCGAACTACGACGAGGACCAGAACCAGGACCAGTGCCAGGACTAGGAGGTAGAGTTGGAGTTGGGCGCTCCAAACCGACATTTATAGCCGGTAAATTTTTCGCTTAGTGGTAACCAATCAACTGTGGCATGGCGAGGCAATGGCTCATGGTGCTGTCTGGTCTTTCAGTTCTGGATCTGCTTCTGGTTCTGGTTCTGGTCGTGGTCCGGTCCTTTCTTGAAATATTAATCTACTCGCTGTCGCTTCGGTTGCCCGACCTTCACTTAAGCTACCAAATTTAATGTTTCACTTTGATAACTTGTCGAATATGTAATGCATTCACATTTTGGCATTGTCCTGCTGGCAGCCGGCTCATTCGTTTAAATGTTTGCGGTGTCATAAAATGACCAGTTCTCACTCGTTGGCAAAAAATGTACAAAGCATTGTCAAAGTTTTATAACTGACCAGCTAGTGAATTTCAACCATCTTTCGTTTAATTACCTCGCTGGACAAACAGGAATATAACTCTTTTTTGCCAGCCCACGCATACCCTGTACGTCAGTCGGCTGCTTGGGTGTTATCGATCTACCTGATACCTATATCTTACATAGACTCTTTGCATATATATATATATATATTCATATATTTTTTTATATATTTTAGGCTGATGTTAAAAAGTATGATGTTTTCTTAACATTTGTTTAATTGAACTGTGATTTTCAGGTGACTGTAGGGTAAATACCATTGCACATATACACCAGATATTTGATATTGATATAGCAAGCCACAAAAAGGTGGCTTCGGGCAACAACTCTGTTACTCACCTTTTATTCCTAAGAGAACATTGTGATATCTGGAAAACAACTAATGAACAAGAACCACATATCTACTACTTAAGTCCGACAATTTTAAAGCTAAGGTCACATACATTTTTATGAGAGGTTGCTGGTGACATTCTAAGTTTTGAGACTATTATCAGAGTAATCTGCAGTCGGTTACCCTCGACTGCAAAGTTCTCAGTTGCTAACCCATTAAACAATGGGAAAAGTGTAGAATACTGTTGTGCAAAAATATTTAACTAGTAGAAGGAAGCATTTTCGACCCCAAAAAATATTCTTGATCAGCATCGACTGCTGAGTCGACTTTGCTATGTCCGTGTGTCCGTCCGAACACGTCCGTCTGTATGAACAAGCCGATCTCAGAGAATACATTTGGAATATAAGATCTCGTACCTGATGACAACACAAACACACAATTGTTAAGATAAAGCCTTTCAATTGCTATATACCCTTTCATATTGATGAACTGTATAAATTAGATTAGGGATTATAAACTAGGAACGCAGATTTTGTTAACCAAGACGTATTTTTATAATGGAGACGCGTATATGAGCAAGTCTACTATGTATCTCAGGGTATCTTCTAATCGTGTTGCTTCGAATAGAGCATTTTAACTTGTTTTTCTTTTTTTATCTGGTATGCTCGGAATTACTTTGTGGCCAGAAAAACTGGATGTGGATGCGGCGCAGCTGCCGTTAGCATAAAGTAATCAAAAAAGTTCTGCTTTAATATGGCAGCAGTCATCATCGCCAGCGTCGGCGGCAAAACACACGCCGCCCAGCTCTGAAGCTCTATTAATGTTAAAGTGAGTGCCAGCGAGCTGGAGCGCAGCTTTATCCCAGTCGGCAACCTTAGCTTGAACAGCAACCTTGAATACATAAAAACCCAAACAAAAAAAGAAGAAATCTGTCAATGCAAACTAAGAACTTTTGTAAAGTTTTCCTTTTTTAGTGATTTGATGGTTTTGTATAACTAACTAAAAAATGCACTCGCAAATGCAATTGCCTACTTTTGTTGTTCCTTTTGATTTTGGTGTGAGCATCGAGTAAATTGAAGCAATTTGATAATATTCGCACGTATTTCGATGAAATTTTAATAATCTAGTTTCGTATGTGATGAAGAAGTTTGGACATGTGCCTGTAGCCCGCCAATATCTTTGCTTACCTGTGTATGTGTGTGTGAGTGTGTGTCTGTGTCTGTGTCTGTACTTGACACCTGAACGTGTCCCAATTCATAGCCTTCGGGCCCAACTCGAAAGCTTGGCACGTTTTTCACTTGTGAAGCGATTTCGATTTGTTTGTAATTGCCATTTTAGTTTCGCGCACAGCATCAAATTAATTAAAATTACTTACTGGATTTCATAAAATCAACAATGCCGTCCACATTCTATGCACCTGATGTGTTTGAAGCTCTTGACGCTATATTTTAATTTAATGGTGCCCAAAAAGAAATGCTAACAATTTAATTAAAACTGCGTTGAACAATCAAAAACAAATTCTCAAAAAAGCTCGCACACACCCAAACTCTCACACACACACACACGCGCACACACGCACGCACACACACACAAGCAAGTAGTGGGCTAGTGAGCCATTTAAACAGTACGATGTCCTTCCAAATCATTGCTTTCCACTTCTTCGGCAGTCGCCCATTGGTGACCACCAAGAGTGCAGTGCAAACATATGACGCATACGCCACGTGTGCTCCCCACAAAGTGAATTTCATTTGGGAATATGACCACTAAATTGTCCAATTTAAAATGTGCAGTGAGCAGGACTGCCAGGTCAAGATTGCCTCTGCCAAGAGACTAAGGTTGCACTTTTTTGTCTCGCATATATAAGTATTCACTTAATATACACATACAACTTGTAGTAGTGAGTTATCAGCTTAGAGAGTAAAAGTGACCTGGAGCTGATTCAGCTGACAATTAACAATTTATTTGAGTTCCCCCATAATACGCACAGATTTGTGGTTATGTTGCACACTTGATCAACATTAATAGCCGAGTCGATATGGTCATGACTGGCTGTTCGAATCTTTACTGAAGATGGGTTGGGGATAACCCGATCGGACCTCTATATCTATTTCTATTGCCATAGGAACACTCAGTCGAAAGATGAGTTTCAACTCAACACTTTTCTCGATTTTCTTTTGATTTACTTGCTTTTTGCAATACATATTACATTTCGTGCCACTAGCTGCTAGAAATATACAGCAAGCAAAAGTCATTTTTTGCTTTGGCTCTTTCATAGATAGGATTCAGTGAACTTGGTCTGTCTCTGGCATGCGAATCTGTTCCGAATTAATTCGGAGACGGACTGTGAAACTTCATTCAATATATCATCGCTAGCTCGGGATCCATTAGAAAATAATGGCATTTTATTTTACAGACCTGTGCATTTCTGCTTAAGTGATTGGGTCTAATAGGTGTCGTTTTGTCTTTACCGTATGGTCATATAATTGCGCAATGCTTAAGCCGGCGCCAAGTGGTATCCCGGCATGCGTTTTAACTTGTAGCTCGTGTTTCCAGGGCGACTGGAAGGTAAACACAAAACGTAAACAAAACATACGCCACGTTGGCCGGCTTTAGTGCGAAACTCACCACCTGGTGAATGGTGTTGCGCGTGCAACTTCATCGGATTTGGCAGTGTCGAGCGATATGAGGAATAGGAGCAGGCGCCGATGGCAGCTTTCCGAAGCCGGAAGCATCGCCAATGGTCGCAATAATTGGCACACAGCCAACGGCAGTTCGTCGTGCGGCACGAGGGTAGCACGAGTGTGCCAAGCGGCACTTTCAAGTCCAGCACGAAGGTGCGCCACGAGGCCGACCTTCACGCGACTCTGGCGACTCGTGCAACTGAGCTCGCCTGCTGTGTGTGTGCTGGCAGCCTCGAGTCGCTTCTTTGGCCCAGCCAAGCAACAGTTTTGTTTGGAACGTCAACACATGCGGTCGCAATGAGCCTGTGCGTCTCTATCCAGTCGTGGCAAAGTTTCAGTCGCGTGTGATTTTTTACGTGAGTTGGAGGCGACTCTTGTTGCCAGTGGCGTGTGTTTCGCAAAAATACACTGTTCTCGGCTGGTTGTTTTGTTTCCATTTACAAAATACATTTTTTTTCGGTGCTCTGTCAAACAATTCCCCCAATGACACAAAACAAATATCATTAAAATTAAAAGGTAAACCAATGAAATTTGTACGAAAATTCTCAGAGTCACACAAAAGTCAAATTTTAAATTAGAAACGTACAAGCTAATATTAGGTATATGCCATGTCATCGAAAATGCAACGACAGCGAGCTACATAAGGAACACAAAATCGAAAATGTATCTAATTGTGCGATTGAAATCTTTGGAAATGAAAGGAAAATCAAAAAGCTAAATTAGCGTAATTTGCGCTCATTATAATCAAAAAGGCAAGCTCCCAAGACACACACACAGTGGCACGCTCTCCAAATGTGCTACACAGGAGTAACAGTGAACGCACGAATATTTTCATCGATTCTCATAATAAGTTAAAAAAAAATAAAATAAAGAATGAAAATAAAAATTACAAACGCTAACAGAACATAAAACGAGACATTTTTGACTAATCGTTTCTCGATTGCATTTTAAATGCCAGTTTCAAAAGGCGGAAGCGGAAGTGCATTCAATCGCGTTGATATTTTGGAAAACATAGCTTACATTTGCAAAATTAAGTGACATCAACATATTTTAAAGCCAACAACTAATAAAATGAGACATATTGCAAGTTATCCGAGGCAGTTCAAATATATATAAGTGTTTCAAAGTAAAATCTAATGGGTGCTTCAGTGTTCAAAAAATACAGTTCGTAGAAATCATTTTCAAACAATTTGTTAAATGTTTTCAACATTTAAACTGTGCAATTTTCTTCTTCCTTTTTTTTTAAAACGCATAAAGTTGTGCAATGTGTAATTTTAGTTAATCATATAAAAAGTAATTTCGGCATCAGAAAATATCTGCTCTCTGGTTCTAGTCGATCAGTTTTTGTCGTCGGTCGATCTGGCGTATACCCAATACTCGATTCATTTCCCCACTCACCACACATCGGAAAAGTTGGAAAGTTGTTTATTTACTAGCTAAAATTTGTTGTGACAATCGCGAGACCGTTCGACCAGGCACACAAAAACAGTTTTTGTTTTCTTTGTTTTTTGAGCAGCTTCCGAAATTACAAGAAAAGCGTGAAATATTTCGCGCTCAAGCGGAAACTGAAATCGCGACGCAGCTCTGAAATAATATTGCAATAATTTATTTTCTATTGACATTTGTGCATTTGTATACTCACTGGTAAACATTGATTTTTGTTATTCTTACCTGCTCTGCTCATTTGCATATTTAAATGCGCTTTTGCGAATACATTTTAGTTAACTCGATTACTTTACGTAAGGCTCAGAAGTAGATATTCGATTCTGCTCGGTATCCATTAAAAATGCAGAGATTCTCGACCTTGTAAAGTATATTTCGATCAGCTTGGCAAGCAAAACCAGTCTATCGTCACTCTGTCTTAAAGTTCTTATTTCAGTGCCAATTGGTTCTAGAGATTAGTGCAAAATATAAGTTAAGTTCTACGACACGTAGATCAAGCTTAATATGAAATAAGAGACTTAAAATGAAAATGAAAACTTTTGCGTAGCACGATATCGTTCAATTAAAACCAATCAATTATAAAGCCATTTCCACATGATTTTTAATAATTGACATAGTAAACCATGTCGCACAAATACTAAATCCTATTCAAAACTGTGCATAATTTCAAAAATTAACGTTTAATCTATTTTGTTCAATATGAATTAAGTGAATTTGATGAATGATGTCAAACTGTCCCAACTTAATTCTTGAGATTAGATTGGCATAGTTAGTTGTATCTTTTAGATGGTTCCCGTTTGGCATTTTTCAATAGGAAATTAATAATATTGATTACACAAAGACACACACACACACACACACACACGCACAACACTCAGTAGGCTTCTCAGTCGTGATATACAATTTGGCTTGTAACCGTTGGCAAGCCAACAATCATGGGTGCCACTCATCTCATATTATCTGCTCAACTTGTGAGTTATCGCTTTTATTTGTTTTGCAATTAAAAGACAAGCAGGAAGCAGGAAGAGTGTTATGTAATAGATTTAGCATACGTCCGCATTCGTTCAATATCGCGGAAGCTGTCCATTATGGCTGCTGCAACGTGTTCTCATTATGCCCTCGGTTGGAGGTACAAATGCTTATGGCTGCCCTAAAAAGACGATATCTCTCATCGCTACTGATTTTAACATTCATAACGAAAAAGTAATGGTTTTTTAAGTTACAAATCCTAAAATTTGATACTACAAATTATAAAAATTATACTCTAAAAAATGTTCGACAAATATCATTGAAGAAATCCTGAGGCAAACCAACTTCACTGACTATAGAGCCATAGCTTTAAAACTTAGCCAGATACAAAAGCTCGCGAGGACAAATATTATTTTGGTTTTTGTTGTTGTTTTCTTCCTTTTTTTTTTTGAGTCCTGGCGAGAGTAGTTCTACAGCTGTGAATTATAAAAATTTGTACGAATATTTTTGCCAGTTTGTGCGTGGGCATGACAAAAGCATCTGCATACACAAAATATAGATATATATATGTATATGTATATATGTATGTATATATATTTATGTATATTTGTATACCAAGTTTGGAGAACGAAAACATTGTTGATAGCATGACAGGACAGACCACAGACCATTTGGTAGCCGAACTTGGGGCAGCTGTGTGGGCGGCTTCCAGAGTCAACGGTGGCTTGATGCCGCAACTCGTTCTGTCTGCTGCAGTTGCAACAACTGAGAGGTAAACGAGGTGGCATGTCTGTTGGCCAGACCGAACAGGTATTGTAAGACAAAACAATATGGTCAGAGATTTTTCAACTAATACGCTGAAGAATGCACACTGAATAAACAAAAGTTACATTCATCTGCTTCGTTCTCAAATCCATTTTAAGCGTTGGGGTTTGCGTGTTCTTGACGCAACATTTGCGGCTGTTTATGTTTTTGAGGTCTCATATCGTGGTTAGCCAATTGTTATGCGCACTTTGTTTTATTGCAAACACGCACACACACACACACACACACACACACACACACACTGGGATCAGAATCCGGGCTTTTTGTTGCCGCTGCCGCTAGTTGCGGTGACATTTTGCGTTCGGGTCGCCGTCGTCAAAACCATCGCCATAGCCCATAGGTGTTAATAATTCAATTAGCAGTCGTTTATGTTAACGTTGCGCAAAAACACAAAAAGGCAAAAAAATAATCCAATGTAATGCTCCACGCAACTGTTACCACGAGGAGCCAAAGTTGTGATGCCTGTGCGTGAGCTAATTGCTGTTGTTGTTGTTGTTGTTGTTGTTGTTGTTATCCTTGTTGTGTGTAGTGTATTTTAGTATGTTATGGTGTGGTGTGGTGTGGTGTGGTGTTTGGTGTGGTAGCAAATGTTTAATGTTTGTTCCGGCCAGTAAACAAATGATTTTGATTGCTCTGTCTAGCACTGAGCAGTATGCTCAGATTACAGCTCGTTTTATGATTGTGCTTGTCATCATACGGAGTTTAAGGTGCGTAAATGTATACACATGTATATATTCACATACACACACACGCACACACACACACACATCTGAGTGCAGTTACTTTTCAGTTGCAGAACGGTAAATGGTATTCCATTCCAATCAAATGATATGGGACAGAAATGTCATCGCTATCGAATCTTAGCTGCAACAAAAATGATACATTTTCCAATAAATATGCTTTTGAAACCATTGACAAGGAAAATGTTTGATTATCTAAGTAATCTGCTTATATATCTGTGTATTTCGTATGTTTTCCATTATTTTTATAAAGTTAATAAGTTTGAATCCCCAGTAAAAGTGTGTTTCCTTTGAGATTTGCCATTCAACGGTCTTCAAAAACTCTAGAGAGTTGTGGTATATTCTCTATAGAGATATGATTATATGATCAGCAATATGCGTGGGCATAGTTTACATTACGCAATGAAGCATTGCTTGTATATAATATAGCCGATTGTCCAGTCGAATATGTTGCTGTTGGATTGTTTCTTTGGCTGTTTGTGGCATTATTTATTGTTAGGCCATTTTTTTCATTTGTTGTACTCTTAGGAAAAAGAAATCCGGATTAAGTCAGAAAGTGCATTTGGTTATCGGTTTCTTAATTAGTTTTAAATAAATATTCTTTGTACACAGCTGTGCAATGCCCACAGGACACAGCCCATAGCCCACAGATCAAACTAAATGACATTTATTGTCAGTTTTTGGATCAGTACAATGCGGATGCAGCTGCAAAAATCTGTCTCTGGCCAAATGTCTTTCCATATTTTTCATGCACCATTTCAGGAAGGAGTTTGCAGGAATGGATATGGAAATGGAAGCTCGTTTCCATTCTACACTCTCCTCCCCTCACTCCCCTTGCCACCAACTCCATCCTCCAACGCTGCCTCGGTCACGGCCTCTCTCTCTCTCTCCCTCTCTCTCTCTGTCTGCTTTATGTATATGTATGTATATTTTGCTTGTCTGTATTTATTTATTTACGTGTCCAGGGCCATATCCAGCTGGTTGCAGCCCGCTCGTCGTCTGGGAAATGAAGAATATTGCACTGGCTGACAAATTTATTTCGTTGCCGTTGGCGGCTTTTTATTTTTCGTCAGCTTTTTGCAATGTGTCAGCCCTGCCATGCATATTAAAATGTTGAAATATCCACATTTACTACGGTATATTCATTATTGAATACTTTTTCGCTACAATTTATAAATATCATAAGCAAAAGTAAATACAATTTATATTTGTACAGCTGCTCGAATCCACAAATTGTTCAAAGTGATCAATTCAACAATTAATTATGTATTTTTAACAACGTGGCTTTTATTTTGACAGCATTTACTCAGGCACTCTAACTGCAGGCTGCAGGCAAATGTAAGCAAGCTCAAACTGATATCATAAGCAGAAAGGTCCTTGTTTTGCTTCCTCAATGTGGTTACTATCATGTTGCTGCAGGGCATTTACTAGCCGGACACTCTCAATTTAATCCTTTCTATTTGCAGCAAACATTGTATTCAGCTGTCGCTTAGTTTCATTCAATTAGAGTGCGTCACTTTAGCAGGCAGTTATAAAGTTGACCACCATTTTCCTTACCAGTAGTATTCTCTATTAGCAATGACATATGCACATATTCAAATATCCATAAGTCATATAAGAGCCAGAGTTGGTCGGACTTAATATTTAGCTTGGTATACATTCCTTATGAGTATATTTAAAGGTTTGTCCTCATCTCGAGTGGTTGCAATTAATACTACTTGGTGGCTAATGGGTTTATATACTTGAGTTCGATGCTGATTGACGTTAGCATCTTGGGATCAATCCTAAATATATTTATTTCAAATTACCTGTTTCATCTATAGATAAAGCTGCCAGAGAGACGTTAACTATTGTTGAGCAACATAAAATAAGAACAGATTAAATGGAGCTTTGTATTGTGGGTTTTGTTGCTTTGTTTTATGCCGCCAGTCGTTGTGTTTTACATTTGAGCTATTTGGGCTTACTTTAAGTTCAGAATTTGTATTCAAAATATTGCGCACTGGGCCATTTGGTTGGGAAAGCCATTGCGACAATTTGTAAACTAAAGATGAATAAAACATGAAGTGAAAAACACTTTGGCTCTGATGAAAAGGCAGCGCAGCGCAGCCAAGCACTAATGGGGAGTGAGTGTGGTGGGCATCAGGGAAGGAGTGTGGGTGGGTGGGGGGGGGGGGGGTTGAGCCGAGGACATGTGTCCGCGCGTGTGTCTTTTAACAACTGCACGGTAACATAAACAGGATAATAAGGCACTTAACATGCACTCTTCGCCATCGCCATCGCCACCGGTGCCGTCTGCCGTTTCTGCTGTTGTCGCCACTGCCACTGCTGCTGCTGTTGCTGTTGCTGTTGCTACTGTTGTCCAATACAATGCCGAGCAGACCGTAGACCCGAGGCCAGAAAAATAGAGAACAGCAAAGGCCGTTGTTGTAGGCGTATCAGGACAAACAGCGCTGACGAGAGGCCGACGCAACGAGGACAACAGCGGCTGGCACAGTGGTGAACAAAGCTGCGTAAAGTCGCCGCCACTTATGTCAGAGCAAATCAAGTGTTACACTCAACGTGCGCCACACCTAACCCAATCCCTTTCCACCCCAATCCCCCACATCCATCCCGCTTGGAGCTCGGCGCCCGGCACAGTGAGTTCCCCCGACTCTGGCTTCAAGGCGACCGCAATAGTGCTCACTCTTTTAGGCATTTGCGTTAAATTACGTTTTATGTCATGTCATGAGCGTAATTGAAAATTTCCATGCATTCAGTCTTCCCACCCGCCCATACACGCACCCAGCCAACGCTGCCAGTTTACAGGGTATACGAACAATTCACAACATCATATGAATTTACATATATAAGTGCGTTACAAAAACCTTCTTACGGAAGGCTTCTCACTTCGTTCGGAGCCAATCACTTTTCAATATAGTTTGCCTTCATTCTAGAAATATTAACGCTAAATTTAAAAATCGAATCTTTAATCTGCCAGTCTTTAAATGTTTTCCCATACTTTGACTAACTAAAGAAAATATCGTTGAAATACTAAAGATTTTTCTTTGAATACGTTATCAAATCGGAGTAAAAAGCTCTTGATTCGAGCATTGTTAACAATGTGCAAAATACCCGTTGAATTAGTTTGATTTTAATTTTAATAATACTGTTAAAATAGTTTACCCAGTCAATTGTATTGGAATTATTTTACATAATGCCGTCTTCGTGCTAAGGAGTCCAGTGTGTTGCACAAATTAGGGCGTTACCAGGCAGCTCTAAAGAGTAGCACACGCTTGAACTCTATCTGGGCGTACTTCGCTGGTGCTTTGCAATAGTCATAGCACGCCTCCAGCCTTCATACTTCAGAGCCCAGTGCAGGTTGGCCACTGCACCAGCCGAGCTAATTACAAAGAGTAAAAGCACAATTCATTTTGCTTGTGGTTTATGCGCTTTTTTTAGTCCCCCAGCTAAGGGTGTATAATATGAAAGATCTGCTGGTTGTTTCAACCCACTGCCTGCTGCCCACAACGTGACGCGTCTTGCAGCGTTATAAAAATGTTTATGACTGACGTTTGTTCGCATAAACTGCGAGTCTGGCTTCGCCTCTTGGCGGCTACTGTTGCCATTGCTATTGCGATTGCCATTGCGATTGCAAGACGGGGTAAAAAGGTCACCAAGCCGCTGCCATCGGTGGCACACTCCACCATCTGCATTTCACACTTTTCCTCTCACTTTCTGGGCCTGCCTCTGCCAACTCGGGCTTCTCCTGACGTGTGTGTACTGGACTGAGTGGACTCCTAACTTTATTGCACAATATTTGTTAATAGCACTTGCAGTAAATGCATTCCGTCAGAACGAAACGAATTGAAATGCCCCCAAGCGTGTCAGGGCACAAGGACTAGTTCCTGTACATGTTCTACACGGCTTTACCCTTTGGCTATAAAGCTGATGTGGCGTATGGAAAATGGCACACACGGATCGCAAATAAACTTGAATATGTATCCACCAGTGACAGCATGCGATGCTGTCTACTTGAATGTTTCTATCGCTTAATCTTGTTATTCGCGGCAATGTACTATTTAAACTGTTGGCCTCTGAATATAAAGGTGGTATGATAAAAAACATATCAACTGGTATTCCCCAGTTTAAGTATTATTAATTATTGACAATTTTTGCATTTTTCAATTAAATTTGTACGATCTCTCTCTTTGCAGTCTGTCGAACACTTTAGCGAAGGAATTGTGATTTCTACCGGTTGCTCGGCCTGTGATGTGCAATTATCTGAAATATTACTGAAGTCATAGAGAGAAAATCTGTTTAAACCGGCTGATGCAATATGGAGCTGCTGCAGTTGCTGTGCTACACATTCCTGCTACTCTTGTCGAGGATGCTAGGTGAGTACGAAAAAGAGAACAGAGTATTACATACATAAGCACGGCTTTGATCGTTGGACGCCCAAATTGTGCACTGGGCACTCGGGCACTCGGGCATCGGGGTCAGTGTCAAGCGTGTCAACAATGTGCGAAGTGAAAGTGATGAAGCTGAAGATGAGCGCCAACTGACACGCGCCTGCATAACTAGTCGATGGCAAAAAGAAGTCACGTCCCTTGACATGTTTCCTTAGATGTGTGTCAACCTCTGGGGGCAAATAAATAAATACAAATTAAAATAAAAGTAAATTTAACATTCATAAAATGAAACCACTCTTAAAATAAAATATTGAAATAGGTAAAATATAATATGATAATGCAATATTCAAAATATCAATACAAAAACCAAAAATCCAAAGTATATAAAGAAGGCACGTCGACGACAACACACTTTTGCTGACTGGAGCCCATCTACTGATAACGGTATTCCATTATAAATGTATACTGATCGATTGTCACTATGTGCTATATATTTATTGATCTGATCCAGCGTCTATTTGCCTTTGTCTGCGAGTAATGTGTCAAACAAATCGTTCTTATTGCGACCGTAAGCTGATCAAAGGACATTCAACTCAGTCTTAATTTTTCAGCGTCTGGCCATGTGTTTTGGCGAAGAAGAGGCAAATACAAAATTAGAATAGTCAACCGTTTCGAGTGAATATTCCAAACAAATCGCACACTGCCAGCCCGATGCTCAATTCTCTATTGCCTCCGTTAAGTCAACTGGCGAATAAGCGTTTTGGTAGCAACGATGAGGATGGCGCTGCCTTGTTTGCTGCCCACTTTAAGTGCGCCTTTCGATTAAACTAAACATAAATTTTATGGGCGATAAATTAGCCGAGAGTGCCGAGAGCTGCCCAACACCTGGTGTAAGCTTCAGCTCCAGCTTCAGCTCCAGCTTCAGCTGCATCTCCATCTCCCATCTTCGAATGAATCTCTAAATGCATACGTGGCAAAAGCGCAGCAAAAAATTTCAATCTTGGGCTATGTACACACATATATGTTAATGCCCATATATATTTGAGCATACGTACATACATACATATGTACATATATTTATACCTAAGAGGGCCAGAAAAAATAATCTTGAGAACTATTTTTTCGCAGCGTTTATTCAGACTAACTTTAAGCGGAGCTGTTTAAGATAAATAAATAACCATATATAGGAGATCAAGATGTGCAGCTATTTTGATTCGATATCTACTTCTTGTTTTTAGAAGCATGTGCATAATGTGGCTACAGCATCGATAAGCACATTGAAGACTAATGAGCGTGAATCGTGAACACTTAACAACCGCTAATTGTGGCGCCCAAGTAAAATGCCTAGGCAATAGAATCTGTTGTTTGGTCTTTTTCCACTACTTTCAGCATCTGTCCAAAATCCGTATTGCCAACTGAGAGCAGAGCCCATTCAACTTAACCGGTCACAGCGTTTTTACGCTTCGCTTGTTTTCAAACTGATTTCAATCTGTTTTTGCTGTCTTTCAATCTTTTCCAACCTTCGCTCGTTCACTCTTTCACTCGACTTTGGCTTCATTGTTGCCCAAAGTCACTGTTATTGTTTTTATTGTTCCTTCCATTCACGTTTTTGTCGCTTACTCAGCCGGTCATCATCATCATTGGAGTTTGCCTTCAATTTGCGCCCAGCATTGATTTGAAAACAAAAAAAACAAAATCAAAATAGAACGAACAATTTTCTGTTGCGAATATGGAATACCCTGCCTAACATCTCATAGATCCTTGACCTACAACAGAGTTTTCTAATAAAGTTAACTCTTTATTTTCATCCCCTAATATTTGCATTTCTGCAATACACTTAATAAATGGTTTACTCAGTTGAAAACATATATTTGCATACTGGGATGCTTTTTTGGGCGATCTCGCATTATTAATTTTTATGATGATAAACCTTATTTCGCGGAAAGATTTTATTTATAATAATTATAATGAGCTGACTTGAGGTTGGGGTTTGTTACAGTCAATTACCCTTGACTATAGTAATCAGACCAACTGGTTTTCTTCTTTAGTCTAGCAGATACAATGAAAATTAGCAGCTGAATAATCAAGTGCAGTTTTCATTTTCACAATGCCGTCAGCGAAAATCGGAAAACAAAGGAAGCGTAGACAAAGACACTCCCAGCTTCGCTCATTTGGCTTAGTTTGGCCCTCCTTTTGTTGCAGCCTTCCGATGTGGTCACAAATAATTGGCCGGGCGTTTGACGTTTAAATTTTATTGAATGCCAGCTGCAATTGGCAGTTGCGTTCAGCTCGCCCGTTTAATTGTTGGTTCCGCGCTGGAAACAAGGGCAAGCAGGCTCTCGGTCAACTAGCAAATGAACGAAGGAGGTTACCCAATGGAAAAGAAAAAACAAGTGGAGCTATTCGATTTATCGAAGCCGACGATAAATATACCTTATACATCAATGTGGACTGGTTTGGATCAATGTATTCTGTGCGCCCAAAACTATTCCACATATACAATAGTTCCAATAACAGATGCATGGTGTTTGTGATCTGTGACAGAAGTGTCCTACTCTCTGTGCAAGGGTATTGGAAAGTAGTGCAAAGGCTATTCATTTTCATAATTCATTTGAAATGACTTTCTGCTGTGCAGAAACTTTCCTAATAAACGAGCACGAGTCGTGAATATTAATTTATTTTCTATGCTTTATGCTTTATTGGTCCTTTTTTTTTTTGTTTAAAACTTGCTTGATTTTTGCGGTCGTTCCGCTAATGTTTTTCTTTAAAGAGATCGAATTATATATACAAAATTCTGGTTGTGTTGGATTGGGCCAATAAAAGCCAGTTTCAAAAATAGGAGCTATGTGCCATCGAGCATTACACATGTGTGCATTATTTACGGATCATTTGTGGCTGTCGATGGGCGATGCTAATTTGCCTTTTAAAGTGTTGCAGCATTTTACGCTTAATTTAGCATTGATAACATTACGCATACGCCACCGATTCGAATCGATAACGATGCCCATATCACTGCCTATGCTTATCCCTGAAAACACCAACCAACACCTGTTGTGTGTTTGTCTTTTACGAGTAATGGCCGTGCCTAAAAGCGGGCCACGCATTTTTAGCTCAAAATACAGCACTAAGCACTTCAGACACACCCAACAACAGCAACAATAACAGGAATATCAATAATCATAACAAAATGTAAGCGTCCAAAGGTGAGGCAGCCCCAAAATGGCTCAAGAAGTCGTTGAGGTTGAAAGAACAGCGCGTTACAGTGTCACAAACTACATATTCCAGACGCAAGTTGAAAAGCTGATTCGTTAGGATTCTATATGACAGCTGACCCACATCGTGGTTCTTTTAGAATATAGACTAAAATCATCGAAACCGAAATATATTGAAATCAAATAATAATATCTTTTCTGTACAATTGTTTGTTTTTTTTTTCAATAATTAAAATTTATTTGCATATTTCTTAAAATTGTATTTTTTTTTAAAAATGTTTTCGTCTAGTAGTTTCCACTGTCTGGAGTTTAGAAAAGATCCAAAACAGCGTGCTGCTAAAATTTTATGGTCATGAGCCCCAGAATCCATTTCCTTACATCACTTGCTGAATGTGCCGCACAGGTGACGGCAAATTGATGCTGTTATTGTCAGGCGCCTGCGTCTCCGTCTCCGCTTCTGTGTCCGTCTCTGTCTCAGTCCTGTCTGTGCCTTTCCCTGTCTCTGACATCCTTGTCGTCGTTTCTGATTGTGTTGCTGTTGTTGTTGCTGTTGTTGCTTGGGTGCCAAAATGCCAAACGCTGTCAACAGTCATCGCTTAACTTCTGTCGCCCCAAAACCTCCCCCCCTCCCAACATTTTCCAGTCACCCATACGAGTTCCCGCTCCAACGTTGAGTGGCTGCTGTCATGTCGGGCGACCATAATCATTGGCGTTCATACATAATGGACTCATTGATATTCGCAGCAAGGCAACAAAAGCAGTAACGAAGCAACAAAAGCCAAGTGGCTTTGGCTTTTTCGTCGTCTTTCGTCTGTCGTCAGTCGATAGTCGGCTGACGTTTGTCGGTTCCCGACTGGCGTACGGCTTACAGTTGACCCGCAGCCTGAACTGGCCCGCTTATTGTCCTCGTCCGCATTGGGGTCATAACAGTAATTGCCAACAAAACGAGTGATTAACCTGACAATACACATACAAGTTCACACACAAAGCGCACAACAGTGCAACACTGGCCATCGACAACGCCCACATTCCATTTGCCATTTGACCTTGTCTCACTGTCGTCAGTCGTCAGCTCTCAGCTCTGAGTTCTTGGCAGTCCATGATGTGTGCCCAGCCAGCCCATGCAGTTGGCAAATGCCAACTTGCCTTGTCGGGTTCGAATGGCATTGATGTCGAGCTTTAAGCAATGGCCTTGCAGCAAATAGATAGCATTCATAGATTGACTGACTTCGATTGAGATCGAAATGCTGTCTCAATAATCCGACGATGGGTAAATTGGGCTATAGATTAGATCGTGACACGCTTGTCCAACTTGTTGAGGACTCCTAAAGATGAGTTTGCGAAAATTCGACACCTAATTTTAGCAGAATGGTTGCAAAGCTGTTGTTATTTCTATTGGAGGCATATATCTTAACATGGAAAGTCTATTTTGTAGACAATATTATTTTATATTATATTGTTATCCAACTTATTTTGAAGCCTTTTCACAATAAAGTAATCAACAAAATCATTTCATGTGAGTTAATTGTTTTATTTAAAGCTTTTGGCAATGGTGGGAAAAATATAATAATCATAAATTTTGAATGGCATGCACAAGTTTCCCCATATATTGAGTACAACAACTTTATCTATCTATTTATTATCTTCCTTACGAATTGGAAAGTTTGATCTAAAACGTTAACATAGCATATTGTCAAGCGCCTGTAGGTCTAACCACATTCATACATACATCTAAATACGGATATCTATACATACATACATAGATACATACATACATACAGACATATGTATATAGATACATATGTACATACATAGATTCATGCCACACATTTCGAAAATCATTGGCGCCGTCAATTGCTTTTGAACTTATTTGCTTAATTTAACTTGGAGGGACCGTCAAAAACATTTGTCTCCCCCCTCACTTGTCCCACTCCACCAATCCACCAATCCACCAATCCCTCTCCTTGTCTCTTCTCTCTGTCCATGTCTGCCATGCATGCCGTACACAAGTCCTGTCGTCGGCGCAAGTGTCAGTAAGGCAACAAGCAAATCACTCAGAGGGGATCAGCATATTAACGCCTTGAACAGAATGTGTTCAACAGATCAAATTATTAAAGATTTTCCCCAGTGTCTCACAATGGTCAAGGAATCCAAAGGGTGCTTCGAGAGTTGCTTTAAATGGTTGTGTAAAACGGAAGATATTATATTATATATATATATATAAATACGAACAAAATACGAATGAAATTTTGAAACTTAAAATAGGTTTAGTATATCTTTGATATTATGTACCAATTAAAAAAATGATTATTAATGAATACAAAATATTCGTAATTTCTTGTTAAAATGCACAGATGTCCTGGACTTATCGGTGGTACTTGTATTAGCTATTTACCCCTTTCAATTCAGAGTATAACATGTAAATAAATAATTATATTAGCATAAATTTGGCATAATTTACAGATTTAATGTTGCAGTCACTCACTAAGAGCACACTCCAAATCCAAATAAGTGAGTAGCTCTAAAGTCAGAGAACATCGATTTCCAATGAAACGAAAATAAATGCTAATGGCTCATTTATCATTGCCCCACACACACACACACACACACACACACACACACACACATATACCTTCACAGTCACATGTATGGCTTGTACATGGCACTAATGCTCGTCGCTAGAGCCTTTGAGTTTTCGACACTGCCCGGCAAGTAGCATTTTGTTGCACACATGAGAGGCATACTTCTCAGCGCCCATAACTATGTGCAAACAAATATGAGAAGTGCCCCAGCGGTTAATGAAGAATGTCAATGAAACTTTCGAGCAGCTTTGTCCACGTGTCGCAACACCTTTGATAATGATTCCAAATAAATTGAAAGCCTTTGTAACTAAAATTGGGGAGACACCAAACTATGGTTAACTCGACACACATCGAATTGGGGTGTTAATTGTGCGAGCGGTATCCAAGATTTGTAGCGGCTGGGGATCCTACTGGTGGTAGCTCGTGCCGGGAGAGAGGGAGTGGGTTGTTGCTACCATCCTGGAACTCCTATCCTGTCACAATTTATCTTTTTAGAGTCGCGGTTATTGGAGTCTAACTCCGAAGCAACACATTCAAAATAAATGATACAAATCCCCACCAAAAGGTGGAGTTCATCCTTCGGATCCAACACTATGCGGGAAGCGCGGCAATTTCGTTGGTTTTGGTTGATGGTCTCGGGGTGCGAGGTGTTGTTTGCCCCGATAAAGCGCTCTTTACCCACGCATCCAATTGCACTTCCTGCGCTGAAATTTGTTTATGGAAAGTATCAAAAAGCATATCTTTTTGTTCAGATCAAATCATATTTCGGCCAGTAGGACATAAAATCTTTTGCGAATTCATGTTTCTATATTTGACAAGATTTATGCATATTTTCGTAATAGTAATTTCATAGTTAAAAAACACTTTTAATCAAATTGTAAGCATGCATTCCTTCTTTATTTGGACTTATATTAATGCAAAGGAATTGTTGTAATTAATTAAAAAGAACAACATTTTTTTAGAGTCTGCTTACAGTTATAAAGTTGCATTCAATTTTTAATTCATTTTTGTTTTTTATTTTTACTTCGAAACTCATTTTAGGCGGTCGGTTTTCTCAAGTATTACAATTCACAGCATATTTTTCTTTATTGCATACTTTTTCACATTTTTTTAGTGCATACTTTAAGGCAGCTTCGACTTAATCTAAAGCAAACACAACTTAAAAGTGTCAAGTGTATAAATGTACGTACAAATTTAGACGGATAAATTTAGTTATTGTTATTTAGTTAGGGCATAATGGCAAAAAAAGATTGATTTTGTTCAACGCAAATTGGCTGGTGTATATATATAAATATAGATATATAAATTTTAAATATTTTTATATTGAGATATGATTTTTTTTTCTTTGATTTATTTCACTGCATAGTGATAATGTAGGGACGAAAAAACTTGGTGAAAACTTAACAGTCACCTTTGATTCGAATATTTCGTCCATGTCACAAATTACAAGAGAACAAATTTATTTGTTAATTTACTTGAACTTACGTGATCCAGCGGTGAAAGGCCCTTCAACGTCGATGGTAACTTGCATTTATATGTTTTTCTACTCTTGATATGGGGATGAAGGTGCTACGGTGGACACGTGCGGCCTCTGGTGATATTGATTGATATTTACATTTTTCCCGGTCCTCAAACGCCAGGCGATGTCGGCGATAATGTTTACAGCCGGCATTTGGGGGACGATCGGCGACGGCACTCCGTACTCCGTTCGAAAGTATATACATATATTTGTTCTTTTATTTCCAAAAATAATTATACATATATTTTGTTTTGCGATTTATTACGCTCATTTATTGAACCACCAGGAGAGAGTTTCAAGAGTGCAGCTGGGCTTAAATACGGCCGCTGAGCAAAGTTCTTGCATTCAGCAACTATCCGAATCTCTACGTTTGCCTGAAAGCTAACTACCGTAAGGGATGCAATGGTTAGTTACTTGCGCACAGCGAACGCTAAGAATAAGAACAGAAAATCATTGCCTACCATTAAACCTACTACTTTTTCTTCCACTGCTATATTCGAAACGACATTTACATCGCACCAATAGCCTGCGGTGTAAACAACACAAAGTCTTTTCGATATTAAGATTAACAACTAGTGTGCGACATTATTCGATTAGTATCGATTGTAGGAAAGTTATTTTTATGGAAGCGCTTTATTTACAAACAAAAAAATCATAATTGGCATACTTATTTGTTGACAGTTATGTTAAGTTACATTCAACGCAGTCTTGAGCCCACAACGCCGGTGGTTTTTATTATCTTATCCAGGCATTCCCTGAAACTTCGCTCAAACAGTATATTTAATCAAACAATTAATTTTATTAATTCAAATGAATCTTTATTTTGAAGCTCAATACAAGTATAAAAAGAAGTTGAACAAAATTTAAAAAAACGGCATTTCTTCACATCGCCATGACGGCGGTTAAAGTAAATTGGTTAAAATAAATTGGTTCAACTGAGCTGGTTAAAGTTGTCATATCAGTAGAACTTCATTGGTTACTGATGAACAAATGACAACTGCAATTCTTAAACAAACAAAAATCAAACTTCAAAAATGCATAATACATAAGTGCAATGCGTATGCGCCTCCGTTACGAAATTCGACTTTTGGCAGTGTTATCTTTTAGTCATTTAAGCCATAACGCACTAGATAATTCTCCAAGTAGTCGACCAAGCGCCCGAGATGAGGTAGCCACATTTCTATCGTCGCACATGACATAGGCGACTCAGTGAGATAACGGGGAAGTAGAACCATCAAGCGTGCCAAATGTGGTACTCCAAGCACCATGGACTTCGCCGGCGGAGATTCGGCGGGCAGCAGACTCCAGCGAAAAGTAGTGCGGAGTAATGTGCGCACCTTCATGGGAAGCGAGTGGGCAGCAGCGAGCGAGTTTCTATCGTTAGTAGAATACACGTTGATACTAACTGGGTTGTAATTAGTTTCTAAGTATTCAAAGCACTTAGCCAGTTGCCTGTCGCATTTAATGTCGCCCAAAATTGAATACCCGTCTCCTTCATCATCGAGATTTGTGGATTCAATCATAGGTGTGCTGTTGCTGTTGTAATGAGAAAGGAAGTGCATTACATGGTCAACTTCCTCATCGAAAAGTAGCTCAAGCAGATTATCCTCAAAGAAGAACATTACTCCATCGACGACTTCCTTGAGAATGCTGACAAGGCTCTTTAAACGATCGAATTGCAATTGCGAGCTTTCCTGCTGCTTAACGCCGTCGATGGCCAGCTCGAAGGCTTGCTGCTTGACGAAGTTCTCCAGTATAGTGACGACGGTCGTCTGGGAGGGCAGGCTGTGCTGCATGTTTAGTTTTTTGATACTTTTTTCCTCGAGGTCCATGTACGCACGCAAACGTGAGCTTGTGAGCAGCCACCCACGAAACTCCCTATCCATAGACACCTCGGTCCCCACGCTCAACATGGTGCTCACGCTATCCAAGCTCTCCACGCTCGCCGTTAACTTGCTGTAAATCATGATAAGTCGAGATCACACGATGAGTTCCAGCCTTGAAATTGTATTTTGTAGTGGAAGTAGCACCAGTTCGTGACGTCCTTTCGCTCGTAGACGGCCAAAATCTAATGTGAATAAAAAAGAATTTACGTGAAAATTCGTAAGAACCAAACTCGTTTGTGGCAATTGTGACTCTACGGTCTGAACAAAATATGCCCTAGATCTGAGAACATCGACAAAAAGAGGTTTGTCAATTTTTTGTAGTTATATATTTTCTTAGTTTGAACACAAGTTGCTTACAAATTAAAAATCAAATGTGGGATTAAAATTTTAATCAGATCTTCTATTTTACTTTAAGAAATGTATTGTATTTATTTATTTATTTTTTTTTTGCTATCGCTGGTGTTTTTTATTTTTTTTGCATTGTGATATACTTTGGAAATGATAACAAAAACTAAACATTTATTGTCATATTCATTCGTACTAATTATTATGAAAATAGCATTCTCATAAATGCTATTTGCTGGCATGGATGTGTTTTTTTTGGTATTCGTTGTTGAGACTACTTCAAATGCATTTTGCATGATTGCTTGGATAGCAATGTGAATTGCAGAAAATCGCGACACTGTGTGGACAATTCTACGCAGAAATTTCAAACAGACCTTCACAACAAGCAGCTTATTAAACTATGAAATAAACGGTAATTACTAACTATGTTAAGAACAAGAAAAGAAAACGACTAGAGCCGAGGTGCAGGGCTGGTAAAATGGCCAAAAATCAGGAAGAGTGTCAATTTAATTGTGATGCCATTTGCTCAATCGCATCTTTTGTTGGAGTACACAATCTGCACTTGAAGTGCTATGACTAAATTTATTCCAAGCTGAGCACGCTGTGGCCTCCTGCTCCTAATCCTCTTCCGGCTGCTGCTCTCTTCAGAATTGCCTGCAATGTTAGCTTCAATTTGCAAGCTCTGTCACATTGCGGCATTGACGCTCACTTTAACTGCAACCAGAATTACTTTGTCCGTTGAGTTGAGTTGAGCTTGCTGGCACTGGCCTGGTGAGTACGGTTGATGATGCTGTCCAACTGCTGGTCAACTTATAAGCTGGACAAAATCCAAAGCAACAGCACGCTCAATGCGCATTTAAAATGGCCACATGAAGTGACTGCAGGTATTGGGACTGGCGGCCAAATGCTTCAAAAATGTGCAAAGGAAGCGCTCCAAAAAGATAGTGGGATAGAGAGTGAGATGCTGAGAGGCAGAAAGGGAGTCAGTGAAAGTAGCATCAGAGAGAAGGCAACAATGTGTAGCGTGCTTAAAGTTTGTGCACTATTTCCACTTAGACTAATTAACTGCGCCGTCACTTGACGCTGTTATCCATGTCGTGGATGCCCGGCACTTGCAATTGCAACTGGGCAGATGGTCAACTGGTCAACTGGTCAGAGAGCCAGAGAGTCAGGGAGCTGCAAAGCCGTCAGTGGGATTGTTGTAGTGGCTCTTAACTCTGGTTGTTGTTGTGGCCATACGGTAATCCGGTCATCCGGTCACTCACTCGCCTGCAGTAGCAAGACCGCAGACAGTTAGTCCCAGCAACATCATTAAAACTCTTTGCTAACTTGAGGCAACGAAGTGAAGGATATATTAATGTGCTCGCTTAACTTTTCACTTGCTCTTCCACTCCTGGTCACTTGGCATCAACATCAACAGCAACAGCAACTAAAATAGCAACAATATATTAAAAACCACAGCAAGCAACAAACAGTTTTCGGGACACTTGAAATTGATGGGAAGTGAATATTAGTGGATTTCGGCAAACTGCTATAGAGGCAAACTTTGGAACGTCCTTTAATTGTCGGACTCTTGAAATATGCACCACTGCTTGTTCTTCCTTTTCTAATTACTTTCAGGAATATCTACAACACTGGATGGGATCTATTTTAATTGGAAATCTGTGCATATTTCATTCAATTTATTATATATTGACTATATAAAAGAGGTCACCAAGAATAAACAATTTTTTAATATAACTATTAAGGTCGGCAAAAATGCAAAAATTTGCTTTTGGTCTTTGCATAGTAAAGGCAAATGTAGAAGAAAAAACATGGTCAAATAGAGTCTCCGATGTGGGTCTCCCGAATGAATTATTCGCTGTACTTCTTAGTTCATTGGCTTTTGGATATATGTATATATATCAAGGTTGGCGACTTAAGTGCCTTTCGAATTGCATTAGCATACACAGACACACACACACACACATAAGGAGATGACTTTGAGGTATGGAATTCGATTATTTGAAATGTTGCATAGAAAGGGGTATTTCTGATTTACTATCTAGAAATGTGCGATTGGTTTACATCGCAATCAGATACACTCTCTCTCACACACACACACTGACATACATACACACACACACTGACATACATACACACACACACGCAAGGAAAAAAACTTGATATGAAATCGCATTGCTATTAAATTGATGCAACGAACCATAACTATCCAGCCATCCAGTTATCCAGTTACTCAGTTGACCCGCTGACCAATTGAGCTATTGAGCAGTTGGCCAAACTGAGTGTGGACCAGTTCGACAGTTGGCTATTTTTGGCTGGATTAGAGAACGATGACGGCACGTTCGGCTGCCTTTAAGGAGAATAGGAAATAAAATCAAACGCCTTTGGGCTAGTTGATGGCGTTTCTTCAATGCTACACATGTTTTGCATGCGAAACTTACCGTTTGCTCAGTCAAACAAACACCGCAACGGCAACGACGACGACTACAACTACTACAACAAAAACAACAAACTGCAACAACATGAAGTTAACGAACACGAAAACGTACAAGAACAAGAACGATGTTGTCTCGGTTCGTTCGTGCCGGAAGTTAAGCATTTTCTCAAGCAAAATGTTTGGCATTTCTACAAAACGTACTTGGCAATTTTATTAGCAAAAGCAGAAGGCAGCAACAACAAAAACAACAACAGCAGTCCCCAAAGGGGGAAAAAATGCAACTGGCTTTTTCCTTTTGGCTTGCACGCAAAGCAAGTCGGCAACAAGGACTGCAACATCGTCAACGTGCAGTCAAAACTTGAAATTTTAATTTAGCCTACTAACTGCATCCAAAGATAAAGATACAGGCTGTGGAGGTCAGGGCGTTGAAAAGCCGCAAAAGTTATTCAAGCCAAAAACGAAAAGCCCAATACAGAAATTGTTGCACGTGCCACAAGAAAATAAGGAAGGCGTGCCATGCAAAGGGTTGCGACAGGCCCTGGCAGGTGGTTAACAGGCTTCTCCGGTTGCTTCTGACAATTTATTTGGACACGCATAAGTCTTTATGCATGTGTATGTGTACGTATGTGTGTGTGTGTGTGTGCATGTATGTTCGTTTCAAATGAAATTTACAAGCATTCATTTGATTTGTTTTGCTTTTATGAAAATTGGCTGCAGCAACAGTCAAAACGCGCAGCAAGATACAAATATGCTAGCTTTGAAGTAAGCATTTCTATACCAGCTTTGCAACACTTGCATAGACCATAGGACATCAACTATATGTAAACACTGAAAATAAAAGCTGATTAAAACGAACAAGCTTTGATGCTAATTGATTATAGTATCCATTTCTATTACATCCATTCAGCTGGACTGGAATACTCAGTCAAGGAAATAATTAGTTCAACTTACATTCACTACTCGCAATGTTTTTTTTTTCGTTTTTTTTTGTGTTGTGAATTTCAATAGTTGGAATTGGCTAACTTTGGACAAGCATGAATGTCGAGACCTTGATTGGGTAGAACTAAGCGTAAATGGCATCCAAAACTCTTTCTTGCATCTCCCACACTTGTTTATACAACTGTGTCAAGTCACGTCAGATGGTCCATTCCTTGCGTCATACCCAATGTAACTATTTGTTAGGGGTACGGGTTAAGTGACGCCCATTTACATCTGCAAGGTGCCCTCCCAAGGAGGAACACAGCAAAGTTGCCGGCGGCGCCAACAGGGGACTAGCTGCTAGTCGCGTAGTCTTTCCATCAGTCAGAAGGTGCGTCAAGTGCGGAGTACAAATCAGTGTCAGTGTGAAATGTGCGCTTAAGCCTGAAGTTCTCAACTGTTGGCTGTTGGGTATTGGGCTTAAAGCTCTCAGCTCTTGGGTCTCAGCCCTCAAGTATCTGGTTTCTTAGATTCTCAAGTGTGAGTCGAAGCATCCTCAACGTCAGCGATTTTCAGCATTTGTTGTCGTCCTTTACAGCTGTTTTTCTTTTGTGTTTATTTGAACTGCAAATAAGGTGCAATTTGCTTTCTCTTCTTTATTCCAATTTTCTTTTCCCTCCAACGCATTTATCTGTTGTAACTAAGATTCCATGCGCCGAGTGAATATATATTGAAAATGCGTAGAATCAATTACTGCGCTCATAAACTAAATCTCCCTAAGCATTAGGTAATCGCCAATACTGTTGGCGCCAATAAATTACTATAAATTATTCTATTTATGAATTCATTCTAAAAACTCTTTTGATTTAAAGCTGGATTATTCTCAAATTTAGCCTAGTTTATAGGCTATGTGTGGATACATTATATTCGGTTTTTTGTTACTTATATTGTTGTTAAACATTAGTACTTTTAGACTTCATATTTACACTATAATTTGACCTTTTCTGATTGCACATCTATTTACATAAGCATGTAAAATGGCTAATGTACTAGTATGAGAGAGCACACAACAATTTAAAGTTCATATCTATAAAAAGGTAGTTTAAAAGTTTTCATCTATCAAATTAAGAATTGACAAACACATACAAAATCACTCAGCTACACTCCTTTTCCCATTTGCGGTGGAGGTGGAGTGCGAAATGTATGAAGGGTATTCTAAAATTGAAATATACTGTGTACCTATAGCATTGTTTTGACAATCAATTTCGATCGAAGTTCAAAAAATGAAAAAAGAAATTTTACTTGAATACAAAAACCTGTGTCAAAAAAGAGAACATTTAATTTCTTAATCTTAATATAGATCTAAAAGTGTCATCATCTAATGAGCCACGGTTTTTACATTCTTGGTCAATATGGTTAAAGAAACGAGAAATGGCTTTTGAAGGCCCATACTCGTAATCGTACGGGAATACAAAACACGTCGAAGTTCCGTCGTATCCAGGAGTGTGTGCCTTGTTGCTGGCGTCCTTTTACCCATTGTCCGAATGCACTTAAAGCGCAAATGGAAATCGAAAAGCAAAAAATGGCGACAGGCCGCATAAAATGTTAGTACTGTGTACGTAATTGAAATGGCATTTACCATTAGCCAGTCAGAGGTTGGCCAGCGACATGGGGCAGGTACACGGACAGGGACAGCGGCAGCGACAGCGACAGGGGCAGGGACAGCAGCAGTTGGTAGAGCTGTGACTGTGACTGGCGCCCAAAGGGGCAGATTGTGGGTAAGTTGGTTCAGTTGTAGTTAGCTGTGATGGTAGCTAATGCCAACAAAGGTGTGGCTGTTCCAGGCATGCAGCCACACGAAACCCAAAACTTAATAAAAATCAAAGAACAAGGAGTGGCAACGTCGAGTCGCCTCGCAGGCAATGCGAGTGTGAATGGCATTTGGAATGGGAATGAGACTGAAACTGACTGCTGGTCACTTGAAAAAGCGAAGCAATAGATGTTAAAAACCAACCAAGGGGGATATGTGGTAGAGAAGGGGCCAGGTAATAGACAGGTGACAATAGAGGGGCGGGGGAGGGGGGTATGTGACTTGCTACAAAACTAAATGATTGAAAGCTTTCACTTGTTTGCGTTTTTAAGGCATGGCACACTCGCTTCATGTGTGTGTGTGTGTTTGCCCCTCTTCATCCCTCGTGGACAAAGTTGTCAGTAATTTGCATTTAGCTTTGGCTTTCGCTCAGAACGGTTGAGTGTAAAGCGGCACAATGAAAACTAATAAACTAAGCAAATGAACTGCATTTGATGCTACAAGTCCATCAGTATTGAGTGAAGCAATTGTACACACACAAGAAGACAAATCACGAGTGGTTTTAGTTGAAAATAAAATGATGTGACCCATTTAGGATGTCTGATGGCTAGCAGAAGATCCCTCGCGCTTGAAGTAACAACTAAGTAAATTAACGATTAATATAAAAAAAAAAACATAAATTCTGTTTTGGTTTTTTTTCGCCAAGTGTATGTTAACAATTTGCTGAGTTCTACACAGTTGCTGTGAACCTTCTCATTCCATTTAGGGAAGCTGCTCGGAAGCAATGGCAAGTAAATAATCATATAACAGTATTTTTATATTATCCCGTTATTCATACACACAATCATTGGACAAACATTCAGTTTATTTTGCTCAATATTGGGAAAATCATACGCTCACATCTTACGGGTCAAAACGATCTTGATTAAATTAAATCACAAATGTTAACTAATTTGTATGCCAGTTTCTTCTAAAACGTTACTCGTCCCAAGTTCTCCGTTTTCCCTATTTCCCTTAAAGTCCACGAACAAAGCAGCCTTGTTTTCATGGCCAGCTCCCAACTCCTCTTCGACGGTCTGCTGTTGGTTTTATTAGTTGCTGTCGCGCCTTTTACTATTAATTAGAAATGAAATTTTCTTATCATTTCTTGTCGTCCGGACGGACAACAACAGTTTGTCTGCCTTGGCGTCTGCTACAGATGCCAGCTAGCTGACTGCAGTTTAGAGCCAATAACCTGAAATATTTGTCGTTAATTGTTTCGGGGCGGTTATTGTTATTGGGACGGCGTGCTAAGTGTGCCGATCACCACCTGTCTCCCCCATTGGTTGCCTATCCTGTTCATGACTTTCAATTTTAATTGCGCTCACTCACATTTCAGTACTGGGAATGGGAAGCAGGAACACATCGTCGTCCACTTGTTTACAACGCCGGAAATTAATGGTGACACTTTATTGGCGCTCAATTGTCTTCGCCTCCTTTGCTTCTTTTGTTTTGCCCTGTATCCATTAAATGAATAAATTGGGTATACTTATGATAGACAATGGTTTTGCCTTAACGTCTAAAACACAATGATGCACAAATCGCCTGTAAATATCTATGTCACTAGCCCGCTCGATATTTCGAAGATTATTGGCATATACTTTGTTGGCTGTCTATGATTTTATGCAGAGTGTATGGTTCCTAATACGTTATCAAAAAAGTAGATTTTGTTTGCCCAAGAGCATATTTTATATTGAGGATTTTAGGCTCATAATTATTGATTGTGTTTTGTGTATGCAGGGTATCTTTTACGCCGAGTAAATCGCTGAAAGTGGTTTTCGGCTGATACTTGTTTGCCACAGTCGTCGTCGTCATCACATACAAAAACACGTTAGCATGGCAGAGCCGCATCCCGTGCGTCCCTGTGTGCCCAGAGTCCTGCGTCAGTTCTTGGCGGGCGTCCTGCCGCACCCTGGCTGCCACAACTACAGCTACAAAAATCCAAAAAAAAAAGGATTGACGTGCGCATTTTAGTCACGCTGTCGTGAGTTTAGGCTTTTGCCATTTTAGCTGATTGTTTTTTCCTCTGTCCCTCGGTGTTGTTACTGCTGTTGTTGTTGTTGTTGTACTTTTGCTTAGGGCACACGCCATGTCACCAGCGCCTCAATGTATGGGTAACATAATATTTTGTTTATGTTTACCCAATTTGATTATATTTATCACTATCACTAACTAAACCAGCCCAAGTTTTTCTAGCGCGGCTCACAGTTTGTTTTGGGCGTCATATGCAAATTTACATTATCTATTTTTGTGCGTTTGGAGAAAACCGTACACACACAAGCACACACACGCACACTCACACATGCATATAGCCATATACATACATATTGTACATAACTGACGCACATATAAATATACATAAGTTTCGCAGAGCAAGATCGCTTGAGCTTTATTATTCAGTTTGCATTAAATCTTTTTGCAACTTGTATAGAATACTCCACTAGGAGACACACAAGTATTTAGTGGACTGATGTAAGAACGTTTAGGCTTTTTTTTGCACTGTGCAAAGTCCAAATCGCAAATTGAGATTGCCTCGTTGCTGCTGTGTGCTACTTAAAATTGCCAAGGCTCACACAATCACTTCACAACAAAGCTTAAATTCCAGCTCCGTTTGCAATGGCATCTTTGCTTTTGGCACGAAATGATGCATTAAAGGTGAAAGAGAACGAAGATACAAGGCCCGCCAAAATCCATTCGAAGCCAGCACGAAAGCATTTTGCATATCGGAATGTCCACTCGTTGGCAAAGTCCAGTGTGTCTTTGTTCACGCTTACTTGCAATAACTGTGTTGCACCAAATCATACAAACTTTAAGACTGTTCCATTTGCTAAGGTAACGCGTCAAAAATATTGCAGGATTCGCGTGTTGGCAAAATCGCGGGTAAATGAAAAATTCAGCTATGTATTGAGCATGCGTGCGTGAGTCCGAACAGGCACGCACCTTTTCTAGTGTGCCCTAATGCGTTGTGAATGTGTGCGAAGAAACAGCTATATTTCTACCAGATCGCATATAATCTTGAATATGTGCGAAGAAACAGCTATATTGCTACCGTACCGCGTATACTCTTGAATGTGTGCGAAAACAACAGCAACGCTCTTTTGTTTCCCGACGGGCTCAAATTTACGCATACATACAAATTTAAGATTTAACGGGACCACGTGCGAACAAACTATTTCGCATATCGAGACAATGATACCCTTTAAAAATTTCCACATGTATTGTCTGCTTAGTGATAATATATAAAACATCTGAATTATGAGAGCTACACTTTTTCGTTGACAAAAATAATGGTATGCATATTAAGAAAATCTGATTGTCGTTTAACCCCAAATACTTAATAGTAAGCAAAGTGAATTTGTTGCACAACTATTCGCGTAAGCCCCTCAAATGACATTCAACCAAATACAAAAACTTTTGGTGCGAAACATAAAAAAAAAATCAGCATGTTGAAGTTCTTGGAAACAGCCGTACACAAATAACTACGTACAAACAAATACAATACCAATAAGCGAAGGGAACACATAACCTCGTAATAGGTGCAATCAATTGGGAAACGGGGTCCAGAAAATTGCAGGCCACGCAACAGTGGATGAAAAATTCAAATGAACTGGGGGATTTTGGGCAATGCAGTTCAATGATTATCTACAATGGCATTAAAATTAAATTAGTATTCAAGCGTTAGTCAAAGCTACGGATTTGGCGTATGTGCTTGAACATATGAATATGTACATGCATACATGCATATATATATATATATATATATATATATATATGTACAGCAACAATTTGTCGGTGAGGAAAAGCGGTAGAATCAACACTCAAAAGCGCGCGAATTTCGCGTTGCAATGACGCGAACATTTCGGAATCCATTTTTTTTCATCATTGCACGTGACTTTGCATAAATGTTTTTATACCCTGCGTACCAAATGATCAATAGGTATCCTTACCTTTATGTCCTGTTTTTCCTTTGTGTGCAAGTGTGCTTCTTGAAGCTGGTCCTTGTTTTTCACTTGCTGCTTGAATTCAACTTGCTTATTTGATTTTAACTTGCTTATTAAAGCTGAAGTGCGCTTTCGCTATGACGTAGACTACTAACAGGACGCTAGTGATGTAATACTAAGACTGTAATATAACATCTGTAACCTAACATGCAACTATTTGTTTAACAATCGACATCGATAACATGCAACCTAACATGCATCTATTTGTTTAACATTGTTATCGATGTCGATCGATAACAATTGTTTGGTGACTAACAGAAAGATGAAGAGAAGTTAACCGCAAAAAGAAAATATTGCGGACGTGTTTTAAAAAATACATATAATTTAGTTTTGATGATATACATTTGGATGTTCCTTAAATATTTGTAAAGGGTATCTACAGTCGAGCACTTTGCTCTAAAGTGCACATTACGTTATAATTGTTATTTCTGTTGAAAGAGCGATAACCCTAAAACTGGTCGCCTTTTGTTGCTACCAACTTGTGTCAAGTTTTTTTCAGCATGTCGGCTGCAGGAATTTGTTTTTCATTTTACATAATTTTTCTATATTTGAAAATCAATAGAAGGAACTCTCAACGGGAGAATCCATTGCATCGTAACGTAGCTTAAATACACTTCGATTTTAATGTAATTCATTTTAAATCATTTATGGAAAATTGAAATCCCAGTTGAATATTGATTAAGGATTGTGAAATCGACTGTGCAGTAATTGCGTATCAAATACACTTCATCTACAAAAATGAAAAAAAAAACCCGTTTTTAAGTAATTTGTCAGCTTTTTAACCTAGCTGTTGGACTCTTACTGCATTAGTGCAAAAGGTACACTGCACTTAGCTCTGCACATTGTGCAACGTTGGGCTTTCGAAATGAGCAGCGCTTTTTAATGACTCAACGTTTCTTGACTTTGATTTGAATCGTAGCTGGGTCTGGGTCTGGGCAAGCTAAAGGCGTTGGATTTGAACCCGCTTTTTGTCGGTTGTCAAAATAACAAAGTGCTTTTGGCCTTTGGCAACAACAACACCAGCAGTAAGTGCAGCGACAGCGCTGCCAACTGCAAAAACTGTCGATGAATGTTAAAGTTAACAAGTGACGGAAGTAAATTTACAGAGCAAAAAATATTAAAAGGCAAGTAAGCAAAAAAAATATGTATATATATATATATGTGTGTGTATGTGTGTGTGTGTGTGTTCTCGCCTAAAAAGGCAATCACACAAAAAAAGAGCAATATGTACGGCAAGCAAAAAGTTGGTTTGAAAACCTTTCAAAGAAACCGCTGCCAACAAAATTAAAAAAATGCCGAAAATGAAATACCCTTAAATAGCCTAAATTCTCTGTATGGATACAATATAATATTTCTAATGTTGGATATTGTACTTCACTTTTTCAAGCTGTATAAAATAGGTGAGATAATTTCTTCAAGCCATTACACACACCGTGCAAATATTGTAATGGAATAAGAAACAATAAATAGAACTTATGCGGGTTGCCTTCTAGAAGGTGTAGGCGAATGTGAATTGCGTGTGTGCTCAATCATATGGCTTATGTGTGTGAGTGTGTGAGTGTTTGAGTGTGGATGTGTGCGTGCCAGCTAAAATTTAATGTAGGCAATAATGCAATTCAGGTAGCAATATTTAAATTGCACGCAACCAAAGCTGTTAAATATTAATGTTAAATATAATATGAGTTTTTTATCTATTTTTTCTCTGAAATATTGTTTTCTGAAAGTTACTTTTGCAGATTTGGTCAAAGTCTGTTCAAAATCGTACGCTACATCTTTTCATTTAAGTTATGGTCTCCTTGGATATAAATATATTGGATATATTTATATGTGTAAGCCAATTTCGTTATTTATTTCTACTATTTATAAGCTAAGGTAATCATTAATCTCTCTCGCTCCCTCTGTTTCTTGCTGTCTTTATCTATCTAAAACGTTTTCGCAGTTCCTTTTTGCTATTGTGTCCAAATCTTAGCGTAGCTTTAAGATAGTCCCTGTATAAATATGGATAACTTTAAGCTTAAGTGTCGCTTATCTGAGTGTGCTCCTGTGCTGCTGCAAATATAAATTGGGTGTGAAATCAATTGACGTTTTGCTTTTGTGTTTGCTTTCGTTACAGTTCTGCATGCAGTTAGCTGGGAGGAGTGGTGGACCTACGATGGCATATCAGGTAAGTTATCGCCTTCAGAAGCTGGTTGGGTCTTAACTTTCTTGCGTTTGCACTGCCCTGAATTGTACCAAGTTCAAATATTCACTCAATGTTTGTTTGCTTGTCCATGTCGAATGCGCTTTGGGGTAACTTTTTCAGTTGTAAGTTTTTTACGGCATTATCTTCCTGTCCCGCCCCTCAACTGGCTGCGTACTCATAAATGCCAGAAACAACAAAGTAGATTTGAATCAAAGCTTACGGCGACAACAAAAATGGCAACAAAATCAACAATAAAACAAAAGTGTTCCCTTGTCGGAACTGCTCGACTAGAAGACGGACAATATATATATATATATATATTATATAGTTATATAAACCAGCTCTGCTGCTGGTTGACAAATAGGAAACCAAAAAAAAAAAACGTTTATTATTCGATTGGAATGCAATGATTTTTCATTCAATTTACTAATTTCTGATGCAATTGAATTGACAATATCTTTATTAATCCAATCAACTTGTTACGCACACAACAACAATTACAAACGAGTATTTGTCGAGTACTTGACAAGCTTGTAAATCTTAAATTTTCATTTCTAACGCATAATATATTATTATATAATACTTCATGCCTTATCAGAATCATCAATAGTAGATCGACTTTTGAATGTGATACATCATACATGGATACTTTTTAGGCAGATCAGAGATGCCTCTTTCTGTAAAGAAATAAATACATACATACTTACATACGTAGAGCGGCAGGTGCTGCTTCTGATTGCCACACGAGAACTGCTGACTTCAAATTGCATTTTACACACCTTCGTATGTGCATATATATGTGTGTATGCATGTATTATGAACGCTACCTGGAGTGTGCAACAATGTTTGCATGAAATAACATAGCATGCTTCTTGGCGTTTTAAGCAGCACCACCAGCATCAGCCGTTCTCCAGTTGCCGAATCTTATCCCTTGTCGTTCTTGGGAAACGTTTTTGCAAACGACTGAAACTGCACGCGTGAATTGTACAGTGAAGCCAAAAAAAGATGGAAACGATGACGAAATCTGGCCATGACTAAAACTCGACTGCTTGTAACTTGGCCCATTGTGTGAGTCTAAGTCTGAGTCGGAATCTTGATTGGCAACCGCTGCAATCAAGCCCACTTCAGACACTCCGGTCCACACTCACATCTCTGTCCAGCAGACACCTACTCTATGTCTGAGCAAAAAAAAAAAAATGAAAAAGTCATTGTGTCACAAGTCAACAGGGCAACGTGAATGCGTCCTATGAGATTATGGCTAGACGCCAGTCCTGTCTGCCAGTCCAGTCGAAGACAACGCCAGATAAGCATGTCTACGTTCCCATTCCTATTCCCATTCCCATTCCCATTCCTGTTCCTGTTCCCGTTCCCCTCACCCTTACTCTTTCCATCCGCATCGACCTCATCGCCTTCAACTGGCCCACTCCGCCGTTCGTTTTAATCTCATTAGAGACAACGGCGACGCCATTTGCACAAGACAAATGCATAAATAAGTTCAAGTGCCTTGAATTGCGAATTGGATTTTGCAACCAAGGAAAGCAAGGGCAACTATGACCGTTGCAGGCGGCAGTTCACCGACCACGCAATACTTTGCTCTAGTAGATCTAGGAAACAAACCGGACGTAACTTTACACTTTACATACACGCCTGCAAAATCATATCTGAAATATGAATACTAATCTATTCATTTTTGGAAAAAAAATATACAAATACAACAAAAAACGGGAAACTGGAGTGTGAGGAGGATATGTCCATATGCCCGGCTGTCTGGGCTTCAATTAATCGATACTATTTTTGTTGTTGTTATTTTTGAAAATATTTTCGCAGTATCATAGTCGTAAAATCGTGAGTGTGTACGTACAGGGTATTGCCTAGTTGGGCACCGTCTTGAGTCGAGCACACTTGTTTAAATATGTATTTATGGCCAAGTTGGAAAAAATGCGAAAGCATCCAAAATTTAAGTGAGACAACAGCAAGAATATTTTACAAAAAACTCAACTAAAAGATACCCTGTAACTGCGACTATAAATGTCATATCGCTGTAACGTCTATCTGCCAGCTTGATCCGCTTGGTTACCAGATATGTGAGAGAGGGAAGCGAGCCGACCATACAAACTTGAAATGCAATGGGTAGTAAAACATGCGCACACCTTTAGTGTAAGCCCCTGTAAAGCAGTCGATGGTGTTTTTGTAACACGTGTTGTCAACAAATTGCAACCAAATCCGTGCAAAACTTTGTCTCTCTTTGGCATAAATAAATTTGCATAAGCATGGCATACTACATGAGTGCTATCGCTGCAAAGCGATGCTGGTGTTGCGGCCCGTGTTGATGCCAGAGAGTGCCCTGTGGGATTGCCACTTGCAATGGGACTGAAATTGGTAAAGCAGCAGCACCAGCAGCAGCAGCAGCACCAGCAGCAGCAGCAGCACCAGCACCAGCTTCAACGGTTCGGATTGGGAATGGGATTGGGAATAAGAACTGCTCTTGGATACAGTTGCTTCGTCTGCGCTTAAAGCGCGTCTAATGCGGCACAGAGTGCTGCTGCTTCTGCTGCTGCTGCTGCTTCTGCTGCTGCGTCTGCTTCTGCTGCTGCGTCTGCTGCAACTGCTGCGTCTGCTGCTACTGCTTCTGCATCTGCTGCTGCATCTGCTGCTGCTGCTTCTGCTGCTGAGTCTGCTCGCTTGGAACGTGCCGGTGGCTTAACATGATTTGCACGAGCAACGAGCCAAATAAATGCAAGTCAAATATATATGTATGCTTAAGCGATGGCCACGCAGGGCACTCCGAGTGCAGTTCAGTTAGCACAGTATCTCAAATGCGAGCAGACGTTCGGCCCCAGCCACTAATGTTGTTAATGGCTGCTAAAATCGTTTGGCAATTGCCTCATTGACTCGACTGCAGCCCGCAATTTAATAGACTTAACTTGCAGTTTGCCCCTCTCTGTCTCTCTCTCTCTCTCTCTCTCTATCTTTCTCTCCTTATCGCTTTCTGTTTGTCTGTCTATACCCCTCTCCCTTTCCCTCTTAATGTTGCTTGAGGTCAACAATCGTTTGAGCGCGAATACGTGGCATATCTTTGATTGGAGCTTTTGATTGCGCTTGTCGATATAGCCGCTAAAACATATTGATCCCGTCATGCCTCCGATTCGCAATCCTCGATGCTCGATGCATGTTGCTCGATGCTTGATGATTTTGTACGTGCAATTTAGCAGGTTAGTAGGAACACGCATGCATCATCTGATACGGTTGCATCAAAGCGGTTTTTATGCATCTAGAGAGCATAACGAGACTCAATAGACAACAAAAACAGTTGGTACAGATTTTGAGATACCAATGGGGCTCAACACAAAACAGGCCAATACATACATAAACATACTTATGTACATAAGCATTGTATTGTTATTTTTTACAAAACAAGTTTTAAATTGAATTTGGTCAGCATTACTACGAAATCCTTGAAACATTTAAAACAAGTTAAGTGAAGCTTTTTTTAAGTGCCTAAATCATCACTGAGAAATTCGACTGCCTGAAATGGCTTTGTCAATGGCCAACCGATTTTCCTACTGCATTTAAAACTTTAAATTTAGCTTTAAAAAATATATACATTTTTCACAAAAACTTTGTTTTATTTACTTCTTGAAAAAAAGCGGTGTTTTTGTAACTGTAAAGCAAACCTTAACCGCATTAAATCAGCGACTAGTTGTCGAGCTCTAAAAATGGTTCATACTTTTTCAGACAATGGTAAAATTCATTGTAGTTCAAAATCTAAGGAATTACAAAGTTTTTATTCTTGTATGTTCAATAGATAGATACTGTATGTATGTAATCAAGACAAGTACATATTTTCCACATGTCGTTCATCCTGTTTGCATGTGTCGTGTTAACTAAGTAAACCGCATGAAATTAGAGCAATCAATGCGGGCTTCAGACGCAGCTCGGTGTCTGTTGGCCACAAAACAAACAAACCCACACCTCTACTACTCTAGCTAGCTCCACCGCTAAAATCAAACAAATCCAAAGCCAAAGTCTGACCCAAAGTCGAAACCAGAACCAACCCGTACCCAACCAAAACCCAATAAAACCAACACCTATGCAGACAAATATTTTAATAGCTTTAGTTAAGAGCAAACTCGCTGGGTGGCTTTCGTTCAGCCGTTTAGGTCCATATATATAAGTTTTCCTGCCCAAGCTACCTCTCTCTCTCTCTATCCATCTCTCTCTCTCTCTCTCTCTCTCTGACGGTCTCTCTAGGCCGCCACCCAGTTGGTGAACATATTTGGCATAGCTTGCGGTCAGCAGCAAACTAGACTTGTGGATCAGATAGGACCAATTTGGTACTGGGTCAAGTGTAAAAATGTATTAAATGTTTCTCAGAATGATTATACATTTATCGATGAAATGGAATGGGATTGATATATATGTATATATCAGCTTGACTAGCGCACTTCCCTGCTGGATGCCACATTAAGTTATTTAGGTATTCATATGGATGTACTTACGCCATAATTTGAGAACCTAGCAAAGCATCATTTTAATGCTAGATTTAAGCTTAGTTCCTCAACTGTGATTATCTTCAAATTGGAATTTGGATGTTAGTTATCCGATCGAATTACAGCTAAGCTTCACAACTTTAACCCAAACTTCATTTATCTGTACGAGTTTTTGTGTAACTGCAATGATGTCGCCAGGTCTGTGATTGTGCTTGAATTCTCGTAAGTTGAATTAATTCGTTGTTTACAAAAGCCTCTGTACAAAATAAGTTATATGAAAAGATTTGCCAAAAAAAAAAAACAGCAAACATCTGTTCAAACGGAAACTTGTCAAATTTCAAAAAATTAAAATTTCATATATGCGCCAAATACAACAATTTCAACTTTTGCTTTTGGCGAACATCCTGTAATGACAGATGGCAATGTTAACTTGGCATCTTTTTCGTAGCTTTTGCTATACGTGACTTGGTATACATATGTATATCTCTATATATTGTATATAACACTCAATGATTGCAAAATTGTTCACGTTATAAGGATGCTAAATGCTAGAATCAACTTTAGTTAAGATGCTAAATTCTGCCGGATTCATATATATTGTATTTCTTGAATTACTTTTTAACATATATTCATCGGTTTCGAAAAATTTTAATCACTTCTTTTTAAGGTGGCTTATTTATATTGCTCTAGGCTTTTTTTTAACATTAAATATCTTAAATACGTAAACAGTGTTGAAATCTGGTAACGTTTTGTGAATTATTGGCATTAATTTAAATTTGGTTTATCAATCCCATTCCACTTCCTTGGCATTTTGTAAGGAAATATTTCGACAGCAATTAATTTTGTGTTTTATAATTGAAATTATTGTTTGCAGGTCCCGCTTTTTGGGGTCTCATCAATCCGGAATGGTCACTCTGCAACAAGGGACGTCGACAGTCGCCGGTCAATCTGGAGCCGCAACGGTTGCTATTCGATCCCAATTTGCGTCCCATGCATATTGACAAACACAGGGTAATTTGATTAATCCGAGTATGCTTTAAAAGTATTTCCTTTTTATTTGGAGTCCTTGGGTTATTCTCTTACGCAAATCCCTATTTTCACATACAGCATATTAAGTTACAGTATTTCCTCGACAGATAAGCGGCATCATAAGCAATACGGGTCACAGCGTCATCTTCACGGCCGGCAACGATACGGTGGCTAATTACGATGGCATGCAAACGCCAGTGAATATATCCGGTGGTCCCCTATCTTATCGCTATCGTTTCCATGAGATACACATCCACTACGGACTGAACGATCAATTTGGATCCGAGCACAGCGTCGAGGGTTACGCATTCCCAGCGGAGGTGAGTTGAGTTGCTTGTCCATTTAAATTATTTTTGTAGTTTTTCTTTGAGGTGCATTTAGTGAGCCTACATTTGGAATTCGACACATTGACATCTGAAATGCTTGGAGACATACCCGACATTTTTGCGCCTATTTTTGGGAATGTGTCGCCCATCAGATTGTGCGCTCCTCTTCAGCAATTCAATTGTGTGTGTCAGCAGGAAGAGCTGAAGCTGGAGACGGCAATCTGGATTTATGGCCCAGGTTGGGGGCTGGATGGAGTCAGGCGTATGTCAAGTTTTCGAATTTGTCGTCGCCTCGACTTTCGTCTTTATTTCCTTCTGATTCTGCTACATTTGGCCGGAGCCATTGTTATACTTACTTGTACTGTAACTTGTTAGCTCGCCTGCTCAAATATTTACACAGATAAACGAGCGGAAGTGTATTTGATCAGCAGTTAACGTACTTGCCTAATGCCGATTTGTCGCTGTAGTCAGTCGCTCAACATACCAAGTCTTAAGGTACTCAGTGGCAAAGTGCGCTTTTGCCCGGCTGCCTCAATATTGTTATCATCAGAGGGCAGACGGACGGACGGACGGACGCACGCACGGAGCCCTTGTGAGTTTCAACAATATGGAGTAGCTTGAAGTTTGTCCTTGTGCTGCATACCATTTAAATATCATTCACACATCTTCTGTTAAAAACAAAGCACATGTTTTATATAGTAGTATGCTGGTTATCCTGGAAAGAGGAAACTATCTATATATGCACATATGTATCTGATTAAGATTTTTCCAAGGACGAATACTATTCGAATATTATGAAATTCTCGGCCGATAAGTGATGTGCGTTTGTTGATTTCGCCGCGCTGTGGAAATGCCTGAAAATATTTTATTGTATTACTTTTACATTGTTTTTCATCATCAGGGGCATATTCTGGTGTCATATGGCACAGGCAACGGGCGCAGGTACCGGCAACGGCAACGGCAACGGCAACGGCAACTTTCACTCGCATCCTACATGCAGACATGAACTCAGACACCTTGCCTGTTCGGGTTGTCAGCCACATCAGTTTCTGCTGTTGCTCCGGCTCCTGCTCCTGCTCCTCCTCCCGTTTTGTGCCCCAATTCTTCCACTCCCACTGGTCTTGTCTGGGATGTCTGATTTATTTAGCCTGGGCACAGCGTAGGCACATGTGAGCTTTTTCTGGCTGCCTGCTTGGCCTGGAGGCAGACTCGTATTCTCATTGCTTGTTGTTTGGCAAATATGATTTTGGCCCCTCTTTTATTTTTGATGTCAAGTTCAGGGGTATACACTTACATGCACACGCATACACACACGCACACACACACACACACAAACATTTGTTTCGCTCAGTTGATTTGCAAGCAGCTTATTAAAAATATGTAAATACGCGAGCCGAGGCGAAAGATGAAGGGGACACAACAACAACAACAACAACAACAACACAAACAACAATACAAACAACAACAACAACAGCAACGCGAAAGGTTGAAAATTGAAATGCTGTGCCATTTTGAGACGCATTCCGTGGCCTGCTAATTTGACGAGCCATTTGCAGATTCGGATTCAGATTCAGTTTCAGGCCTCAGACATGTGTTCAAGCAGCTGGCACTGATGGTCCTCTTAGCTGCTCTGCTTTGCTTCCCCCTTTGTGTTAAATGATCATCATTGATTTTACTGCCCAGCCCATAACAGACAATGGCTGCCAGGGCAGGGCCAGTGTGAACCGAAGAGCTCCATGCCGGCATGTCAACAAATGGCAGCAAATTTCTCTCAGTCATTGTCGTCCTGCTCCTTATTCTTTGCTTTTGCTTCTCCCTACTTCTGCTTATTCTTCTCCTTCTCCTTCTTCTTCTTCTACTGCTTCTTGTGTATTTTCACAAGCTGGCCCGGTCAAGCTCTTGTGGCCATAATGTGCAGCTGTTGCCAATTTGTAAGTCGCTGCATATGCAGCTTATTCGTCTAATTAGTAAACGCCATTGGTAATTAACTCATATTACAATTCGGTACAATGGGCTAGTTTGCCAAACTTGTTGTGAATATTAATCAAATGAAAGGGAGGCAATAAAAAACCGCAACATATCTGTGTGTTAGCTGATAATAGTGCTCAATGCTACTCCATTCAAAGTCTCTGCTTCATTCCGTATTTTGTATGCTAAATTCACAATTTCTGTTCATCATTTTCACTTAATCATCTGCTCATCAACTTGCCGGAAAACATACAAGTATTGGAATTTTTTAATTGCCCAACAATCAAATAGCAATTATTGCGCAGGTTCTTGTAAGTTATCATTTCTCAAGGAATGTCGAATATATATAATTGTCCTGTGAAAAATATATTCATTTGATTTATTAGCATTTTAAATTTGCAGCACCTAAATCTGCATATTGATATTGTCATCAAATTAGATAGTCCTCAGCATTCAAGTACATTCTATGTAAATGGGATTAGAAATCGGTAAAAGGTTTACATATAGTGACCATATATCTATAATAGCAAAAAAAAAAACAATTTCTTTTAGGCTTAGCACAAATAAATAAATTATTGTCGATATTCTTTGGAATCGAACAAATAACATGATTTATTAATTATAATGCTATAATTATATCAACTTATACTGTTCCGATTCTAAGTAAGTCAGTGAGCTGAACTTACTTTAATTCGTTGTCCAACTCAAGCGATGCTTACAAGCTTTAAGTTTTTTTGTCCAACTGTTTCTAGTTGCTTCCACAAATTAATCATGTGTCGATTGGGGCAATCAGCTATTTTATGAGCACGGCTAAATTGCGAGCGGTTTTAATGAATTCGTAATTGGCAATTTTAATTAATCCAACGAAAATCCGCACAAGATTACGGCGGACATGTCCTGGTATTCAATTTGTGCGCC
This sequence comes from Drosophila imparisetae, assembly GCA_035042265.1. Classification (NCBI taxonomy): domain Eukaryota; kingdom Metazoa; phylum Arthropoda; class Insecta; order Diptera; family Drosophilidae; genus Drosophila; species Drosophila imparisetae. Next base: position 212,252 of record JAWNLP010000222.1, on the reverse strand, counting down.
GTTGTCAATTGATACCACAGCCTACCCACCTGCCGTGGGCGTGGCCAGGAGTTGTTTCTATTTCTATTTCGCGTTTGGCATTATGCAAACAAGTTGCTGGTTTTTGCTTGTTGTTTGATTTGCTTTATTTGTGTTCGTTGCGGTAATTCTGCACTTATCTTGTGGGTAAAATTTAATCACTTGACACACTCGACGCACCTCTTCACCGTGCATCCTGTGCCTTATTGCCTCCTTGCCTCCTTGCCTCCTTGTCTGTTTGCCTCTTTGCCTCCTGTGCCATCTACAGTCTACTGTTTCCCCGTTTTAGTCGTTTAGGCGTTCACTCTTGCCTCCTGCTTAATGGACTCGATGTTCACGTTGGCATCCCCCTTTCCCTCTCGCTCTCGCCGGTTGCTGCGGTCTCCATCCATCTGCAGCTTCATCCTTTTGCAACGTGGCAACGTTCACAACCCAAAACGACCGACGTGACCGACGGCTTAGCCATTAATTTACGCGCTAACCATGAGGTACTTAAATATCCAAATGTATCTGTATTTGTGCTTTCCACTTCAACATACACACACACACACACACACTAGCATGCTAAATATTTGCTGGTAATGAGGTCGTGTTGTAAATTTATGTTTGATTTGTCGACCAAATTTAAAGTGGTTGTTCAACGCAATTTTCATTGGCTTTAATAAGTTTTGTGATGAGTCTAAAATTAAGCATTTTACAAGCGCATTGGCATGAAAATTTGATTGGAAAACCTTCATTATGCAGCAGTAATAAAATTTAAATATTTGCAAAATTGTGACCTAATAAGAAGTCCAAATCAGACAATGCTTTATAATGATGTGCATAAATTCATAGGATCTGTTCCAGCTTGAGAGCCTTACAATCATATCATTTAAATAAAAAAAAAACCGGATTTCAAATAACCAAATTCCGTATTGTGTTTGCCTTAAGCCACTTGGCCAACTTGATCAAGTTGACCACACCGAACGACACTTTAAGAACCAGCACTTTAATTACCCCCCCCCACATGGGAAGGCAACACGTCCATTAAAAATGCCAGCCAGGCAATTTAAGATCTCTGCGCTGCTCATCTTTTCATATGAGCGCATTTTAAAACGACAGCAAAAAGGAACATTTGCTATTTTGCTGCTGCCTTAACTCTTGATGTTGCTGTTATTGCTCGCAATTGTGCTTCCTGTTTGTGAAGCGCATAATTAGCAGCAAGTGCTTGCGCCATCAGTACTTCAGCGTACACACTCCCACATACACACACGCACAGACTATGTCCGGCAGCATCTGACAACTCTAGCACTGCACTGCACTGACTGAATTTGTGTATGTGTTGGGGACACAATGTCCCCATGTGCGTTGTTGGGCTAATTTGCTTCATTTGTCTAGAAAACTGACTGACAAGCCTCTAACGCTAACACACACACACACACTTAGAGAGAGACAGAGAGAGAGAGAGAGAGAGAGAGCGAGCGAGAGAGAGAGAGAGAAGGGGTTTTATGTGCTGGATTCATGGCTAGCTGGCAAAGTGTTGACATGAGGCCATGTTTTCAGGCCTAGTCCAACCGACCCATCTTGCATACCAACACCGTGTCCGGTCAACGCAACACGAAAGCCAAGCTAAAACCAGCTTAAATAACCAACCAACCAACCAACCAACCCCCCAAAAGATGGTTTAGCATTTGGCTGGCTTGGACACAGTGGTTGTGGGCAGACTTACCATAAGTTTCAATACTTCTAAACTGTAATTTATTTGCTTTCTAGAAATCTTTATCGAAGTTTGCCATTTAAGAAGTGTGAATTAAATAATATATGTATATAAGCCAGAAAGCCATCTTTTTTTGTCGACTAGTTTTCTTTGATATGAATGAATTGATGTATTTTTATTTTCAATTATTATTTATCCTTTCTTTATTATTTATAACACTTATCACTAATGAATAGTCGGTTCTTAACAAAGTTAAATAGGTGGTCATAATAATATATAGACATTCAAGATTAACGATTATAATTCAAAAATTGGTTTCAATCATTTACTCTTAATATATTTATTCGCATACTAAGAAAATGCGCCATCAGCTCTTTAGAATATTTGAATTCATTTTGAATTCAGTATTGGCAACCACTGTTTTTGAGACGGTCCTGGGCACCAACCGATTGGCCTAAGCCAAGGCACAGCTTGCAGCTGGATCCGCCGCTCTGGTTATTGGCCATTACCTTGGCCAAGCCAGGGCAGGCTAGGCCAGCATAGCATAGAGCAGACAAAAACAAATCAGACCAAAGCAGACTAGACCAGACCAGACCAAGCCTGCAATCCATGCAGTGAAAACATGTGTAATTGATCTGATTAAGTTGCCTTTTCTCTGCGCCTGCCTCTGTCTCTGTCACTGTCTCTGCCTCAGTGTATCTGATTGTGTAACTGTGTGCGTGCATAAGTATTTATGTATGTTTATTTGTGTGTCTGCAAGTGTGCGGTGTGGTAAGCAGCATGTCGAAAGCCTGCTCTGTGTATGGCCTTCTGTTCACAAACAAACTGGTAAACAAACTGGGATTCCAAGTGAGGCTGGTCCTCGTGACCGCCGGTTAGGGGTTAGGGGCTATGGGAGTGGATTGGTTGGACTATCCTCTTGCCCGGCTATTTGCCGGTACTTGCTACTACTGTCCGTGTTTATTTGCCACTGCCGCACGCTTTGCTGTTTAATGAAACGAAAATATAACATTTGAGTTTGCGGTAAATATTGTATAATTTTTTACGCACACAATGCTTCTGGGGCAGGGACAGCGAAACACCGGAATAATGCTTGGCATTCTAAATGTTTCAATTTGCCTGCCGCCTATTATCAGCAATAACTCTCTTCTTCTTCTTCTAATAGCTTCCATTTACTTGCGCTAAACTATCTTAAGCAGAGCATTATCTCATTTTATATTATTTTTTTAAAAAAAGGGAGTAATTTTTCTATCTGGTTGAAAGTCAAAATATCAGCTTTGGATAGGGCATCCTTTGTCTGGCTGTCAGCTGGCAAATTGCAATTGCTTTGCGCTTTAAATGCCTTCAATCGCATTCCAGGGTGAGAATATGTGATTTCGATGAATAATTCATTCCAAAACTTACACTGGCACTGGCAATTTACAAGCTCCACAAGTCTGTGTTATATACTATACGCTATATAGTCATACTCAGACAATTTGTTTTTCAATTTGCTCGTCAAAATTTCATTTGCCTTCTCTATTTGCATGTGCTTCTGAGTGAGAACCCAGCATGCAACCAGTTTAGAAATTTTAATTTCATTTCATTTATATTTGCCTAACTAGGCACACACTAAAAATGAATCATATAGTTTTAACATCTAATGCATTATTTTTTCGCTACTGTTTGGCATTTTCGTATGCCCTGCATGTAAGTAAAGTGGGTAGATTGATCTCAAGTCTGTTAACAGAAATCGATTTAACTTTATTCTTGCCGTAGATATTCGACTTACGAGTCATGCCCGTTCCATTCAAGTTTTCCCACTCTTATCCTTTCTTCTCTTTTTATGTATTCTCTATTTGATCAACATTACTGAATCTACTACTTACAACCAACTCATTTTTGGGAGATAATAGTTAATATATTATTTACCAATTGTGATATATAGTTAAAGTCGGCGTAGTCTACTTTCTAGTCGGGTAAGAGCGAGATTGCATATTCAACCTTAAATATCCATAATAAGTACAAAAGTGCTAACTCCGAATATAGAGATTTTCTTGAACTGCATATTAATAGAAATACCTATGCTATGCAAATGAATACGTTTTAAATACAGCTTGCAAGATATTCGAATAGTTTTGTAGTCACCAGTTTTGTCAACAATGCAATCCCAGTTTCGATCTCGATGGAGTATGGAGTTTGTGTGTGTGTGAAATGCGTTACCCTACCTTAGATAGTTGGTCAACACGTCCACTTCCTCTCAATGTGGGCTAAGGAATAATATTTGTTTTTTCAGGCGTCTGAGCTCGTGTTGGGTTGGTGTGTTTGTGTGCGTGTGTGTGTGTGTGTGTGTGTGTATGTATCTGTGTGTGTGCAGTATGCACTCGTATTTGTCTGCATTTTGTTTATTGTTGCGATTATTTTGTTGCAATTTATGTGAAACAAGGCGAGTTTTCACCTCTCATCCAACTACTGTTGTCACTTTTGCGACCCACCTCCTCCCACACCACAAGAACTTGGTCCTGTTCTGGCCAGAAACAAAGGGTGGCTGCCTTGGCTGCTGTGCACACAAGGCGTACACGTTGCCGGCTCTTTGTATGCATTTCGGCTTAAATTGAGCAACAATAAAGTTGGCCATAAAAACAAATAGAATAGAGAGCAACTTGTGTATAGGATTCCATCTCACTAAGCCATTTATACACACACATATATGTATCTACATGTATCTGTGTATCTTATAAGCCTTACTTACTCATATCTTTTCTCTCTCTCTCTCTCTCTCTCACACACACTTTCTCTCTATCACTCTCTTTCTCTGTGCTTCTCTCTCGCAGATACAAATATTCGGCTATAATTCACAGCTATATGCAAATTTCTCAGACGCTCTGAATCGTGCTCAGGGCATAGTTGGAGTCTCCATATTATTGCAGGTAAGCTTCTCAAACGCTTTAACACAAGCGGCAGCAGCTAATAGTAAATATCTTTTAGCTGGGCGATCTCTCAAATCCGGAACTGCGAATGCTCACCGATCAGCTGGACCGCATTCGTTACGGGGGCGATGAGGTGTTCGTGAAGCGACTCTCCATACGCGGACTAATGCCCGATACGGATCACTACATGACCTACGATGGCTCGACAACGGCCCCGGCCTGCCACGAGACGGTCACCTGGGTGGTTCTCAATAAGCCCATCTATATAACAAAACAACAGGTGAGTCGACCAAATTCAAATTCAGTATTCGTCAGCAGGTGAAAACCATAATGTAACTATAAGCCAATGGTTTTGAAGTTCAGCTTGGACCAAGCTATGGCTGTGAAAAGTTTTTACCCATCTTCTGTTTCTGACCATTCGAATACGGCACTTAGAGTCGAGAAATCTGCCTTATGATGATGGCAGAATAGAAATACGTTAAGTGAATTCAGTTGTGGAACATTCACTGTATTACAAATTATTTTCGCAAAAGCATGTCTAAAATAAAATTGGTTTTTTTTTTTACGGATTTTGTTGCATTTATTGTATTATATATTTCTTAACTTGCGAGAGGCAGGTCTATGGAGTTGCAAGAAAATCATGTTTCAATTTTAACAGGTTATTGGTCGAAATCATGAGTCATATGTATAATGATCCAGGATTAGTGCGTAGAGAAGCAGACGGACAGACAGTGATGCTGATCAAGATCTATATAAATAAGTTGTATTGCATATGTATGGATGAATTGCAGACCCCTAAAATTTAAAACATAGTTCATTTTAATTGCTCAAATTCAGAATTGTGCCCCATTTTTTGGTTATCCCTCGAGTAACCAATTTAAGAGATGGCAACATAATGTTTGCTAATTAGTAGGTCGGGTCTGGTCTGGTCTGGTCTGGTCTGGCCTGCTCTGCTCTGATGTTGTTTGTTTTATTAGCTTATTTCATTTAAGTTTTAAATTAAGTTTCCTCTCGAGCTATAGGACTGACATTAAGAGCACAAACAACAGCAACAAAGTGGCAGCAACCATAAATGAAATAAAGCGATGACCACTTTTTTGCTTGCCTGTTTCTGTGAGCAAACAAAAAAGACAGCATACAAAATGTAACGCAAATGTTTATTAAGTGCAGCGCTGTAATAAAGACGCCAACATGCACGGCCATCAAGCAAGAGGGGGACTGTGTGGGGGTGACTGGGTCTAAAATAAAGCCGGTGGCGTACGTGTAAACAAAGTAAACGGTGAGTGTCGGGTGCATCTACAAACAGCAGCAGGAGTCAGAAGGGTAGAGGAAGGTGCGGCCAGAACTGAACTGAACTGAGCAGAGTAGAGCTGAGCAGAACAGGCAGCAGCCTAGTCAGACTCATAAAAACTTCAACAAGCGCAATGGCACCCATGAGAGCCCATGGTTACAACTTGTGGCAGCCCGGCAGCTCCCAGACAGCCGTAGCAGCAGCAGCAGCAGCAGCAGTAGTGCCCGCGGATCAGGAATGAGGATAGCTAAAGGAGTGAGGATGAGGAGAAGGAATTGCCAGACAGTGCAACAGCAATGTAATTTAGTGCTGCACGGATACGCGACTGCACCTTGCGAACAAAACATAATTTACAAAATTAAAGTAACACTACCAAATGTGCGATGCGCTGCGAAAAAAACAGCCATCGAAACAGACAGAGGGAGAGAGAGAGAGAGAGAGAGAGAAAGAGTATGTGAGAGAGAGAGAGAGAGAGTAGTGTACGAACACATAAACTGAAATTGCAATTAACGTCTTAACGTTTTCTCTTGGCCATGGTAATCGAGTAATTGCCTCTAGCTTTATTTGCCACATTAGCGACAGTTGCATCTGTATACATATGCACACACACACACACACATATACACACATAAAACATGACTGACAGATGGATTGAATGCCGGGAATGCAGCGGAAGAGAGGAAGTTGTCATTTTGGTTACTATATATTTGATATACCTTTTATTGGTGTGTCACAAGTATTTCTGGAACAAAATCAAAGGTAGATGATGCAAGTTGTGGTAACGGTCTTATAATTGGTTCAAGCAAATATCCAGTTGAAGCCCGCATGCTGAAGGAGTCATTCAAGTCAAGTTGCAGTTAAAAATTAATTGATTAATTATTAATTTAGTGGCCATCGCGCACGGTAGGTCGCCGAAATAGCGAGTTTTCGCAACTTAAATTAAAATTTGTGACAAATTTACAATTCACGAAAAGCTAGTAACTCCCTCAAATGGCCTAAATGACTGCAATTTATACCTAGTTGATTGCTTTATAAGTGGAGAATTAGCAGTTAGCAACATTAATGATTTTGCAACTACTTCTTGACGGTAAATGATTGTAGCTGGAAGTACTTCTGAAAAGGAACTTACAACTATAGCTTACACTAAATTTATATGATGTCAGTCTGGTATACCCGCTTTGTATGTATGTATGGATGTATGGATGTATTGATGTATGGATGTATGGATGTATGCATGTATGTATGCTGTGGGCCAACAGCTACTCAATGCTGTCCACCTACTTTGGGTCGACAGTTTGCACTCTTTTAGTTAACTGCCTCGACACGCTTCCAGCTGGTTGGGCTCCACACATAACTTAATTTCCACTTGAACGGACAACGCCAGGACGAACAGACGCAAGGACAAAGCGAACAAACTGTGGGTGGGCGCTGCTTGTTCCACTCGTCACGTCATTGAAACCGCTTTTGACGGAAGTCAATTGATAAACAGATTGTGTAGATTAAGTGGTATTGACTCGTCGCTCTCGACGTTGCCCCCATTCCGATTATTGTTGAGATTCTCCTTTATCTCTGCCCCTACACCCTCTCTGTGTGTGGAAGTTGTTGACTTACTTCTTATTAAATTGTTACATTGCGCGTATCTTTGGATCATGCATCCACACCGTCGACGCTGCTTGACTGATATGTATCCCTGTCTCAGACAAGCACTTGAACTTTGTATTCAAATGGTATAAAATATTCAAATGAAAAATTTGATGGAATAATTAGCAGTGTTCAAATTTCAAATGGGTATGCGAAATAAAATTGGAAAAAGTGCGTTTAATTGTAGTTTGCAGAGTTAGTCACGTATTTGAAGAGACATAATGTAGCCGTAAGATGGCAGTTTTCATTTCCCACAGTACATTAAATTTCCATCTGCGTCTATTATGTTGTTTTCAGTTGCACGCACTGCGACGCCTTATGCAAGGCAGTCCCGACCATCCAAAGGCACCACTGGGCAACAACTATCGTCCACCACAGCCGCTGCTGCATCGACCCATTCGCACCAATATTGACTTCAAGACAACTAAGACAAACGGCAAGGCCGCTTGCCCCACCATGTACCGCGAGGTCTACTACAAAGGTTAGTAAAAACCAATCAAATCATAATCAGGTACATATTTGGTTGTAGTGTTTAAGTAGTAGCGTCAAGTAAAGTAAACGATTGCAATTCGAATATAAATACATATATGTATATACACAAATCGATTAATTGCTGGCTCCCAGACACATATCCTCTATATAATTCATTTGATGAGCCTAACGACACTTGACTCAATGCTATCTTGTTCTATTCCCACACATGCAGCAACCAGTTGGAAACAAAACTAGAAGTCGATGCCAGAACGAGCCGTATAAAACTTAAAACGTAAGACGTGAGTAGCGTGTGGCGTGCAACAGGAGCTTCCACTAAACATATATAAAAAAAGTTATATAGAAAAAAGCGACAGAATCACAGCAAGACAAAGACAATGACAGTTAGAGAGTAGGAGAGAAGAAATTAAAAACGAAATACGGCACAGCAAAATGGCCAAATGGCATTTAAAACACAATACATACATACATATATAGTACATACAATATACACACTAATATATATAAAAAAAAAACAACCCTCTAAATATAACTTAGAAGTTAATGTGAATATTTTTTTTGTTAAAAGCCTAAAAATCCTGTGTAAATGTAGAGGTTTTTTTTTTTTTTTTTGCGTAGTGTTTAAAAATTGATAACATGGCGTATGCATAATGTGTATGTAAGATAACGACAAATAGTAATATTAATCAAACAAAAAAAAAAAAACAAAAAAATTAATGAAAAAAAGCGAAACGTATAGTGTATAATATACGTGACACAGTGAGATTGTCGTAACAATAATAAGATCAAAAAATAGTTAAATATTTAAATGTAGCATTAATTAAATATCTATTACCAATTATCGACAACGGAAGATATGTCAACTAGTGAATGTTACTTATATAGTAAACGCATTATGCAAGACCCACCCGTGCTATATACTGTATTTATAAACATATATATATATATATATATACATACATATACATAGCTATATACACACATACACATGTATATGTTTAACATACTCATATACGTACGTACCAATTACAATTTGTATGGAGTACATCGAATCAATTTGATTACTCACTCCAAATGAAAGAAAATGCGTAGCGAGCTGTGCGTCTAATAGTTTCGATCTGTAACCAAAGCAATGCATAAGATATTCAAATACTAACCTTCATAGTCAATAAAGGCTATCATTTTCAGTCCCTTAGAAATTAAGCTATTATTGGAGCAAGCAATACTTCAGCATTTAAAGGGAAAACAAAATGAATCAACATAAATTCAATTCAATCATTTGTAGAAATATTTGTGAGTCAGCCAACTTCAATTTCAGAACAGAAATTAAACATTATCTGTTCAGTTAGTCATTAACTATTACTCGTATATTATATATGTACTTTAATTTAAAATTAAATGTCTTATAGAAAGTAAAGTTGATTCTCCAGGCCAGCTGAAGGGGCACGATGTATGCTCTCGGCCACAAGGAACGCCAACTTGTGGCCATATTGACACACGGCTGGCACCCGACAGGTGCCCGACCAATTGTAATACATGTGGGTCATCTTGTAAAAGAGCATTTGGAGCTTGTCAGCGTTTCAGGCCATGTTGTCATGTATAACGTTGAAGCTGGTCGGTGACACTGTGCCCTGCCGCACGGCCTGAGAGGTGAGGAAGAAATCATAGCGCTCGGGCAATGTTATTATGTCGTCCACAACAGTTTCCGGTTCGGGATTACGCTTATTGGCAAAGTAACGTGTGGAGATTCGCTTGGTGACAACAATAAATGCCATGCGACATCCTTCATCTTTGCCAGCTGACTTGTAGATGTGATCGAGCTGCTCCTTGAGGAACTTAATCTCAGTATTCACAACCTGGTAGAGCTGGCCATCGCGGAAAAATAGAATGCGTTCGGGCAATGTGCCATGCAGCCCACGATATGCCCTCAGAGCACATGTCATTTTCACTGACATTTGATCAGAGAGCTCCTGGCCTTTCAAATGCTCTGTGACCGACGAGTAGTACGGTGTGGATACTTTCATATCCATTGTGGCCACACGATTTGTTCTTATCCTTGGACGAGTGGCAAACATCAAAGCCAACAGTCATTAGGCCACGTGGCGGTAGCTCAATCATCCAAGGTGCCCCCATTATTTTGGAGTTCATCTGGATCACAACTTTTATTGCGATCGACATAAGGCCAGTTGCCCGATTCGGCCGTGGCGCAATTGTACGCAGTGTCACCACTTGCAATGGCACTGGACGATCCACACAAGCTCGTTTTTTGATGCAACCATATTTTTCCTCATTTGGTTGTCTCAAAACCGCCATTATAATCTCTGGATCCCTACAGACTGCGTTATCGATTGATTGGGAATAGTTCCCATTGCGCTCCTCTGGCATTTCGTCGTATATCGGTGGCGCAATATGCATTCGCATACCGTTCGCTACACGGATGCAAAGCCTGACAAACTCCTGGGTTTCGCGTATGTTCCGCCGTGGGGTTATCACGGACCAGCGGAGTTGTTGCGGAACTCGTTCGTCCAGTCAGCACATGAATTGCACACGTAGCGTATGTCATCGCCAAAAATGATTTTCTCCGGTGGTATAACGCGACCGGTGACCTCTACCAATGCCAAATCCAGTTGAATATCCCACGACTTCAGCACCTCAATGCTCTCAGACGATTTCTGCAAGCGCTGACGAAAAACGCGCAAACGATCAATACGGCGATCAGGCGCCAACCTGCTATGCTCGCCCATGGCTTTCATTAATTGAAAGTTAGCTCGGATTTCACCTGTTAATCCTGTTGCGCGAGCCAATTCTGGAATCAACAAAATAATTTGATTTTCGCCACCACGTATGTTCTTCTCCTTGGGTCGGTGCTTCTTATAATATTCTACAAAGGAAATGTCGCCTTCCTTGGTTTTAAATTTAGATAGTGGCGACGATCCGAAATCAACATCATCGATGTGATAAGTGCGATTGTTGTAATCAGTTAATACAATGCTACCGATCACCTTCGGCTTGAAAGCCGACTGATAGTTATCGCTTTCACGAATGACTTTAGATAAGATGTGATACATCGTATCTTTCCTCATCACCTGGTGAGCGATCTCAGCGCACATTAGAATGTCAGACTCATGTTGGCCATAATTCCATATTAAATTTATCTAAAACAACCTTGGCTTGTGGATCATACAAATTTTGGGAGACAAGTTGAAGCTTGAGTCCCTCCATGGCCCGTCGTAGTATCAAATTCAGGACTTGGAACTGTTGGTTGTTCGCTGCTTCAACGGTCCCAACCAATTTCATCTTAATTTGGATGGTTTCACCGGCACGACTTTTAGTTAAGAGTTCTATGCCATTTGAACTGCCAGCCTTCTCTTTAAACCGGGTGGTATAGAACAAAGTACTTTCGTCAAATACGTACCCGTCCAAAGGCTGGCGGTGCTCGCTTAACAGGCCGCGACGCAGCCTCGTATTATCAAGCTCCGGATAAAACTCGACAAAGTACTGGTATAAAGACCAGGTTTGACGCTTTACCACTTTAAAATAATTTGCTTGCAGCGATATACAGCGGCCAGTGATACCCGTTTTCGTCGTTAATCCCGTGGGCCGTGAAACTACTACATCGGATAATACGCGTCTACCGCGTAACGAACCTCGAGAATTTCGGGTTGGTCCATCGTCAGCTTCCCGGCTGCCGCTTGGCTCGGGTGCAGCGGGACGTGATTGCTGAAGCCTCAGCCGATTAGCCCCCCAACTGAGAGCCCAGTTCACATTTAATTTCTTCTTTCTTCCCACGGGAGTGTCCGGAATTTGCCGGTAAATTATACATTTTTATGTGACGTGCACAACACAATGTTGCCAGCAAGAAAGCCGCAGCACGAATTAAAAGACTCATCTCATCTTTTTTAGGTTTGTCTTATCAGCAACTGTTTTTTATGTTACTGGCAACACAATAAATAAAATAAAAACAGTTAAAACTCAAAAGTTTCCAAGCTCACAAAAATTTTAAATTTGATAAAAATTGAATTAATAAATAAAGACCGATTCGAGTGCTGAAAATATGAAGCCCTTACAGATGTCACATTCAGTAATACATTAGACTCGGATATTCTTCTAAATACATTGTGCCTCTGTTTGAAAAAAAATACTCCAGAACGTTCGCCAACTAGTTGAGCATTTTGGGTCTTTATATATAGTATTTTAAAAATTGCATTTACAACAAATTTAATTCAATCCCATGTTTAATATTTGCGTGCATATGCCACAGACGCGTGCATTTCGCATTTAAAATGAATTTGACCACAGCAGCAACATCAACTCTCCTCCGCACTCTGCCTCCCCCTCCCCCTCTACCTTATCACTGCGCTGATACTGTCCTTGTCAGCGCTGCGACCTCATGTTCCTTTGCATCCTGGTCGTCCCGCTTATCGAATATAAAATGCAACATGAAACCACAAAATCTGTTGTGGTTATTTAAAATCACGTTTAAATAGTGCAGTCTGAAATATAAAGTTTTATGACCAAAAGGGAAATTATTACGTAGCGACGCGACGCTGGGGATATGGTTTGAAAAATAGCCTCCAAACCAAAACAAGTTTTTATTATCATTGGCGGGGGGCTAAGGGAAGGGCTGCTTTCGCCAAATCACATAATAATTTCTATAAATATTTGCGTTCATATCGCAGGCTGACGTGTTTTTTTAGATTACTTTTTTCAAACATTTTTTGTAGTTTAATATTCTTTTTGTTGGTCGGTTGCATTTCCATGCAGCGCAAGGGATTTGACTTTAAAAAATGATGACTCAAATTAACACATTTTAAATAGAATTAATGTATCCCCCAGCAGACAAATTGCATGTACATTATTTTAATACCGTGATCGACAGCAGCAGTCTGTTTAATACCAGCTGACTTTCAATCAATCAAATGACAGCACCAGCTGACCAAATACTTTACGGCGTGAAATACTAACGGACAAGCGGCGTGCACTACTGATTTGCGGCAACTGTACACATGTCGCTGGCACTGTCGGGTTTTGTAGCCTAACTACCACTCAACTGACTGACCATTCCCATCCCTATCAGTTGACATTATTGACTTGACACTTTATCCTATTGCGGAGAATGTGTTCGGTGTGCCTTTTTAGTTATTTGCCATTTATTTGCACAGCAAAACTAAACTAATCCTCAGGACATTGCATTTATGGCCAGCACAACTTTAGTGCAACACAATAAATGAACTATGTGCCTACGTTCAGAAAATATTCGAGAAATAAATTCGAAAAAATCAAACTATTACTTCATATTTGAAATGAAATAGTTAATTCTAGAAATACAACTTGAGTATACCAAAAAAAGAAAATGTCTCAAAATTAGAAAGGTTTCCTTTCATCTACATTCTACATTTCTACTTTTTACAAATGTGAAGCCATACGAGTATTTTTTTCTCAGTGGAGTATGTGTCGCTTAACAAAAAACAAAAACGAATGAAAAAATAGTCCAAAAATATTATTCATTGTATTGGAGCGTAGGTTACACCTAGGTGGTACACCTCCCAGCAGCAGCAGAAATATGAATACTTTTACTATTTCAAATTTGGCATTTGCGTATTTCGTTTTGACTTGCGGTACTTTTGATATTTAGGCGAGGTTATCGCATCATGCTATATTCAGGCGTGCCGAGGGCGGTGTCCGGGCAGACGATAACAGTTGTCCATCGATCAAGGCAGATGACCCGTTAAGGCCAATCCGACAAACATGACAAATTCATGCACATTTATCACATTTATTTATTACATTTATTTAAACAGCACACAATAGTTGCTGTCCTTGGGTATTGATTGCAGCAAGCGACACTCTGAAGTGTCAGTGTCTGTTGTGAAAACACTCGACCGAAGATACCCTGCATCAGATCCACTTCCTTCATACCATAGCTATATGATGTTGGAATTCAAGCCAAAAATCAAATCAGGCACCAGCCATTTATATGTGTACAGGCAGACTTTTGTTAATTGAGTTGAGTATTTAAGTTGGAATTGCTTATGGTATATTCAATTCGGTTCTATGCTGTTCTACCAGATCCTGGCCAAGTCAGATTTGTGTAACGTATAGATTTGCAACACAGATTTGCTTACTTTCCTTCTGAGCAGAATTTTTGTTTTGCCTTAATAAACCAAATGTTGAATAATATGAATTCAAGCATTTCATTTTAAAAATAAGCACGCAATATTTAAGAATTTAGTTTTGTGTAAATGTTGTCATTGTGCTGCAGTTAATGTCTGTCTGGTTACCAAGTAACCATCAAAAAATGGAATACATACTTGCGAATGTATGTATGTATGTGCATATACGTTTACGTAAACTTGTACAAGAGGCTTATTTCCGTAGATGTATGTCTGTAAATACAGACACAGCTTGTGTCCTGCACGTTTCCATAGCAGCTTAAGCTCTCAGTTTATCTATTGAAGTCCTTTATCCAATTGCCACTTGGCTCCCGCCTTGCACCTACCCCTTCTCAACGATCTGTATACAATGCAAATATTAATTAAATTCTGTAAATTGAGTTGAATTGAATATAACATATTTTGGTGCAGTTCATAAATTTTCTGGTTAAATTGTTCAAATGCGAATGTGGGCGTGACCCGCCCATTAAGCGTACTGTGTCGTGGTCAGCATCTAAATCATATTACAATAAAATGCAAAGCACAGCAACAGCAACAGCAGCACCAGCAGCAGCACCAGCAGCAGCAGCAGCAGCGACATACTTAATTATGACATCATTAACTTTTAATAATGACAATTTTACTACAATAAATCACTTAACTAACACAAAAGCACGATACATTACACACAGGCTCGCTGGCTCGTTGGCTGTCCAGCTGGCCAGCTGGCGGGCTGCAATGTGAGGCAGGCAGTGCCTGCATTCAGCAGTAATGGCTTATACACAAAAAAAAAGAAAAAAGTAATAAAAAAAAAATACCGACATGCACGAAATTAGTAAACATTAACAATGTGTGTGAATGTGTATGTGGGTGTTAGTGTGTGTGTGTGTGTGTGTGCGTTTGTGTATGGGTGTACTGCATAGGCAAATAAACAGATTGACTCTCCAGTCATTGAGTGACAGTATGCACACACACATCCGCAAGTACACACACACACGCACACACTTACACACCAATATACCATATACTTCTGCTGCAGTGCTGCCTGCCCTGGTTGCGATGTGGCCGTGCATGGATGAATTTAATTAATCTCGCTACCGTCAGTTGCACACAATTGCAATTAACTTGCAACACTCGCATAATTACAGGCGACCTCATGTTTTGCTACTTATCAGCATCAACATTGACCAGAGACGGCAGCAGAACCAACACCAACAGCAACAGCAACAACAAACGACAAGCTCCCCACTGACAGCATATCGAATGAGTCCGCGATGTGTGCATGTGTGTGTGTGTGTGTGTGTGTGTGTGTGTGTGTGTTTGTTTCTCTGCTTCTCTTCAGCGGTATGTGCGGAGTTGCGGCTGGGTCATTGGTCATTTGGTTGCTGCTCGGTCGGTGTTAGTGGTTGTTGGTCGCCCTCGACATTGTTGTTGTTGCTGCTGTCTTTGTTGTTGTTATTGTCGTATATTAGCCAGCGACTGATTGCAAATGTTGCTGTTGCTGTTGCTGTTGGTGCTGAAAATAGACAGCAGCACAGGTTGCTCCTGTCATTGTTATCGCAAACTCAACGAAAACATAGAAGGTATATTGAAATTGTGCGATGCTTCGTTATGTAGCAAGTTAACACAAATGTTTTCATTACATAGCAGGCAACTACGCCACAATTTATGAACAGCAGAACGTTGAATCTCTGCTTCTCTGTTTCCAAATATAGGTTGTCAGGCACTCGGATTCTTTTAGGGTACTAAAGGGCACATAAGGGATACAAGGGAACTACATTTTCGGCACTTTATTATTAATAATTTAAATTTTGTATCTTGAGTTTTCTTTTACTACTCCAAACATGAAGTGAATGAAGGCAATCAATCGCTTTTATGAATTGTAATTATCTATATAATGAGGCTGCAGTTAAATTCTGATCAAAAATATCGAAACATTTTTTAAAATAACAGTGTCAATTACATTATTTGAATACCTGCTTAAAAATAATCTGTTCTGCTTTAAGTTATGTCTAAGGGGGTTTTTTTTGGCGCTATCTATATATTTTAGAGCTTTAGGTCGCACGTTTAATGACTTAAATTATTGAGGACATCATTGTTAACAAATTAATGTTCAGAATGGCTCGTTTAATTTTCTACTCTCTCAACACTGGACCAGAGACTACGGCAAGGTCTACTCTCAGAACTATGTCCAGGATATCGCAATGTTCATCATCGGACATCAGACTGGCTGTGTGCATTAATTTCTGTAGAGTACAGAGCTCAACCTTGCGGTGTAAGGTACCTGGCACCTGCCATTTGGCATCAGCCGCATGCCACATGCCACATGCTACCTACCGTTGTAACTCTGCCGCAGTTGCCGCTGACGTTTCGGCGGTTGTCGCTGCTGCTGCAAATTAACATTTTGTAACGCGTTTCGGTTGCAGTTGTGTTTTCATTTCACAATTTGCCGCCAATGCAAATGGTGCAAATAGCTGTCGCCGTGTGTCTGACAAGCATTTGACACCACCGCCACCAAGCGAATGATGCACCACAGTCGCGTCGCAGTCGCCATCAGCGTCGATGTGCCAAATTGTTCTATTTACTCTTGATTGTCAAATCAAATATTTGTTGCACATGACGCATGGACAAGGGGCATGCGGCTTATGGCCACAATCGAGCGAGCCACCTCAACTGTACAGACTATCGTCTGGACAATCTGCTTCATTTAGCTTTAATTGCATGTGTTTGTATTTGAATACACACACACACACACTCGCACACACACACACATGCATATATATATATATACATAAATGCTGGCAACAGAAAAGCGAATTTGTCAGCGGGGAATTCGCTTAAATTGTTTAATAAGAGCAAATCCATTTGTTGCCGTTATTTTATATACACAATTGTTTATACATATTTGTTGGCCACATATGTTGCGTGAACCTGGCTGGTCATTAGCTGCTCCAACTGCTGCTGCTGGTGGCCCTGTCGATGGGAACTAACTGTTTTTTAGTCCACACATGTTTCGTGTTTTTAATTTCTCAATCAATATTTAGAATCTTAACAAGCAGCTGTCCAAAATATTCTATTCGCACTTGATCGTGATCATTGCGATATATATTTACAAAATAAAAATCAAAAAATAAAATCCAGTCAACATTTTCATATGCGAGGGACGATTCCCAACCTACAAATTTGCGATGCAAGCGCTAATCAATAAGTTAAATTGTAAGCTAAACAAACAAATGAGAAACGGTAAAGTGCTTAATCTGTAGTAAACAAAATATAAGAAATCAACACATTATCAAATAGTAAAAATGAAAAAATTATTGTATAAAACTAGCATGCACAACTATACATAATTATTATATATGGCAAATTAATACATAGTCGGGCAATTTGTACGTTAAAAAAAAAATAAAAAAAAAAAAGAATTCAAATTTTTTTTAAAGCAAATTTGTAAATTTAAATAACACAAATATGAAAATCTTGGAGAAACGCATATCTTCCAAATTTGAAAAGTTAAATAAGTTTCCAGCTTTAAATGTCGAAATATAATTTGTTGTCTTAAACAAAAAAAAAAAGACAGATGAAATGCTTTGTATGTTAAATGTTTTTAGTTAATGACAACACTCGGAGAGTAGACTAAAAATTAATTTAAAATAAATTTGTTTTTACATATATGGGAATTGTAAATCTTGAGATAAAAATAAAATCGCTTTACGTTTGTTATGCGTTAAATTCATATAGTGCTATATATATATATATATATATATATATACATGTGTAAAAAGGTTTGAACGAAATTATATACGAGAAGCAAACAAATATAAATATATATGTATGTATAAGCATATACAAATAATTACAATAACAATGTCTTATTTATTCACACACCCAACGTTAATCCCCACACTCCAAGGAAATTACCGGCAAGGCCATAAGAATTACCTGCTCATTTCTGAAAACTTCCTCACTCTGCCCCAGATTTCAGATTCAGGCACCGCAAATGGCGAGTTTTAATGACAATACCCAAAAAGTAGGTCATCAACCAAAAGCAAGAAGAAAAAAGGAAAAACAATAAGGAAACTAATTTCCCTCACGCCTACTAAACAAGAACAGTGCACCGCCCAGCTCTGAGGAAGCCGCCCCACATATTGTAGAGGACAAAAAGAGAGAAATACTCGTATACGAATATATATATATATATATATATATTCATACAATACTTTCAGGCTACTAAGCTTTAAACCTAAACATTAAATGTAATCGGGGATAAGCAAGTAAGTGCATGGTGTAAGGTTTCCTGGTTTCCCCTTGCATCAAACTGTTGCCAATACGCTGTAATCGCAGTTGGGAGTTGCTGACATCAGGATGAGGAAAGACTAACAGGAGGAAGCATCTTCGACCCCATAAAGTGTATATATTCTTGATTAGGGTGAACAGCCGAGCCGATATAGCCATTTCCTTCTGTCTGTATGAACACGCGGATCTCAGAGACTATAAGAGATAGTGAAATTAAAATTTAGAATATAAGTTCTCGTATTCCCGGTGCAGATCAAGTTTGATAATTTTATAGATAACTACCTCCGTTTCTGGAATATCGATACATTTCGATTTCCGATGGAAATAAATGCCACAATTTTAAAGGCAGAATCTTCTAATTAATTCACAATATGCAAAGGCATATTGTCAATCAACCGTCCAAATTACATCAAGATCAAGGATAAGAAACACCGTAATTATAGTCAAAAGTAGATTCTCGTATTGAACTCCTTTCTATCAGCAGCCGCAAGCATTTTCTGTATGCATAAATATGCGAGCGCATGTGTGAGAAAGAGATGGCATGATAATCGCAGCGAGCGTCAATATGTTTTTGTGTGTATTCTAGAGATCCCCTTTATCTACGATTGCGTATACACATATAAGTATGTTTGAATGTATATGCACTCATTTGTAGCTAGCCAGGTCTGGTCAGTTCAAGCATGTGAATAATATGCGCTGGCTTAGTTTTTTTACTCTGCAGTCCCTTTGCCTGCCATAAGAGAAGAGAAAGGACCTTCTCACATTTGGGTGCACGACTTGTTAAAGGAAAATTGCCAATAAAACTAGAACGTATTTAACAACTGAGTTCAGGGTATATCGTAGTCGATCTCACTCGACCACTCGACCATACTCACTTGTTAAAAATCAAATTATGCAAACACTAGGTTTGCATTCGCTAAGGTGCAAGCAAATTCACAACTATATATCTGTAAATTTACAGATCCTACAGATTAGTGACGTCGCCACATGATTGACGCTACCAGCTAAAGAAAACAACCAATGTGCAGATCTGCACATTCGTCTTTAACTTCGATAAATAGCATCTGCACAGCTGTTCATGCTGGTAAACATCTCTATTATAAGTGCTGCTAGTGCTAAGTTTTTGTAAGCAACTAAGTTGTTATAGCAGATCAACTTGAAAAAATATTCAAAACTCAACATAATATTATTATTAATAAATAATAAAATTTTGATATATTTATTAAGAATTAAAAACTATCATATATCGCGTGAAATAGTCTTAACTTCCATCGCTAGCATTTAGTGTTGGATAATGTGGTTAAGGTCAATCGATAGCTGATTGTACATTTGTACATATATACGTATAGTTAATACGCTTAAAATGTGGAAGACTGTGAAAGGAACTTATTAACCAACGATTTCAGAAATATCGTTAACAAAAATATTTGTATATTTTAAATAATAAAAAACTATCATATATCGCGTGAAATAGTCTTAACTGCCATCGCTAGCATTTAGTGTTGGATAATGTGATTAAGGTCAATTGATTGTACAGTTGTTGCGTTGCGTTCTTATTTGCCGTATAGAGGAATATAATTGTATTTAACTATTCGATTAAAATGTCTATCCCTGAGGAAGGAACTTATCTAACGATTTCAGGAAAATCGTTGCAGACCATCGCCCACGAATGCATTGCACAAAAATTAAGTAAAGAAACGGCTGAAAGAGTCGGAGAGTGTATTCGCGAAAAGTTTAACGTTATTGTACAAGAGGCCGCCAAGAATGCCAAATGGTTGCGTTCTTCGACGGTTAAGGTGAAGCACGTTAAGCATGCTTGGGAGGAGCGCATGGATTCGTTCGTAGTGCAAGATCCAATAAATCCTTTCAATACTGTTGCCAAAAGGCTGGAATTTCTTGAGGATCTTGACGAGGCTTGCAACAAGGAGCAAAACCAAACAAGCCGAAAAAAAAGACGAAGTTTAACCCGAACATGCCTTTACTTGACTGTGAACCAGAAATGTATTCAACTAACCTCAAATCACAAAAGCGACAAAAAAGGATATATCGTAAAGAATCAACCAATACGTATCTAATTGGTCTACAATTTCTACACGAAATGGCCAACCGCTTTGAAACTCACTGCAAGCCAACACAACCAATTCAAGACCAGTCCCAAATTGGAAAGCGAAAGCGATCCCTGGACATAGAGCCTGAAGAACTTGAACATGTTCAAAAGAAATTTAAGAAATGCGAAACAACGGAGAAGGATGAACCTGTTTCCGATATTCGGTGCGAAATGGATGACATATTTTTTGGTTATTGCGGAACAGATGAAGAACCTAGAGATCTTGAGAATCCAACAAACACGAAATTCATAGAAAAACCAAATTTGAAAGCGTTAAGAGATCTTAAGAATTTAACAAAGAAATATGCAATATTCGAACCAAAAAAAAATACTTCAGAAAAATATATTTCGACTTTAAAAAAAAAGTTTAAAATCGGATTCAATCTCCTGCGCTTACTTGGCGAAGGTCTCGAAGATAACGGCAGTGACATAGATAAAAATCTATCTAAACCAAAACCTCTTAAGAATTTAGAAGAAATAGATTTGAAAAACAAAGCAGACACTGACAAAAAACCTGCAAAGCTGCTAAGCACGAGAGACCCAAAGAATTTATCAAACATTTTTTCTATACCCGATGAAGTGTGTTTTAAGACAGTTATGGAGCTCCGCTTAGGGCAGGAAGAACACAAATTCTTCATATACATTACAGAATCATGCATGGGCGACTGCGAAACGGAACGGGAAGAGGCACTGGAAGCCCTGCGCATGGACTGTGCAGTTTATCATATTCTACCAGAGTTGTGTCAGTTTATTTCCGATGCAGTCAAACTCAATGTGGTGATGAGAGATCCGTTCCTGCTGACGTATCTAATGCGAATGGTGGAAGCTTTGCATAGCAATTATTACTTGAAGATCGAACCCTATGTAAGTTGACAATCGCTAGGGTGTACAAGCGAGCACGTATTCATAATTATTCGCATTTACAGCTACATGTCTTAATACCAGCGGTCGTCAGCTGTCACGTGGCAAGCGAGTTATCAGAATCTGACGATGAATTTCATTGGGATCTACGCGAATACTCATGCTACATTATGGGTCAGCTTGTAGATAAATACAGAAACGACTCCTTTCGTATCGCCACAAGACTTCAGAAGTATGTTGCATTAAGTACCTTTTAGCTTTTAGCTGTTCTGTATTTATTCGATTATTTGATTGCAGCGCGTACAAAAATGGACTTGAAAAGACATCCCTGACAACGATTTATGGCTGTCTCATTGGATTGGAAGCACTAGGCGATACTGCTAAATATGCTTGCGTCATACCGAAAATTCGATATATATCCACGTTGATTGAGCCGCATCTAACGGAAACTGAGAAGAAAAATAATCCGATTGAGCTGAACGATCAAACATTAGCCGCTAAATATGTAGAAGCCCGATTGGTTTACATGTGTACTCCATTCTTCTACTACGTTCCTCTAACGCTAAAGGATTTATGTGAAATGTACGGATTTCTAGGACCTTCCTTACATGATTTCCGCGTCTATCGGCGTATTTGCGAAAATGCAATTAAAACCGATACTGCGGAATCTAAAAGTGCCAAGACAGTAAATATGACGAGGCAGAAGCATCTTGATAAGTCAAAGGATTAAAAAATACGAAATAAATCTGTAAGCATGGCTTAATATATTTAATTTAATTTTTTTAATTTAATTTAATATATTTAGTATATTATATATTTTATTATTTTCCTAAATAACAGAGCCAATTATTTGTCGACAGTATTTTCGATATTTGTTTCACTAAAAATCGGGCTTAATTAAAAACAAAAACTATTATTTGAGCATACTAGAAAAAGTTTCGAAATTATCTCAACTGCTGGACAGTTTGTTGAATACGGTTCAGCATTATGGCATAGTCAATTAACTTTGTTTTTTAGTTATTCGGCATACAGGATATTCAGGCAACGAGAAAAGCAACTTAAAAAACGTATATGTATGTATAAAATAAATATAAATATAATAAGATGATAAAATGGATTTCCGTGTTGGCCTAGTTTATGATTTGCTCGTCGTCGTCGTCAGGCGATAAAAATCTCTTTCATTTCCCATTTGAATTTGCTGCCGTATGTTGCCACCAGCAGCTGGACGCATCTTATCACCAGGCAAAAAAAAAAAAAAATCATAAAAGCTTGGTGCTGTAACGAAATAAATGCCGGATATCCTGCTGCCTCCTGGCAGCCGGCAAGCCGCAGAAACACGACGGGATTAATAGGCACATGACAACAACAACAACAACAACAACAACAATAGCAAAAGGTAATAATTTTGCTCAAGTAAAAGGTCTTGTGTCGACGGTCCCTGGGTTAGCACCCCGGGCTTTAACAGATTTGTCGGCTTTTGGTATTTAGTTTTCGGCACTGCTCTTGTGGCCCCAATATTTGTGGGTTCGTCGGCATTGACCGCAGTTCGATAGCCGTCCGTTGGCCAATTTGCAATTCGAGTTGCTTATTGATTTTGAAACCATCTTTTAATTTCAGGCCGCGACAGCTGCCGTTTTCAATTTCATGGACAAACACAAAGCCCGAATGCGGCCAGCGCCTGATTCAACTGAATCAGCCGATACTGATTCAACAGATTCGAATGCGACTGATTGTGATGATGACGTTTCAGACTCACACACGGGTGCACGCGTCGCTCGCTGCCGCAAACTTTACTTTTCAGCAGTTTCAATCTTTCTTCACGTCCACTGCCACTCGTCCCAGGAATCGGATTACAAACGTTGTGCCGGCAGCAGACTAAAAGCGATGGACAAAAAAAAAAACACTGAATTTCCAATTTTGCAACGGAAAAACACCACAAAATCAAATCGAAACACGCAACATAAAACTGAAAACGATGCGCTAGTCGATACTCTAATGCACTTATATTTTTTTCCTTAGATCGATGTGTTTTTTTCTATTTAATTATTGTCAACTGAAATCATCATCTACTGCTAATACCACAAGCCAACCAGTCAATGAAGACATTTTTAGTTCTTCAGCTTATAAATCAGAGTGAGCTAATTTGCAGAATCTGAAACAGCTTTATCTCAGAGTACTTGACTAATGGATACACTGTACCATAGACTTAAGTAATATTTATAATTTACTCATTTTCTTGAACAAGCCTTGTGGTTATAACCGATCGCCTTAGCATATTTAAGAAATCATATTCAAAAATCAATTAAGTATGTCAAGAACACTTTATATTTGTTTATGCATTTTCGACCTTCGGGCGAAGTAATATGAAAAATAAAACTTACAACTTTTGGCAACTCGAATGGGAGGCGTGCTGAATTTCATTACAGAGTCATTGATTGCAATTGTGGTCGAACAACAGGGAAGCAGAGATGTAGTGCCGCTGATGCCATTCGTCAGCAAATTGGTGGTACGAAAACTGTAGGAAAAATAATGCAAAAGTGAAAAGGAATCGACAAACAATCGTTCGACAAAGCATCGCACGGTCGTTGTCCAGGTGTCTCTGGTCAGGATAGGGAGGGACGGGACAAAACCAAAGAGGCAGTAGTGGGTCTGACACTACCTGCAGGTCATTCGGAAGCCGGATGTTAACGGCAGCAGTTGCAGGATGCGACCAGGCAGCGGCACAAAAGAGGAAATTAAAATATGCAGACACAAAACCGCGCGTTTTGAATTTTGGCGCGATTTTTGGTTACGGCTTTGCATAAATTTCCGAGTGCCAAGGAGGCAAAAATATTCCGCCTATCCCTTACCCAGCACTACCCACCCCTCACCCACTCCTTACACAGCTGCCCAGTCTCCCAGCGGCCTTCCCTCCCCCGCTTGGCTATGTATCATCAAAATATGCAAATCTCGACCATGTGAACTCATGCCCCTCGTACTCGAAGCCCGGTGCTCTGTGTCCTGTGCTGGGTGCTCATATGTACGGGTCAGCAGCATGGTGTGGCTCATGCTACGAAATTAGTAGCAGTAAATAACGCTGTCAGTCGCTCGTGGGCACAATACAAACATAGCGCATTGTGGAATCGGGGTAGAACGGGTACAAGGTGCAGGTCCAGAAGTCATTGCCGCTGGCTGCTGGAATTTATACTTATGTTGCTACGGCCTCAGCTCCCAAAAACCAAACGCAAGTGCCAGAGGGACGACAGTATCAGTACTAGCTGTAGTAGGAGTAGTACACTAAAAAAAAAAACATTTTCAAAATAATATTATTTTTCTGAATTTTGTAGAGCTAAATTACAATTTTTCAGAAATGTATGGCTTGAAAATATTAAGTATTTTTATTGCTAATCCTTTTTTTTTTCTTTGGTATAATATTTATAATATACAAAATTAATTTTGGTTAAACAATTGAACTTAATTCTTCGGGCGATTTTCTAATTTCTTTGAGTGTAGTCGTAGCGAGCAGCAGATCGCTGCGGTGCATGCCGCAAAACGATTTATGCTCTGGCAGATAGAAATCGATTGAACTCTAGTCACCGCATCCGTTCGTTCGAGGAGCTAATTCAGCAGCAGTACCCCCCCCCCCACGGTTTTTGGCTCAACCCTTGACCCATGACCACCAATCCCCGATCCAGAAGTCCAACCCAGGCAGGCAGGCGGTGAGTGTTTAGATTGAATGTAAACGGCACTTATGACAATGAACAAGTGACCCCTAGCCAAACCCCGCCACCCCCACCACCCACTAATAGTAACAATCGCCAGGAGCGCAAGAACGTGTGCCAGGAAGCGCAGTGCTGCCAGTTACGCTAACAGTAGCACTAACGATTGCTGGTAACAGTAACTGCTACATTTAGAGTTGTCCATGCAGCGGGCACAGTGGGCTTCAATTTTATTGGAAACTATAAACTATACCCAAAATCTATAAATAAATACGATTTTGATTATATAGACCATCTTGCATACGAAGTACTGCATTTTAGAATTCACAAGTTTATTTCAGTTGACAAGTTGTTCACTTCAAAGATTTTACATCATGTTAGCGAAGTATTTGTTTTCAATAGTACTGTTTATGTAGGTTATACAAGTTCACAGATATTTACATATTTCTGATACCTTGACTCTGACTCATAGAAAACGGTTCCAAATTTATATACAAAATATATATACTTAATCAGCATCAACAGTCGACGACTGTCTGCATGCACAAACGGATATCGGAGACCATATGAACCGTACCATGCTCAGAACGAGTTTTAATCAGATTTTTGTTTTTAAGATTAATCCCTCCGTTTTGCGAACAGCGATACAAATCGTGCTGAATTTAAAGGCAGACTTTGCATTAGCATTTTTCTTTATCCCTTCAACTCCTTCAATTTAGTGGACAGGTGAGTTTTAGGAGATATTGCTATATACATAATACTATATATACAAATATATATATATATATATATATACTATATAATACATTCTATGATACATATATGCAGATCGCTGATTTGTGCCACTGTACGCACTTGGACAGAATACAGCTGTTTTATGTTGCACCTTTATGCTGCATAAGTTATAAGGGTCTCTTGCCCCATACTTCTTTTTACTCCATTCTACGTTTTTATTTCAAATACTTCAGTTTACCATTTTTGTTTCTGCATTTTTCTTTTTTTTTCTATTTTTTTTTGCATGCCGTTGTTCGTACCGCAGCACCCTCTGGGCAGAGTCGTGGCTGCAGTCATTTCTATTTCATTTTATGATTTATGGCGCTGAAATATTAGTTTTGCTTATTTCATATAGACGCCCCCCTCATCGCCCGCTGACTGCCACTTTCTATCTCCCTCTCTCGCTTTTCCATATGCTTGGGTGGAAGTAGTATGTACCCATGAAACTAAGAAAGTGAAACAAGTTTTTTTGCTGGAGCAGCTTCGCCTTTGGGGCCAGAGCCGGGCTCAGACTCAGACCCGGGCTAGGCCACGTCAAAGTTGCATAGCTCATTTCACGTGACTGGAGAGCGTTTTTAATAATCATAGAGAAGAGCAAAGCTGCAATTGCAACACTCAGAAAAACATCAGTGTCATCGAATTTATAAAATCGGAATCAGAATCAGAATCAGAATCAGATGTGATTCCCCGTTGTACAAAATTGAGTCTAAGTCTACGAAGAGAATTTCGTTTAAATAGAATCGCTTACCATTAATCATTAATCAGCAATATTTATTTCCACTTTTAGGCAACACATTTTCAATAAGGGTAATAATTTGTTTTCAAAATGTTAAAAAATGTACCAAGCAATTATTTTTGAAATTCATTTTTTAATTTGAGATATGCATGTTGCCATATGATATGTTAGTCCTTCAGAAACTCGCTGGCTGAAAGGCAACTTTTTGAAGTCTAGGGTATAGTATTATTTTGCAAGTGTAGGCAAAGGAAGCTAGGAGGGCCCAGCCCAGTAGTGTTCGGCATTCTAGGCCAGGTGCGCCAGTTAAGTCTCGATCCTCACTCCAGTACCAGGTGGCAGCTCCAGCAGCGACTCCCGTTCCAGGTGTAGCGCCACCTGGCGATTAGATTGTTTCGCAATTGATGCACAAATCGTGTGCGCTTTGTTAATAAATTGCCACTTGCAGCTATTTGCAGGCATGGCAAATTGGCTTTTATGCACTTGCAAATTCCAGCCAATGTCAAACAGCCAATGGGCCGCAAAAGTATGCACAACTGAGACAAACGGAGAAACAGAGAGAGAATGCGAGTGAGAGAGAGAGAGAGAGAGTATGTGAGTACTAGAGTGAGATAAAGGCACTCCTTTGGCGCTAGTCGTTCTTGGCTGAAGTGTTTGCCATAAAATTTGATTATGGCCCCGTTCCCCACAAGACACAAGAGCACGCAGCTAATACCCCATGTCCCGTTCCCCTCCTCAATATAACCAAACACCTAACGACTTGTCGCATAAATAGCTTGCTTTAGAGCACCAAGGGGCGTGACAGTCTCAGTTACAGTCTCACTTCCAGTCCCTGCCCCAGTCCCTGCCCCAGTCCCTGCCCCAGTCCCTGCCCCAGTCCCTGCCTCAGTCCGTGCCCCAGTGCCCCAGTGCCTGCACCAGTCCCTGTCCCTGTCCCTGACCCAGTCCCTCTCTTGGTCTCAGTCCCAGTCCCAGTCCCAGTCCCAGTCTCAGTTGCATGTCAATTGTCATTGTCGCCTTTGCACACTTTTCTACGCTGTTTTTGGCGGCGGCTCATTAAGAATGACTCCCGCTTGCCACAAATATAGCATAGTTCTCAACACAGTGGCAAAGATTGAATACCCTATGATATCAAAGTATGATATCTGGCAAATCTATAACGTAATTCGATGGTACCATTGAAAAACAAATCATTAATTGAAAAACCAAATATAGTGTCATTCAAGCAAGCCGGCTTGATGGTCGTAAGCGTTGAGTCTTTGCATTCTTTGGTGTTGTTTGTAGTTTAGTGCAGTAGTAGTCCGTTAAAACAACACAATTCGTTTCTAGCATAATGTCACTTGCAACTGCTGAGTTTGGCACAAAAGGATATGTGAACAAAAGGAAAAGTTTTTAAATAATATTTATATACTTAATGCGCTACACGTTTGGTGACAATATTACAAAGCCCTCTGTCGAGAGTATACAAATAATGATAATAATAATAATAATGTGTATTTACGAAAAAAGTTAACACGCAAGTTCCAGCGTAGAAGCGGATAGGGGTGTAGCAACTGGATGCACCCACTTCATTTTGTCGCACCTCAAACCAAACAAAAGTAATCGTCGTCATCGCTGCCGTTGTCATAACGTGTCCCTTTTTACTTAAATAGCAACTCCCCCAATCACCCCTCCCCCCCCCCCCCCCCCCCCTACCGACACCATCCATTAAATTCACATCCCGATCTGTTTTGTGTGTGCGTGTTAATCGCCTGATGTGTTTATTTGCCAAAAGCATCTGGCAAAACTGTCGCCTCGCTCGACAGTCAGCCATCAACTACACAGATAATCGATGTGTGTGCGTGTGTGTGGGGGGGTGGTATGGGTGGCAATTAGAGACGGAAACGTGAGCGTTACGTTTGCATTGTGTGTTGGTGTGGTTGTTAGAGTGCGTGAACCCCCACTTAACTCTGATCTGCGCCGACGTACCTCAAAATGACTGACAGAACAAACAGGGCAAACAGCATTTGTATTATCCTGAGCATAAAAGCATCACATCTCTTTGAGTGGACTAATAATAATCTTACCACATCAGATATCAGACATCAGACATCAGACATATCAGTCACTCACCCCTTGCTATCTGTGCGCGACTGAATCAATGAATCGATGAATCAATATTAAACAATTATAGATAGAAGAAAGGTAGTACACCGTCTTCTAATCATAGTCGTATCTAGTAAATTTCAACCTGGTATCTCGACGATGGCTTATGCTTGTGGAGAGTTTCGAAAAGTCTCCGAGTGCAGTTTTGCGATAGAATTTTGATTGTAATTTTGCTCTATATATGTATATATATATATATATATATACATTTTTGTTGTTTTCTTTTCTTTGTTTTTGTTGTGTTTTCCCATTCAAGAGATATTGCCGATTTGCCGATTTGGGCACTCAAAGTGCGGCAAATATAATCGAAGTTTATTCTAGGAGGCGTTCCATAAAATGAAAGTTAATTTTATGACTCATTATTTTTTACACACACGCACACACACATTCAAAGATAAGTATAAAGGTAACGAGTGTCCCACATATGGAGAAAAAAATAGCAGGCGTCATTAAATGAGCTCTGTCACACTTCTTTCTTTTTTGTTGCTTTTCGTGGCAATTTTTTGGACGATGTCAATGCGAAGCCTTAGCAACAGCACCCTCAAAGCCTCAAACCGCTCCTGCCAACCCGCTTCTCCCAATGAAAAATAAATCCAACAACAACACAACATTTGTGACACACACACACACTCGACTGTTTATTTGGGGTATTTATTTCTTGTCGTCGTTGGAGTCGTTTCACTTTTACTTTCTATACAATTGCCGTTTGTCCCCCATGTGGAGTGGGTTAGCGTGGGCGGAGGGGCGTTGGGGTGCATGATCCAGGCTGCATGTCTATTTAAATCGAAGAGAAATCAATTTTGGGATTCGCGTTTTATGCACAGGGCAAACATAAAATACGCGCATGAAGTGCGTTGCGTTCAATCCCCCTCCCCCGTCGTCATTTATTTGGCGGAAATGTGGCAGTGGGAGGAGCGAAGAATGGGCACAAAGGAGGCATAAAGGAGCGACTGGCTCCTTACTGATGCATTCGCATTAGGAACTGGATGGCAAAGCACATTGTTGACAATTGAAATGCGGTGTGTGCTCTCATATGTGTTTGCTTGGCCTCGGACAAGGGCGCAGCGCGAAAGGGTTCTCAATAATATTTATTTGGAGCAAAAAATACGATGTCAAAAAATGGTTAACATTGTTATTTAATTGACTTTTTGTTTTTGAAAATGATTAATTTTTTAAAAGCGGGCATAAAGCTTCCGAATCAAAACAGAATCAAAGGGGAACCACTTACGGAATGCCTGCAGCAATATGCTAAATAATATGCATAAGTCGCCATTATTTTGCTTACTTATTATTAATATTATTATTATTATTATTGTTATATGTAAATTCCCTAGAAGAATCATTTGTTTTAGTACTAAGTAATCGAATATGTATGGTAAAGAAATATTTGGATATATAGCTAGATTCACACCTGTATTCCATACACACACCTGGATATTAAAATAGGTGTGATTATTTTTTGTTTTTCTGATACGAAATATATTTAATCATCAAAACAGGAAAAAGCACACAAACTGATGCGCTTATTGTCGCCCCCTTTGTCTAAGCCCCTGCCTGCTCAAGCCGCGGATATGTGTGTGTGTGTGCGTGTGTGTGTATGTATGCGCTCGTACGTGTGTGAACAAAAATAATCGCATTTCCGATTTGCGATTTGTGATTAGCGTGCGATAAAATTGTTTAGTTTTTTTTTTTTTTTTTTTTGTGGGTGGTACTTTCTTTATGTTGTTACCAAATAGTAGGCACACATACATGAAAACATGTGTACACATACATATGTATTTGGCTGTGTATTCACTGGAGTTTGTGGATTATCGTGTGCGTTTCTTGGCTTTTGTGTAGTCGAGCATAAATATAACATGTTTATTTTTAAGTGAATCGGAAACATTTATTTATTTGCCTTACTCATTTTTCACACTCTTATGTAGCCGCGGTGATAAAAATGATTTCTTTGCCCGTGTACCCGTTTTGTGTGTGCCACCATACATACACGCACACACACACACACACCATTCCATGCACCCCCGTGCCACCATGAACCCTCTGCACTTTTTGTTTGTCGCAATCTCCACCTGCCCGTTGGCGCCAGGAACTGCTTGAATTTTCAATTAAAAACAGTAAACTTTTGTCGCTGCTACTTGGAGTGGAGTGGACCTGCAGCTATGCGAAGGAATGGCCGGCATTTCTGAATAGTTATTCATAACTATGAATCAATGCTAAGAGAGCAAAGTCCAAGTCCGATGCCAGGCCGAACGACATTGTGCACGAAATTCACCAACGACCATCGGCATTTTATCAGCTGCCACTGACTTGTGTTAGGCTTGAGGGCACACTCCGAGAAATATTTTTTTACAATATATAATTAATTAGCTTCCTATGTGTGGTATATTTTATTCATTCGAAATTGTTTTCCCGCTTTTTATAAATTCGATTTATACAAAAATACATAAAAATACAATTTTAGTTCGTAGAAATTCAATTTCCGTCAACTTGTTTTCCCAAGTGCATCGTGGAAGGGTAGGGCTCCCACGCTTCTGACAGTGTCCCGAAGCCGAAACAGGCGCCAACATTATCGCCAGCAACATTATTCATTATCGTTGCCAGCGTCGTTTCCCCCTGCCAGCAGTTTGCCTCCATTATTGTAAGTTGGTGACATTGCAACAGATACTTCTGGCCGGTACGAGTCCAAGTGGTGCTATTGTTGCTGTTGCCACTGCTTCAAGTTGTGCGATGGTCTCTTACCGCCTCCCCCAATGAAGTCAATGAAGCCACACACAATGGCTGCCCTCCAGCTCCCCTCGCTCGCACCCGTCACCTTGGCCCGCAGCAGAGAGACGCCCGCTTTTGAGCCACATGAAAGTCGAACTGTGGACAAAGTTTTGCGCTGTAAAATAAAAAACGAAACAGGCAACAGGAAAGCAATGCGAAAGTCAACGACGTCGCCGTCGACGTCGATGCGTCTGTCGGCTGGCGGCTGGCGGCGGCGCACAAAAACTTCCGTTTCAACTTGTGCACCAGCAATTGCTGCCGCCTGTTGTTATATCCTGTTACCAAAAGGGGCACCCAAGCTGGTCATCAGCTTTGCAGCACAGAACAGAATTTCAAGCTTAGTCCCTGGCCCCAAATTTGTATATTCCTATCGAAGAGTCGGTTCAAGCTTTTGCTCCGCTACATTACCGGAAGTTGTGCGCTGAAATAGCTTGTTGACAAACACAAAGCAAAGTTGTTATTTTTGAAACTCTGTTGCAGAATTTTGCAATTTCGATATTCCGATAAGAAAATATAAAAGCAAATGTTAAGTTACATTTTGATGACGGAGTAGAAATTTATAATAAATAATTAGAATAATTAACAAAACGAAGCACAAATATTTCAATAAAAAAATAAACATTAAGACTATATAAAAACGTGTATATATTGTATAACTTTTCTATAAGTCGAAGTAAGTAAGAAGAACACGTGCCCAGAAATCCACTCTCATTGCTCGTTTATGCCTTTTTCTGTACCTTAATTAAGTCTAGCTTAAGTCATTTGCAATTGACTGTAGTTGGCCCAAGGGTTGCATAACTTAAGCTTTATTTTTTATTTTTTTTTTGTATATTCATAAGTGTATTTCAGAGCATTGAATGTTTGCCTTCCTGCCGTTTGATTGGTATATTGTTGCGTATTGCGTATTGTTGCTGTTATTATTGTGGCTTCTTGTAGGAAGTTGTTGTTGCTGTTGTTGTTGTTGTAAGAAGGCAGCTGCAGCATTTTAAGCCTCGTATCCTGTATGCGGACATCTCGCCAGCAAGCGCCCAATGATCAGTTCTCCGTTTTCCCCCTAACCAATACTTGCTCACCCTCTCTGGCTCCCCCTCTGTATCTCTATCTCTATCTCTCTGTCTTCTGCAGTGCACATCTGCACCCCTTCCGCTTCCTTCGAACAGACAGTTGCTTTCACTTGGCATCAGATTTTCATTGCTCGCACAGTTTGATATGTATATCTTCATATACATATATGTATATGTATATATATATATATATATATATATATATATATTTATATTTTGCATTTATACAAAGGAGCTTGACGCTAGCCGCTACATCAACGTTCCTCTTTGCATCATATACACTCAGAAACAAAACGACTCAAGCATGCACCCAAACGGCTTTAACATTTGTTTAAAAATCAAATCATTATGTTTAAAAAAACTTTAACATACGATTCCAAAATTCTTATTGTTTAAGCAAAGTCCTCTTCCATTACGTTCAATGCTGTAGTCCTGAATTTGGACAAGAAAGCTTACTAATAATATCATTCTCATGTCCTTCCATGAAATTGAAGTACATTTATAAAAAAATTAAACAGTCATTTTAAAGATATTGATAGAATGGGTCATATAATTTTTGTAGTGTAGCTAGCACACAAAAACTGAAATCGAGCGCAGCTTGCAGCCCAAATAGAAAGCAGAAAGCAAAGCAGCTGGAAACGTTGGAACTTTTGTGTTGCGTGTGGTTTTTCTGTGACATTTTAGTAGATTTAGCTTGGGGCCTGTTGAACGACCAGGGCCAAAACTGAGAAAGCAGCGCACAGCACACAGCACACAGCACACAGCAACCCACATCATAACCACTCGCCCCGCATCTTCCAGTTTGTTGGTATTGTGTATGTGTGTGTGTGTGTGTGTTCTTTGCCTGACTTTATGAAATTCTTGGCTGCCTGTCGCATCTATTTTTTTTTTATTATTTATTTTTTGTGCTCGTCGCTCGCCGAACACTTGCGGTTAATGAATATTTCTTGAAAGCCAAACTAAAACTTGTATTTTTAATAGTTTGTGCAATTTACAAAGACGATGAAAACGCCATGCTAAAAAGAGGGAATATGAACTGGCAGCTGAAAGGAAGCTGCAACCTGCAAATGCTGTAAGTTTCAATAAATCAAACGCTTTGAGAATGGAAGAAAGTGAAGTGAAGTGAAGTGAAATGAGATTTATCCGAGTCAGCAAAATAAAATAAGATGAGTTAATCGATTTACTAAGTGAAATGAACTTGAACCGTTTGCAATAAAAAGTGTAAATATTGTGTAGATACTACTTCCACAATATGCATCGACCAACATTTGAATATGTTATTAAAGTTGAATTCACTTCATTTCATTTCTAACTGCATTGAATTTCATTAAAATATCCCAAAACTTGATATTGATATAGAAAATATGGTATTTATTGGGGTTTCGTATTTCCAGAACATAGACATGTTAATAAAACAACTACGACTTGGTAGGCGCCAAGTTTATAAGAGGCATAAATTCAGTACCTCTGCTGATTTTATTGTATATTTGAAGTGCCATTAAGAAAAAACCAGTTTTACGCCCACCTGAACTGGCATCCGGAACAGGTATGAGAGACCCCATCGAAAGTTCACGACTTGGGGTTTCGCCAATTTGATTACGTTTGAATTGTATGAATATACCACATAATAGTGTAGAGTGTTGCATTTACTAAAAATCTTCTCTCTGTTCCACGCCTATAGCAAAATAAACTGGCGGAAATTATAAAATTGATTACGTTTGACCCTTTTCTTATACACAAATACCTCTTTAGTGTTGTTGACTTAGATAATTTAGGTGTATGAAACTTCTATGCTTGCCACATATGTACTTGGTAAGAGTACTCCTTTTTTTTGTTTGTAATGCCGAACACAATTGAAGATGGGTTGGGGGTGTAATCAACGACCATCGCTCATTGGAGGCGGTGACTACATTAGAAATCGTGTTTTGCTACACACAACGTATTATAAATATCATACTTATCATACTAATATATGTATATATGTACACTTATGTGTATGATAGTAGGTAAGCATTTAGTAGTAGAATTTATATAAGATATATGCAAGTCATTAATTATTACTATGCGGCATTCTGTCTACACCAAGAACAGTTGCTGCTAGAGAAACTAGACAACAACTGCAGCTTTGATCTGTGGTTTCCCAGGCAAACTGAGTTAATACAACTTAACTGCTAATCAATGCGAGAGCGAGCTGAAATAGTGTACGTCAGCCACTTGAAGGTCATTACAATCGCACTACAATTGCGATTGATAGTGCCCGATTGTAAATGAGTACTAGTACAAGTACGGGTATGAGAACGGGAACGAGCTTAATGCTGAGTCTGAGTCTGAGTCTGAGTCTGAGTTTGAATTTGAGTTGGATTCAGGTGCCCAGCCGCGTTGCGAATAGTCAGTTGATTGTCTATCCGCAATTGAAGCAGACGCTGCCATTAAAGTTGTACTATTGAAGAAACACATTTCTATCGATAATGTTCCATGCGTTGTTGTTGCTGTTGTTGATAACGCTGACGTTGCTACTGGGCGTTCAGTTCGCCACTTCTCAAAAGGTGCTTTATCACTTTGGCAACTGTTTAACTCGCGAATTTGGAGAGGGAAAATGCACCACACGCAATAGCTGTGACTTCTATAATACAGATCTGCTGGTTGGGGCAAGCGGAACAAACTGCTTTTCACGCCAGCAACCCAATTTGGTAAGTTTATTTTCCAATTTATAGTATTGACAGAGAGTTGGAAACCGAGTGACAAATATTCACAAAGGCATTTTCTGCACTTTGTGAGATACATGCCAAAGGCAGACTCTTTAATTGCTTTAACTCAATTATATTATTTGTGTTTCGATGATAAGATCGGTGCTCTGGAGTATTGAACTAAGTGTGTTGTGGCATTAATTCATTGCAGATATGTTGTCCGACTACACAAAATGCGTTGCCTCCGCTGGCAGCGCGCATTGGCAGTGTCGATGAGCTGCCTAGGCATCCCAACTGCGGCACTTCGTTCCACTCGAAGATAGTGGGCGGCAATCGGACGGATCTGTTCGAATTCCCGTGGACGACTGTGCTCGAATATACGCAACGTTCCAGTGACACGAAGCAGTACAATTGTGGTGCCGCCTTCATAGCGCAACGCTGGCTCATTACGGCTGCCCATTGCGTTCACGAGAACTTCACTGATTCCTCTCGGGTGACTGGCGCCCGGTTGGGCGAATGGAATATTACGAGCAATCCAGATTGCGTCACATACACGAACGGCCAGGCAGAATGCGCCCCGCCATACATTCAGGCAACCATCGATCTTCAGGTTGTTCATCCAAAGTTCGTTGGCGACAACCTATCCAACGATATAGCGCTGCTGCGTCTCTCTCAGCCTGTTAATTGGCAGCAACATAAATATCTGGAGCCAGTGTGCTTGCCGCCGGCACGTGGCGCAAGCGCCGATCAGCTGGAGGGCACTGCCGTTGACGTATCCGGCTGGGGTCTCACGGAAAGTCGTAAACCGAGCGACGTGAAACTCAAGGCCCTGCTAAGAGTGACGCCGCAGCGGTCGTGTGTTGAGATGTATGGGGACCAGGGATATGTGCTGAACAATAACCAATTTTGCGCCAGTGGCGGCATCAATGTCGACACGTGCGCAGGTGACTCGGGCGGTCCGGTGACAGTTGAGGCTTCTACCCCACAGCGGGATCGTTATGTTTATCTGGCCGGCATTGTTTCTTTTGGCAGACGATTTTGTGGCCTTTCAGATTTTCCCGGTGTTTACACAAGAGTCAGCAGCCACATGGACTGGATTGAGGAGACGGTGAGGAATAACACATCGAAATGACGTCACAATCTGCAATCGCTCACGTCATGACTACCGCAGAGAGGGGGCTCGCAATTAAGTTGACATGTTAGGAGCTCCGTAATCTGTGGCGCAATCGAAACTTGACTAAATGTCTATTATTTTATATGTACATATTATAATACTAGTTATGTCATAAGGCTGACTGGGTGGATTTCTCACACATAGAGAAATTATGAATGTGTCAGCAATATTTTTTATATATTTTTTTTTTATTACATTTAATTTATATGTTGAGTTTTTCCGGAAGCTTTTTATTTTATGATAGTTTAGTCCTTGACTTGTAATTATTTTTTTAGTAATAAAATTTTCAATAGCTCATAATAACGAAAAATGATCCCAGCTTACTTAAAAAAGCATTCATTCCTTCCACTATGCTGTGTTTTCTTTAAACATCTTTACCAGACTCACCTGTTATAAGCGCTTAAAAAATGAATAAGAGCATCCAACTATGTCTCTTGCAAAGTAACAAATCGCGGAGTTTAATATTTCCCAAACTTACATATAAGATTTATGATTTTATTATGATATAATCAACAATAGATAAAACGTGTTTTAAATATCAACTTAGCTGTTTTGCTCGCCACTTTATACATACATGTATATAAGATCCATATTAAAAATGACTGTATAACGATAAAGAAAACAACGTTTTTCACAGTCGGGCAATTCCCAGTGCAATGTTCCCACTTGTTCACACATACACAATCATTCTTATCAACAATTAGAAATGCATAAGACGATTATTTCCATTTGAGTGTCTACTACGTTGATCATATATCTATGTATAAATTGATACACACATATGTATATATATTATAGACACATTTTCCTATTTTGCTAACTTCATTTTGTGTATTTTCTCTGTTACCAGTGAATATTAATTCCTCACTTTATTTACTATGTACATATGTACCATGTACATATGTATGTATGTACATTGGACTTAACGTGGAAAATTTGATTTGTTTGTGTAGATTCATATGTAGAATCGTGCATACATATACATATGTACTTAGCTACTGTGTCGCTTACTACTACTGCTTAGAAATTACAATAAATTACTCACATTATTAACAAGATGACTACATGACTACAACCAAAAGGGCAATAAATTAGCGAAAAAAAATCAATTTAAAATTAGGAACAGAAATTACTGCGCAGGTTCTGTTTACTGGTTCCGCGCAAAGATGACAGCACGCCGGCAGCGATCGCGATGGTCCCGCATTTTGCCAGCCGGACAGGGTCGCTTCATGCGATTGGAGACGAGCAGCTGGCCAGTGAGCGTCTTACTGTGTGGACTGTA
This sequence comes from Drosophila imparisetae, assembly GCA_035042265.1. NCBI lineage: Eukaryota > Metazoa > Arthropoda > Insecta > Diptera > Drosophilidae > Drosophila > Drosophila imparisetae. The sequence continues at coordinate 174,469 of JAWNLP010000222.1, read as the reverse complement.
GAAGACTAGGCGACGCGCCTCCGTCCCTGGGCTGCCCTGTGCCAGCAGCAGGGCCAAGAACCATCCGATGGCCACAAGAAGTCGTTGCAGTTGCATATCAGTGATATTGAATGTCTTTCGAAGTGCGGAAGTTTGATAGTTTCTTGTGTAGTATCGTTGTTTTTTATTGGAGTTGTTTTCGCGTGGAGTTGCGTTTGCGGCTTGCTTCGCAGAACTTGTCTTTTCGACTGTGCGCGATCAGCTATTTTGTTGCCGTAGTCGTCTTAAATGGTGTCGATAGTTAAAACGCGGCTGTCAGATAAGATAACGGAATTCCGCTGCAGATAAGATAAGTATGGTAAGCGCTTATGGTCTCCGCTCGTTCGATCGACTGGCGACCTGCTGAAGGCATTTATTGGAATCCCATAAAATTACTATTACTATTACTATTATGGCCATGAGCGCACGAGCCAGAATCGGGCGTGTGACGAAAGCGTTCGGGAATTCACTCATTCAACGAATTCCACGACAATGCGTATTCTGTCTGTCAGTTGCGGCCGTCGTCATTGTCATTACCCCGTAACAAACATAATCACAGTGGATCAGTGTGTGGTTTCTTATCGGTGACGCTACTTCCGCCAGCGTTACTTCTACAATATTTCAAATTTTGACAGAGCGCCTGAAATTATACTGCGAAACCCCGTCGGCAATTAGATGAATTGTTGAGGAGAACCCCAAAAAGTTTACCACCCCCTCCAGCAACCTTAAATAGTCAAAAGTGTGTTAGAGGCTTTGCAAATTAGGGTGGACCAAATCGCCTCTGTAATAAGATAATTATTAACCGAGAGTGTAGATTCAAAATTCGTTCTGTTTCTTTCATAAACTTTCTACAAATTCATAATACCCTATATGTGTAGGGTATAGTGTACAAACAAAATATGATTGTCAAGCATTAGATTGCGTTGCATTTGACGACGAAACAACATATGACGTAGCATGATCTGCAAACTGGGTAAATATAATCAGTTCTAGGAATGTTTCTAAACATGAATGTTGACTAAGAACTGTATCAGCTGTTGCTATCAAGTATTTCGCCCTATCATTGTTAATTCATTATATCTGTGTCTGCAGTGCCTGAATACTCATTCAATTATTATTTAACAGGGAGTCAAAGTTGCAGTGTAGATGATCTGATCTTAGCATATTTGGTTTTAATCAACTTGTGCAGATAGGGATCCTTGATTTGCCAAAGATCTACGGTGTATCGTAGATTCCTTATTATGCTACCCAAATGACGGTAATACGAGATAATAATAAAATAATAGCATTAATAGAACCTTGCTCGAAAACGTTCCTTTGTTTTAAAGCTAACTTGACAAAACTTGGGATACATCTGTCTTCTTGCGGGCTCTGCATTCATCCAAGCATCACTTTTTCATATAGCTGGCACAGAAACAATCGGTCGAGAGACGAGGTTTAAGTTATAGAATCGAGATACAAAACTACATAGATGTAGCAATACATGGAACAGGACATAATAATATTTCGCGCTGCACATTAAAAATAACTGCGACAAACATTGCTTCTTATTTACAAAATTATTAATACATTTTTGAAAATGAATATTATTATTTCGTCGTCAGCCACATAGAAAAACGTTCACCAACTTGTTCAGTTTGTACTAGTGCTATACAGTGTCTCACAGCTTAATTGGAACAGTGTCAAGTAAACAATGTAATTGCCTGCCATAAACTAATTATTCATTATTTTTCAATAATTCCAAATACCTATGGTAGGTTCCAATTAAGCTCTGAGACACTGTATATATATTTCTGTGAAGTCAACATTTATGAACTCTTCCTCGCATGGTTGTATTGATATTTTTCCAGTTTAAAATGAAATTTGCATTGAACTTTAAACAAATTCAGACCAATTTCATAATAATACATTTAAAATAAGCAAAGTGTTCAGATATGGCTGCTAAAAACGACTTTCAAAATGTATTCATTCAAGTTATTTATATATCTATATTTATTAACAAGTTTTCTTATATAGTCCCCGTTATGGAGACTATATTATGTGAACATGGAGGCCTTTTCCTTTTCATTATTCTAAAAGAGAATGATTTTGTTTGTTCTAAATATAATTATTATTATTGAATTGCACTACACTAAATAAAGATCAGCAGCAGCACTGATGCATAAGGGTTAACAATTTATTTCCAGCACCTGCTGCTTATCCGTAATATACTTCAACTAATGCACACACGCAATGCAAATGAGATATTTTTGTAAAAATTCCATCAAATTTATTAACAGAAGACAAAAAAAAAAACAAAATAAAAAATGTGTGAAATTAATGTAATAAATAGTGCACTGAAATTGAATAAATACGAATGATGACGCTTTTCTGCTTTGCTGCTTTTCTGAGGGAGTTCGAGATTCAGTTGATGATGGCCATGACAAGTGTAGGACCGAGCTTTCTGTTAGCATATCACGCCATCTGCAAAATCGAAAAGCAGAATAAATAAATAAATAATAATATAATAAGCAGAATAGATGTATGTAAAGACATACCTGTATTGTAGGATATAATGCGACGGCAGTTGCCACGATGATCCCGCATGTGGCACTGCTGGCAGGGCTTCTCCAAGCCATTCGTGGCCAATATCTGGCCCCGAGAAATGCCGGGTGGCGCCACGAAGATCACCCGACGCGATTCACTAGACGCTGGAGCACAAATGACAACCAGGGCGAGCAGACACACTGCATATAAAAGTAACTGTCGGATGCGATGCAGCATCATCATCTCTCACTATATAAATATATATTATATATTCGCCGGTGTGCGTGTGACTGTGTGTGTGTGTGTGTGTGTGCTTATCGGTGTACTCGTTTGCAGTTTGGTGACAATGTGAAATTGTGTAATCGAACTTTAAATTGAAGTCGTTAGCTTGTCCTACTGCCAGCTAACTTGTATGAGCAAATGCCTTCACTTAACTGATTATATACGATTTGGGCAAGCAGTTTCAAAGTAAAAAGTGGCCTCTGCCGTCCTATCAAGCATTGGCGGCGTCTTCGCATTGATAAACTATACAGGCTGCCTCACCAGCCTCACTTATGTTAGAGTTTAGCTGAGGCAGAGCAGCTCAGTAAGGAGTCACTCACCTAGGCTGGTTCGATCCTCAGTAAAATCGAGAATTGTTTTTAACTAAGTTATACGAATTGTTACGAATAATGTTAGAAAAATATACCCTGGAGTTAAGAAAAGAAAAACACTTTTTTTTATAATTTCTGTGTAGCTTTCGCATCTATCCCGTGTAGGCCGATGGCAAACACCCTGTATACGCAAATCTTATCTAGACCTCGCTACTACTATGCCACACCCGCAATCTGGGTAATTGAGTGTCTTGCTTTGGTTTCGCTTGCATTGCCGCATGGTGAGTGCTCTCTGATATTTATTTGATTATGATAATTACGATTTATGTTTAACCCGCAACAAATCAATGAATCAATACTCGTTTCATTCGTAGTTATGTCTTAATTTGAGGGTTTATAAGCAAATGAGAACATTTTTAGATGTTTATGAACTTAAGATTTTATCTGTTGCGTAATTTGATTAAATTTATTATTTTTCAGTTTTGTCTTAGCGAACCGAACTTAAAGATGAGAACTAGCTAAAAATAGTATTCATTGATATTTTGAAGCGCTTATCCCTCACCGATTCCCCTTCAATTTTAAGATACTAACAACAGCAATTTGGACACTAAGCTCTAAAAACTGAAATCCTGCAAATTTGTAGATCACTCTTGTCAAGTGTGACATGTAGTATGTTGGGAATTAAACATTTTTTTAATAGATTTGGAGATAAAGCAGTTTATTAAACATGGACATGATACGTTCGTATCTAAAAATATTGAACACCAAAATGAAATTACGATTCTATTACTGGCTTTTGTTCAGTATACGTATTTATTTTATATTGTCTTAGCTTATTCTTGAAACGTTATAAAAAAAAAATGTTTAAGTTCTTACTTTTAGAGAACGGAAAATTAATATTAATTTTCAGAAATTATATGCAATATTATAATTTACTTACATTAGTTCACTAATGGGTTAATAATATTTGTATTTATTTTTTTTATATGATATTTTCCTATACATATGACAGCGAATCAAATCGGACGAAGCATTCGTAAATAAATCCCAGTTTCACTATATATTATTAATCAGTGGGGTTCGATTTTCGATCAAATCTAACTGACTTCATTATCCACCAATCCGATAATAAGGGGGATTGCCGTTGTTAGGCACACAACAATCGCGTCAAATATGCGGAAAAAGTCTGTGTTTCCCACAACAATATGAGTCGATGAGCGCAAGCCAAAAGTAATCAGCTGGTGTGATAGTCTCATGGCTTTCCCAGAAAGCCCCAGCTACGTCACAGACCGGCTGGTGTGGCCCCATGTCTCTCATTAATCCTTCCCCCCACCCCCCACCACCACCAAATAAAAAAATGTGACCAAGGCAACGTGAACGGTAACGGCAGCGAAATGAGTCGATATGAAAATAGTCGGTTGAGTCAGCGTCTGATGGTTGGTGCCCCTATCTTGGGTAAAAGTCTATGTTGCAGCTATTTCGCATTTTGTATCTGTGCTTGTATCTGTATCTGTATCGGTATCTGCATCTGCCGTTCCCATTTACTGTTCGGGAAAATTCCCCTAATTTCATCATAGCAAACATCGCTTGACTATATCTAAGCAAATATGTACCTAAGTACATAGGTGCGCCTTGTGACGTAGTATTTATAAATATTTAATTGCCTAAACGTTAGCGAGTTCTGGATACGGCGATAAGTTGACGGGCGCCTCAGTCCAAAGGTCGAGTACCCCCTACACAATCTGCAAAAAAAAAACAGCACCAAATTAATTCATTATAATTTTGAAGAATTTTTTCGTCACACACACACGCACACACTCACCCGGCGACAGCGATTGTGATGATCACGCATGAAGCCATGCCTGCAGCCACGGGCTCGAACCTCGAGCAGCATACCTTTGCCGACAGCATCCTTTGCGCTGGTGTTGTTGCCTTCCTCAATGCTCTGGCTGGCGTTTAGCTGATTGAAATAAATCACGCGTGCGTCGCTGCATTGTAGCTGGGACAACATCAGCATTATTGGAAACACTATCAACAACAGTCCCAGTCCCAGCAGCCTCAGACTCAGCATCTTTTTGCTTCAAAGTTAACACGTCGCTGTCTGACCAGCGTTGAGCACGCACTCAAAATAACAGATTTTAATGGCGATGCTGCTGCTGTTGGCACGCTCAATCTATCAGTTTGTCCCCTTGCCCTTTGGAGAGTTCGTTGGGTCTTTCTTATCAGTCCGTTTGCAGTTAAAACGACTTTTGTTTTGAGAAATCCGCAATCAGTTGTAACACTGCGCAATTAATGAGATCGATCGTATTGCATACTTTTGGGCGATCACATTAAAAATAGGTAGATTGAAGTGCTCGAACACGGAGCAAACTAAGAACTACGTATGTATGGGAGAAACTATCTGAAAATGCCGATTACCTAAATAACAGACTAAATTGTCTGAGTTGGTTGTTTACAGACCAAACCATAAATTAGCTATCTTGGAAAAAAGTTCAAACTGCAATATCAGAAAATTCCCTAAAATTAATTAATTACAACTTTTCCACTGGTTTCTGGTTTGAAACCAATGCTAAGTTTACAAATAATATAATTATAATATAACTGGTTTCTAGAAAATATTTCCAAAAGTACAAATAATATAATAATATAATAATATACAGCTGCTACAATCTTAGAGCGCAACTGAGTACATTGAACTTTAATAAGTTATCCAATTTCTTTATAATGAAGCATACATTTTGTGGTCTGTCGATTATTATCTCATTATCTCCACTTATCGTCACTTAGCTCAAAGGTGGCATTTAAATTAAAATCCATGACATGTGAAGTATGGTATTTATAGACGCATACATACAGTACACGAATTAATTTTAAATTTATATAAATATTTTTTTAAATATTTAATATTTTAATTTTGCATTTAATTTATTTGCTTGGAATCTTATGCATATTTATAATCACTAGGAACCGTTTTTTTTTATATCCTGAACCCATTAAAAATGGGTAAAAAGTGAATAATGGTTTTCTGGAAATGTTCGAAGGAAGCATCTCCGACCCCGTAAAGTATATGTATTCTTGATCAGGATCAAAAGCCGAGTCGATATATGTAGCTATGCCCGTCAGTCCGTCCGTCTGTATGAACACATCAGAGAGTTAATTATAGCTGATGTCCTTTAATTTGTAATATTGGTTCCACAAATATATTGCAATATTTTCGCTCTAATATACTCAATTTCCAATTTATGTTTTTCACTCATTTACAATTTTTATTATTATATATCATTTAATATTTGGCATTGCTTTTACATATACAATATTTAATTGAAGCCAACATGCTCTACTGTGTACTTGACTACTGTGTAATGACGTCATCGTCACGTGGCACCAGGCGCCGTTCGATGAACACAATTGCCCGGATCGATTGTGATAAGCTCTAAGTAAGAGAGTAGGTGAGTGAGTAAGTGTTAAGGGTTTGAGGCAGTGCCGGCCAAGCTTTTGATTGAGTACACATGCTATGTGTGCGAGTGTGTTGGCCGGCAATGGTAAGGTATGGTTGGAATTGAGGTCTCACCTGGTGACAGCACATCCTTGAGGCAGTTTCGATCAGTGCGACGGCAGCGTGACTGCCTTGTTGGAGGTGGCTGTCTGTGTGTGTGTGCCTCTTCATCCGATGTAGTCTCCGATAGCAGTGTTGCCGGCCGTTGTTGTGGACGTCTGCGCGCCGCGACCTGCGCGACGCTACTGCTGGCCTTGTCCTGTTGAAGCTGAAGCATGTTGTTCTCGCTGGAGGAATGCTGCCGCTGCCGACGGCGGCGCTGCCGCACGCGACTAAAGCTTTCGTCCTGGATGACAAGTGTGCCGGCTTTGCTGCTGCGCAGAAAATAGCGTGGGCCATGCTCCACTCTGTGCTCCTGAATCACATACTCGGGCGAGGAGTGTCGTCCCCGCGACATGCTGAACCTCTCTAATATCGAACGCTGGCCGGAACTCTGGGAGCGTTTATAGCGACGCTTCTCACGTGGTCCCGACGATGAGGAATTCGCTGTTGTTGTCAGCGTCGAGGTGGATGGCGGCGTGGGATATGCCGTCGCCTGTTCACGCTGCTCCAATTGCTCTCCCAGCTGCGACTGCAGCGTTTGCTCCTCGAAGCGGACTCCACGCAGCGAGCTGGAACGGCGCGAACTGCCTGTCGATGTTTCGTGTGGCTGCCAGTCGGGTAGCTCATGGGTGCTAAACTCAATACAGCTGCCAGCGAGCTGTTGCTGTCTTCTGGGCTTGGGTGTGGGAGTGGGTGTGGATGTGGGTGTTGGTGTCGCCTCAGCGATGCGCAGACCATTAAACTCGCTGGGCAGTCGAGCCTGCTGCAGACTCTGGCTGAGATTAGCGGTCGCTGCTCGTTTCCGTCTGCGATCTCCTGTAATAGAGCTGGGCGCTCGATATGTCTGCTCTTTGTGGCCATCCGCATCGAGGAGCAGTGCACCCGTATGGTCGTATAGTAGTATCCGTGGCAAGGCAATATTACTGCAACTGCGCGATGTGCTCAGCTCCCAGTTCCAGTGTGTGGGCTTTCTCAATTGCAAACTCAACAGATTGGCAAGTGGATCGTATTCCTGATCCTCGTCCCCTTCGTGTTCCTGCTCCTGTTCGTAGTGGGATGTGGTTGCTTGTTGATGCTGATGATGCTTATTCCTCTGCTGCTTTGACATTGCTCTGGGCTCTGAGTCACAGCAGCGTTTAATAATCCCAATGCGGTTGTTGTCGATGCCTCTTCCACCTGTTTGCTGTCTGTTGTTGCGATTTGTGGGCTAGTCCACTGTTAGCTGCATTCCCGTGTCTCCCCGTTCTGGCCAATTGCCAACTTATTTATTGTTTATCTCTCAACTATACTGGCAGTATATATGTACATATACACATACATGTATATATAGCTTATATGCTATGCTGTTTTGTTTGCTGCCCACGCCCGCTTTTTTGGGCGTGCTTTCTTTTTTGTGCTTTCTCAGTCTTGGCGTTTTTATTTTTAGTTTCGACTCTTCCGCTGCCTGTCGCCTACCGCTTGCTGTTCTTTTCCCTTGACATTTGAGTGCTCCACTGTGCCACTTTCAACAAAAACAGCAACAACAACAAGCACGCCAAATTTTTGTTCTTCTTTTACAACATTAACAATGACAACACACAAATTTCATGTGCCTTCAAATTATTTGAATCAAATTTGTGCATTAATATTTTTAGCATTGCGCGCTCGTTCGCTCCCCTCGCTCCCCTCGCTCCCCTCGCTCTTTATCGCTCTCTCTCTCTCTCTCGCTCACACTCTATCGCGCGCGCTCTCTCTTGTTGCGCTATCCCTTTCGTTTCTGTGCTCGATCAGCTGCTCCGCTTGCTTTATGCGCGTCTGCCCGACAACGAGCGCCGTCGCCAACTGTTTCAGCCGTTGGCTTTTACATTCGGGCCAGAAGACATCGGCCGGAGCATTCTGAATGCTGTCATGTCCACCTTGTCCGCAAAATTGGGTGTGTGTGTGTGTGTGTGGGTGTGGGTGTGTGTGTGTTGTGTGTGTTATGTGTGTTATGTGTGTGTGAAGATGTGTGCTTGATGCCGCAGCGACTTTTGCATATTTTACGCTCTCACAATGGCAACAACAACGCCAGCAACAAACCTACTCAGGCAGCTGTTTTCTGGCAACAGCTTTTCCGATTATTTTTGTTTTTGTTTATCTTATAACACCTCCTCGCCCCCCCCCCCCCCCTCCATCACCTTGCACCTTCCTCCCCACCTTCCCCCTCGCACATCACACACACAGAAATTGAGCAAAACTTTCGAATGCTGTTTATTGTTTTTGCTCTTGGCAAACATTTGCCCAATTCGCTTAGATTTGCATATGCCTCTACAGGCATACCCTGTATACCCTGGCAATTGCTTAATGACGTTACATTTATTCATGTTTTGCATTGGTATTTGCGCTATTATTTACATATGTATATTAGATATGCCTGTGGCTTACAGTCTGCTCGATGCAATTTACTATGTGTCCACAAGTGGTCCATTAAATTGTATTCATACATGTTCACACCGATAGACACACACCTGGCACAACAACAAAATAAAATAAAATAAATAAATAAAAATAAATATTGCATGTACATATATTTCTCAAAACTGTCCACAATTTTTCATTCAAGTTATTACTCCTTTATTAAATTTTATTTCCTGGCATCATGCGTTCCAATATCTTTGCTAATTTTGCTATACTCATCAGTTTTATTTGATAACCTTTGATTTTGAGTGGCCACAGAAATTGACCATGTTGTTCATATCTCATATTAGACGCAGAAGAAAAAGATAATAATAAACACATATTTTAGAGTTTAGTTAACGTATTAGATTATATATGAGCTTATGCACCTTTTACTGTCCGTGAGAGAACTTGGTTAAAATAGTGTTAATTCTTGAACTGTTATATATATATATATATTTATATATATATTGTGTATGTTATATATTATATATGTATACGCTTATGAAATTAATCGGAAAATGGTTTTCTAAATTTGTATTTGTTGTTAGGTAAGAAAATGCGTGGCTTCTGCAAATCATTTCAGTTTGTCCCTACATGTTACCAACTCTTAAGTGCATCGTAAATGATTGTATTATTTTGCATTTCGCAAACACTAAATTTGTACCCGATCAATCACTTGGGCACTTTGAACTTTATGAGCTGTCAAAATATTAAGCACCTAAGACATATGATCAAGTTGAACTTGCAAATCGGCTTGTTGCACATTCAGCAAGTCAAAACAAAACAAAAAACACTTTTCAGTAAAACAATTTCAGAGATTCAGCGATCTCTCAGCTTTAGCAGCCGCAGCCTAAAAGTATGCAACGTCTGACAAGAAGCTGAACCATCGCAATTGCCAGCGTGAGGTTGACGGGTTATCGGGCAGCAGACGTTGGACTTAAGTGGAATTGCGATAGGCGAATTAATCAGCGACATCGCATGCTTGAGCCGAGCAGAGCCAAGCCGAGCCGAGCCGAGACGAGGCAAGCCAAATGAAAGACAAAACCGGAAACGTGAAATCAGTCTTTGGAACACTGCACACGGCAGCAATGCAAACAAATATAGGAAACACATTGGGTCTGTCGCTGGTTACGCTGCTCCTCCTCTGCTGCTGCAGCGAGCTGTTGCAAGCAGCACCATATCCAGCCGATGCCCCCGAAAATGTTATCAACTACAAGCGATTCGCACGCCGCCGCCCGGTGAAGGGCCATCCCGAGCTGGAGGAGTACGAGGTGCGACACGTTTATATCGTGCGTCGCACAACGCCCCAGCCAAAGGTGGTCAAACGTCTGACTGACTTCGAAATGGATCAGCGCATCCAATGTGACTTTGATCCCACATTGCCAAACTGTAAGTGAAATGCGAGTTGCGTGAATAGCGCATGAAATGTGTAACGCATTCGGAGAGAAAGTGTAAACTCTTAATCAATAGCATAAATCGGGTTGTCCATGCTCCATAAATAAACAAATTAAGCGACATAAGTATAAGTTCTTGTATACCCTTCGAAAATCCAAATTATTTCATTTTATTGCTAACTAGGCAACCCGATCAACGAATATCGATTCGTGTCTAAAATTTGAGTGTGTAAAGCTTTTTAGGGAGAAGAAAAAATTGAATATTTTGAATTTTTTTTTATTTATGTCACTAACTTTGCTCGGTTGGGTTCAGGGTATCGACTTGTCGAGCTCTCTCGACTTACTTGTTGTACATGATTTTACATGCATACCGCACCTAAGAGTAAGCAGTTCAAAATCGAGTTCATCAATTTTGCTTAGGCATTTTGGAGAAACTTTTAACTCATATAACTCAAAGGTCGTATCTCTCAGAAGTCCGCTCTGCATCGGATGATAACTGTAATTTGCCAGTTAAATTGTTTATTGTGATTTCAGGCGCTCGGTTTGCCACTAAGCCAAGTGTCAACTCGGCCAGCAGCAGCAGCACATCCACAACAACAACAACAACAACCACAACAACAGAGGCAACATCTACGGTTGCCACCACCAGCACTGATGTGCCCTTACTGCCAGAGCTACCGGAGTTGCCGCAGCCATGGGAGGAAGATGTGGAGACAACAGTGAAGCCGGTAGAGGCTGAGGTTGATTACATTGACGACGCAGACGAAGACGAAGATGACGCTGATGCTGACGATGAGAAGGACCCGGATGCCTCTGATTACCTCAACCCTGGCGGCAGTATCGGTGGCAATGATTCTACAAAATAGTGCATACCCAGAATACCCCTTGTTCAATTTTATAGTTTAAGCTTGTTACTGCTAATTAGACGCAAGAGAAATGCTCAATAAAAATGCCAAAGTGTGCGTACATATTTGTATCTATGTATGTATGTGTGCATGTATGTATATATGGAGTGCTGCTCGAGTCAGTTAGCTTCCTGCTTATCGAACACGATGACTTAAAAGTCAACTGAAATTCATTATCAATCTATGTATATGGTGCTGATACTTATCTGCGGTAGAGAACGGGTATATTGGCCAATTCGATTATTATTCGAGATTATCGACCAGTCGAATGGTTTTGACCTGAACTTTATCATTTGTCTGATCTCTACCTAATAATTTAAATTTGTAATATTCGCAATCTGGTTGTGCGGTATGTATGTATATATTAAATAATGTATGTTAACTAAATTATATTGAATCGATTAAGAAGCAATTCAATATTATCATTATTATTATTAAATAATGCTAAGTTCTAGTTTTAAACTGAACAATCTAGCTTAACGGGATGTTAAAGCAACGCTACTATTGCCTTTAGTTAATTTCAATAGTTCCAAAGCAAAACCAACTATTTGCAGTGGTCAGTATTTGTTTTTTTGTAGTCTTATTTGACTGCCTCTTTTTTGAGAACTTTTAGAGATTGCGCTACTTGAAATTAATACCTTGATCTGAAAGGTCAATTCATGACTCTTTGCACTTATTAGTTTGTGTGTGCTTGCGATCGAAAAACAGCGATTAAGATTTGAAGCTATAAAGCATATATACAAATTAAAATTAAATATAATCAATGTTATATATTTTATTTATATTTTGTTTGGGTAAGTTGTAAATACAATAATTGTTGTGAATGGTTTTTTTTTTCGCTTTTTATTATCGCTATCTTCGTCGAGATTCACAATAAATATTTACAATAATACAAGATCCACTCAATTGAGCAACTGAGACGCAATTTATGTATTAGATTCTATATATTCTATATACGTATGTGTCTATTAATAATGATTATGCTGGACTTATCTGGGCCTTATCAAGCAACGCAACAGTTGCCAAACAGAGATACTGAGACAAATACAGTAGTCATCAGAGCCGGTACAGGTAACACTCTGTGCATTTTATTTGATATGGAAAGTTCAAATGATGAGATTTGCAAAAAAAGAAACAGATCAACTCACAATTGGCAAGCGTTTTCTCATTGTAATTGTTGTTGCAATTGTTGTTGCAATTGTTGTTGCAATTGTTGTTGCAATTGTTGTTGTTGAGCAGCGGCAAATTGAATTTGTGCTCATAAATCAAGAAAAGCGAGCAAACGACTGCGTCTTCCCATAAATTGAATTAAAGCGGAAAGGCGAGCAGGCATCGGGAGCAACAATCAAACAAAAGGCGACAATGTTTATTTTTTTTTTGTACATATAACGGGGTCTGCCTTGTTATACGATTGTTATTATTATTACTGTTATTGTTGTGGCTATTGTTGTTGCCCGGGGAGTGCATAAAACGCTTAAGCATTCCTCGCCCGCAGCCAGTCAAGCGAAGTCAACGTGCGGGTTTAGTTTGCAAGCCATAACCATAAGGCATCAAAGGAACTCAACACAACATATCAGAAACTGAAATATATATATATATATATATAAATATTTGTATATGCAGAACATGCGCCAGTTACATGGAGTGCTACTGTTGGCCCTGCTGCTGCTGGGCGTCTCCTGGAGCCGTGCGGATCTGCTCGACTGTGACGAGAAATTGCCCTCGATCATCACCGAGATAGACGACAAAATATCGGAGGCGACTGGCAGTAGCAGCAGGGATCACGAAGTGCGCGATTTCTTCAAGAGCGTCGGTTGCCAGATCAAGAATGGCGCCAAGAAGCTGGGCGAAAAGGCCAAGGATCTGGGCAGCGATATCAAGGAGGGCGCCAAAAAGCTGGGCGAGAGGGCCAAGGATCTGGGCAGTGATATTCGCGAGAGATTCGATGATTTTCGCGACAAACTCGCCAAGGATTCAGCCGAGGAGATGAGCAAAGATCGCGGATTCCTCGCCAACGTCGAGATTATCAATCCAGATCTGCTCAAGGGTGAGCAACAGTGCGGACACGGCCACATCCTCGATGCCTTGGGCAACTGCAGTCGGTTGAGGAAGTGATGATGATGTAGCTCGACTCAAGCTTCAAACGATTTCCATTATTACTATTATTAGTTTTTTTTTATCTATTTTCGTTTATTATAATTTATATTAAATATACTCTTTTTTTTCGATAACCTGTTACCTATAAAAAGGTTTGAATGACAATTTGGGCTAACTGACGTATATTAATTTATTTGACAGCAAAATAGGTCAATGGACGATAACTTGTGAGTTTTAAAAATAAAATGTGAAGATCATATACAAAAGGCAAGCTACTAATTTTTGAATAGGGCAACACTATTTCATTAATGAATGATTTTTCGGCACATTTCTTTGCTAAAAGTGGAACTTTAACTTGATAAAGGTATGATTTGGATATATTCATTGTAATAAAGGCTATTGAAATATATTAAGTGGGTCGAGAACATCACTACAGTGCTGAAGCTAAAGAGTCAGCTAAATTTACAAATGCATAGCCACATCAAATGGACCCTCTCAGTACTTCTTTACAAATGCTGTATGTGTATATATATACGTATACAATTGGAATGTCATTCTGATATATATAATTCGACCTGAAACTTGGGGATTTCACTAATTGGAGCTTTGTGGAGCAACGTTTCCTGTTTCCCTTTGTTTCTTGTGCTGTATTAGGGAACAAATTGCCACACATGACTACAAACAGTTGATCATGATTAAATCAATATTTGAGCACACCATCGGGTATATGTACGTACATATTTGACTCATCTTATACAATATTTATGATTGTGTCTGCTACATTGGCATAAAATGCACTCTCAGATGCAGATGCAGATGCTATTGCGTATTCCACATGCATATGCCTCAATTTATATGGTCAGCTAATTGCTAATTTGCAGCTGCCTGTCTGCATACTAATTATTAATAATATTTGCTTGATCGATGGATTCGATGTTCGGCAATTGGGTAAAGTCTATACTGAATTGGAATGTCTTAAAAAAAGAAAAATGTGCTGGAATTCTCTTTAAATATCCGAAATTTGAAATGAGCTGAGCTGGCGGCTCAGTCGCTTGACGACTTTCTCAAAAAAGAACTTGCCGTTTAGTGTTCGCTCTCTCACTCTCTCTCTCTCTCTCTCTCTCTCTCTTTCTCTTTCGCTCTTTCGCTCTCTGTCTCTGCAATTGTAAGCCAGAACTGAACTTGGTGGCAAGCCTTTCGCTGCCAGCTGCAAACGAGTTTCAGTCAGGTTTCAAGTCTCAGCTGCAGCACACGTCACGTCTTGAGGCAAGCACAAAGCCAAATCCAAAGGCAAATAAACTGATTGGAATTGGAACAATAAGGGCAATAATTGCAGGCAGTTATGATGATGACTCAAGCAACTCTGCCACTGTTGCTGTTGATGATCATCTCGCAGGTAGCTCAGCTACTGGCAGCTCCTATCGTGTGTGGCACGGATGAGACTGAGCCAAGTGTCAAGTCGGTTGAGGATCAATCAACGACGACAACGCCTAAGCCCAGCGAGATGAATCAGTTTCTGCACAATGTGCAGTGCACTCTGGAGAAAGCAAAGCCCTGGATCGAAGATCTTGAGAAGGAGGCCAAGAGACTGGAGGAGACTGCCAAACGTGTTGGCCTGAGCATTGTGCATCGATTTGGAAATCTAATGGATTCACTGCTCGGTGCCGCTAACAATAGGATACCCAGTGTCACCACAACAACAACCACAACTATAATGCCACCCAGTTCCAGTGCCAGCACCGAACGTGATCTTCTTGCAGCCATCAGCCAGGAACCTGAGCAATTGACACCTTCAACAGAATCGCCATTGGACAATGAGATTATTAATGTAGAGCCGATCAAATAACGAGGCCAGCAAATAAAATATAAACACAAACAAATATTTATTTATCTAGTTCGAAAGTTATTGCTGATATATTGTGTTTTTGTAGTCGAATTGGAAACCATTCTAATGAAAACGATATTTGTAAAACATAAATGATCTACATTAATTTTGAATTTATTTCAAATATACGATATCATACTAAACTACAAATATATAAGAACATATGTAAGATACTCACTTCTGGATACGGTCAAAATTCACATGATCTAATGTTCAATCTCAACTGAAAGTATAAGTATATTTGTACAAGCAAGAATGCTATTGCAGATCTTTGATCTTTATAATCAAAGAATTCAATTGCTTATTCTCTGATCCCAAATGAATAATCAGAGAAGACAAATACATGTATTAAGCAATTACCTATTGTTCTTTTATATATTTATTGTTCATACTCTGAACCCTTTCAAAATGGGTAGAAACGTATAATGGAGGAAGAATCTCCAAGCACACACATATATACTTTAGGGTATTCTACATGATTCTTACTTGATTGCATACTCGGGGTCAAATGTTGCTCAAGAAAAATAATGCATCAACTTTGAGTTGGGATTGGAAGCATCTTACTGCATAAAGTGCTCATTAAAGTAGGTTAACATCGACGATCAAATAAATTCTCGAATGCCCCTGATCACTGTCAAAATAAGCGAAATCTAAATAATACTATAAAAAGCTATTATACGATTGTTCTCTTTAATTAAGAAAAAAAAACAATAAGAAAGAACTGCATGCCGAATATTGTATACCCTTGTAAAACTTTGTAAGTTTAGCTGCCGACATATCCAAATTGTTGTTCGTAGTTTTTTTATGGAGATGGAGATGGCTACATCCACTCGTCTAGTGATGCTGATCCAGAATATACATCTATACCTTGCGGGATAGCAAACATCTGTTGCAAATTGAAAGACAATTATGATACCCTCTAAAAAGTTATAAAAAGCGCAGTTAAACTCTAATCTAAAACAAATTCCCGCAAGAGAGAAAGAGAGATTAGATTGGATTTCGCAGAATTAAAATAATCTAGGCATTCAATTCTTAGAATTTTTATTTTTCGATTTGTTAAACGTACATTTTTTATACAACTGTACATAGTAGATTAGTAGAGTTCGGTAGTTCTTTGATATTTTCAACATTATTTATCTCGTAAAACCGAAACCTATAATACTTCAGACATTTTACAAGATACCAAGAAACATGGTAAACAATTTCATTTGTTATTGAACGCACCTCGCTCGCATATATTAATTTTGTAAATAACGATTGTCATTTGAGATATTTTGACTTCTTTAGTGATTTATTTGTTATGATGGGCTTTCTGGATCAAGTCACTTCCAGGGAAATCAGTTAACGAACTCTCAACACAATTTTCATATGTGTATTAGTAATACATAGTATTATCAAAGATGTAGTCTAGTTCGCAAGCCAAATAAATAAAGCTTATAAATACATATGTACATACTATATATATATGTATATATATATATGTATGTCTGTGTGCTGTCTAAAGCTGACCGATCTATTAATTACTGACTATGCGACGCAGAAGGGGAGTGGAGCAGGCAGAGAGCAGAGTTGTTTGTCGCAGCGCTGATAAACCGGTCTGACGAACTAACGAACTGACTGATCTGCTGCTGAGCTGCTGCTGAGCTGCTGCTGAGTTGGTGTCGAGCCGAGCCGAGTTGAGTTCAGTTGCTCAGTCGCATTGAGGAGCTTGAAGGGACTAGTTGAAATTCAAGCATCGACATGAGGTCAATTATCATTTGCTGTGCCCTGCTGAGTCTGGTGCTGCTGATGCGTGCTAATGGGGCCCAGGCCGCCGACTGTGAGACAGAAGACAGTGGCATTACTGGCTTCTTCAAGACCTTGGGCTGCAAGGTGAAGCAGGGCGCCGAGGATGTTGCCGAAGCGGCCAAGCCGTATACCGACAAGATTGGCGAAGGCGCCAAGGAGCTGGGCAGCTCCGTTGCTCAGAAATATGATGAGATCAAGCATCGTCTCACCGATGATGCCTCCACACCCAAGACAGCGGTGGCCTACGATGCGCCCACAGAGCGTGTGCCACTGGCGCCCATTGCTCCGTCCGTGCCCTCTGATCTTGTGAGCAGCAGTCAGCCGATTGGTGAGCATGGAGAGATTCTGCGTCGCCAGAGCTCAAATTAATGTTTGTTTTTTTGTTTTCATTGCAGCTTAAGTTAAGTGATATCGTTACTACACAAGATTTAAAGGATTTTTTTTGTTCAAATCCATGAATATTTTTTTATTATTTTTTTTTTTTTGCTTGCCTTTTAATTTGTATACACTTTGTTGCTCAATAAAAATATTATAGTAATTGGAATTTGAGTGCGTGTCTGCTGATTATATTTGTTGTTCTCAAATAAAAATACGGCAAATTAAAGTTGATTATCAAGGTGTTCCAATCTGAAATTGCCAAATGATCACATGCCAACAGAAAAATCGCAATTTATACTTGTTGTTATTGGCTATAAAACTATGTTGACAACGCAGTAACTTCTTTGTTTTCCAAAACGTTTTAACCAAATTAGTATTAATTTAACGTTTCACGTTTTTGTTTATCGAGCTTAAGTTTTATCAGACAAACTGTTTCGAGTTCGAGTTTGCTTCGAGTTAGGGACACAATTGAATTAGCGAAGTTTCATTTGGTCAAGTATTTTCAGTAATCGATTTACATAATTGTACAATATCGCTTCCTTGATACAGATTTACAAATGTATATACTGATGTACATCTGAATTATTTGGTTAATGTCTGTATTTATAAATCATGATTCTGCTGGCGTTCAAGTTGCGTATTTATTTTTCGTGATTTTACTTCAGCGACTCACACTGTTTTATAACAATGTTGTTTATATCTGACAATATATCACTTTTGACATATTCCAATGCTTGTTTTATATAATACTCATTCACAAAACGGTTCCGTCTCAAACTTAACCCGTAAAATAAATGCTGCGACACGTCTCCTGTGCTCTCAATGTCTCCGAGGTTAAAGTAACTGGGCGAGGTCAGAATGTGACAAAATAAGCACTTATACAAATATATATATGTATATATATATATATTAATTAATTAATTTCACAATTATGCGATGTCGAGCTTAATACATAGGTTGGCTTTCTTAGCTGTTTTAAGCTATTGTGAACAGGACAAGGGCTTAAAATGTAGACCTGATAAGAAGAAGAAGTACTTCGGTATTAAGCCATGCTGAATGGCTCAAGTGGTTTTTTCTGACCAGCAGTGCTTCGGGATTCTTTTGAGATTTCCATACCATAAACAAACATAAGCATCCTCGACCCCATAAAGTATATATTTTCTTTTTCATCTTCTTCATCAGGGTCAACAGCCGAGTCCATATAGCCCTGTTCGTCTCTCCGTCCGTCTGTATGAACACACGGATATCAGAGACTATAATAGCTGGATACTTCAAATTTCGAATAAAAGTTCTCGTATACCCTGCGCAGATCAAGTTTGCTTTATTTGCCTCCGTTTCTCGATTATCGATACATTTCGATTATCGATAGCAATAAATGCCAAATTAGAATATATTTAACAACAGGTTTCGGGGTATATCGTACTCGACTACAGCACTCTTATTTGCTTAAAATCAACTGAATGACAACTCTTCGCACAGCATTTCAAATTAGATCAAACTGAGGATCTCACATTTAGTAATCTGAGAGTCCTCGCAAGGAGAATTAAATGGAATAGAAAGATAGTTAGATAGATAGTTGTTCAGTTCGTGGAAGGGCATGCTACCTTCCGATTCTTATCATCACAGCTGGTTGTTGTCGCTGAGCTATTTAAGCCTATTTGGGGTAGTCGTATTCTTCTCGGATCAAGAGAGAAATAGGGTACAAATACATAGTGATACTCTGCCAATTACATTAAATCATTTAATTGGGCAACATTTATGTTGTTATTGTTCTCCGTGCATGGTGATGACTCATCCAAGAAGCAAGTCAACTGAAATGCGTAAATCACACATGCATACACAGTCACACACGCGCACACACGCGCACACACGCACATATTTTGCGTAGTAACCTGAACTTGATGGATTACATACATGAAGGCACATAATAAAATAAATGTATATATATATATATATATGTATGTATATGTATGTGTATAAACTTGTTCACTTTGTCACCTTTCAAGAGATTTGAAATCAAATAACAAACTATTTCCTATTGTAGATATAAACAAATAGTACTATTTTGTTCCTCAATTGCATGACAGATGAGCTTACAATTGCTATAATCATTTCACACATACTTACGTACATACATATGTACATGCGAACAGACATACATATGTATATGTCCATACGTCCATATATACATAAACAATTTGTGGCGATTAAAACTAATTGAAGGCTGAGAACATTATATGCTACAGACAGACAGACAGACAGACAGACAGACAGACAGACAGACAGACAGACAGACAGACAGACACAACAAAAACAAATACTAATGAATTCCCAAAAACAATTATTGCAATCAACAGCCCTAATCAGATTTATAAACAAATCATCAACAACAATTATTTGATACAATTCGCACTTGATCCGATGAGATGAAGTACTATGAGCGTGAATAATAACTGAATCAAATTATCAATTTCAACTCAATTGACACGAACTGTTTCAGTTGCCAGCTTAAATAACTTTAAGCCCTGTTAGTCTTAGGCCCAGAATTTGTAAAAATCAAGTTTACATTTACATTAAATTAATTGCAAGTGAGAGCGAAGAAAGTAATCAGTGAAAAGTGTTAAATGCGTCAGGAAGCAAAGCCAAGCCAAACAGCGCAAAGCAAAGATAACAAAATTCTGCTCATGAAGTTGGTTGAAGCTCTTCATCGTGTTGGCCATCAATCAATAATTGGCCAATGCAATTACCATTACGATTAATAATGTTTAAGTTACTGTAATTCATATTTATATATTTGCTCTTGATTTAATGTTGCTTCGAGGTCCACATACCCCAAGATGGCTAAGATGAAATTGTACTGGTTATACCCGGCACACATTTATCTACTATAAAAAGGGTTATATAAAATTGAGCTTATGTTCTCGTATAGCAGCATAGACAAATAAATGTTTACGGTCTGGATGGGATACTCAGCACGGAATACAACCCTTATTAGGTATGTATTTGATGCATACATATACATATGTATGTATGTTTAAGCTGCTTACAGGGTATATTCTCCGACAAGCCGCGAAGAAAACTGTACTGTTTTTCGTTGTTAACAAAAGTAATCCATTAATTTGGCTTTTTTCGTATTTTGGACAGCATTTGTTTTAATTTAAATCTAACAATACTTGAAAAGAGTTGAGCTCAAGGAGGAGTTTTTCTGAAGCAACTGGTTTTAAGTCAACAATTACAAGTACGAGACGGAGACTGAGACCGAGTTCTGTTGCAGTTGAAGAAGCATTCTTCGCCTGCGTCCTAAGACGATTGCTAGCTGCAGTTGCACGCTCGTTGCTGCGGCGGGTTGCATTGTTGGCTGTCCTTGCAACTTTGCAGACATCGGACGATGGACGACGGACGACGCACGGCAAGACAGATAAAGTCGGCAAACTGACAATGTCATGGCTCAGATGGTGGCATTGTGCTGGCCAGAGACTGGGATGCACATTGCGCTTTTACGTGCTACAAGCTGCAAGCTCCAGAGTATGCAACAGTGGCAGACACAACCAAAGCCACGTTCACATCCACATCCACATCCACAGCAGCAGCCACAGCCACAGCCTGGCACTCATTACCGGCGCAAAAGTTTTTTGGCCAACGTACTTTCGAGACAGGCATCTCCTGGGCATCGAATTATGACACTTTTAGTGGTTTTTTGCTAACTATGCCAGTTGCCAGTTGCCATTTTGCCGTTTTGCCATCTTGCCATTTGGGAGTGCCACCGAGGCGGAGCTGTCTCTGTGTTTTTCACTTTACTTTTCGGATTTGTTTGTAACTTTACTTCGATTTCAGCTAACAACAGCCATCAGAATAAACATATATACATATATATATATGTTTATACATATACATGTATATATATATTATATTTTGAATGTGTGTGTTTATTTTGAAAAAAAATTTGTTTATATATATTTATATACATATGTATGTATGGATATCCACAGAACTTTCTGAAGAAAGTTGGTGTTTGCAGTTTTTGGGACGTTTGTTCCTTTTTTATTTATTGGTTTCCTTTTACGTGTATGCTGCCGCTGCTGTGGGGCGGCTTTTTTATTTAAAAGTTTATCAATAGAATTATTGTAGAGAACTTTTTAATTTGACGCATAATAGTCGGCAATGGAAAGACGAAGACGGCGAAGATGTTGTCAACCGGCAACTGTCAACTGGTAACACTCCCTTTTCAAAAAGCACTTTATTCGATATTCCAAAATAAATATGTGCAACAACGACAACAACAACAAACAACCAGGTTATAGGCACTTAGCATACGATGGAAACACGTTCGATTAACTTAGGTTTAAATGTACATTGGTAAGCATCACTTAATTTGCCAAGTTTGTTCTAGCATACTACTTGTATTTGTCGAGCCTATCACAGAGACTACAATACTAGGAACTCCCTTCCTCGCTGCCTCTCTCAGCCCTTCAGACTCTTCAGTTTGTTCTTCTTCTCCACGGCTAAACTGTTGGCAAACTGTTGATCCGCTTCCGCCTTGTATCTCTTCAGATTGTAGTGGGTGGCCTGCAAAGATGGTAGAAATTGTGGTTGGCACTGTTAACGAATACAGAGAGAAAAAGGCCAAATGAATTACATTGAGTGCCTCATTAAACTCGGTTTGAGCCAGTCGCTGTATTCCCCTGAAGTTTCGACCCAGAATTCGGCCCAGCTCATAGCGAGAAATGCTGTAGCTCTCCGTCGTTGTTGTTGTCTGATCCGTGCTTGTGTCCTCGCCACTGAAGGACTGCAAATATAGCAGTTTCAAAATGTGTACAATTATTTGTATTTAGTAAGTCAGATATACATTAATTTGTACTTAGGCAGTGAATAAGTTTGATCAACTGGAACAGACTAATGCTGAATATATATGTATGTATGTATATACATATTTGTGTACATACATACATATATTTTTTTCAATTTTTAAATTAGAATTAAATTGAATTACTAAATTATTTAAAGTTAGATAGATGTAGAATAATAATAATTGTACATCAATTTCTGAAATTCAGAAAATAGTAATGAAATCTGCCCTGCCGACTTCTGTGAGAGTTGAGTTGGTGTCTGCTTTAGAGGTTCGGGTTCGATTATATTAAAGTATACTTCTGTGTTGTGCAAAATACCCTGGGAATTAGATATATATTTTTTTCAATTTTAGAAAAATGAACACTGAAGAAAAGAAAAAAGACAACACAATTTTCGGTATTAGAAATATGCTTTCTGAATATAATAAGGTGAGTTACCCTAGGCGCCAAAAGTAAGGCGATTCTATTAAATTCACAGATACTATTAACACTCGCATAAACTAAAGTCAACATTTGCTGGGATCAGCTTTTTATTGCATTATTTGTGTATTTTTTTTGGCATTCTTGAATGGTTTTCTTACCACTTTCTCGGTTGTGGACCTTGGTTGACTTGTTGGCTTCGCTGGCGCCGGATCGCTGAATTGCTCATTGACCGTGTTGTAAATGTCGCTCAAAGTGTTGCGAGTGTCTGTGTATTGCTGCAGGCGGGGATTGGAGACGTATCAGTGTGGATGTACCTTTTGGTGAATGTCACTCACATGTACTTACGTCCACAATTAGATTTTTAGTTATGACCATTTTCTGAAAGAAATCCCAAATGATGCCGCGCTTGCTGCGCATATGTGCCACACTGGCAGCACCCTCCACTTGTTTCGGCTGATCATTAGCCGTGGCAAGTTGCAGCATCAACAGACAACTGCCCAGCATCAGCAGCAGCTTTAGCAATCGCTTAGATTTCGTATTCGGCATTGCCTGTAAATATAAACAGCAATCAAATTCTCGGTTATGTTTACAGACCTGATATGAATAAATTTACTCATGTAATAATACGATTACCTAAACGGGGCGGCATTAGGATTAACGCCACATTCAGGTAATGCACTTATGCAAGTTGCAAACAGTTTGCCAGACACACATACAACAACAACACACACACACATATCTACTTTTGTTATGACGAGGTCACCCATATACACATGCACGAGAATATGCGGAAGGTTGGTCAGTTTTATGGTATTCGCACTGGGCACATGCATCAATCAAAAGCAGACACAAACTATCCTAATTAAAATTGCCACTAAAACAGAAAAAAAAAACCAACAAATAAGGGACTTCACTGTGATATATATATATATGTATATATATCACATAAATCATAATCAAGAACGTAGTCAGAAGTGCGACAAATTCTGATAAATCAAACATGTCTTTCTTTTTCGTCGATAAAAACAATGTTCTTAATCATAGAAAGGCTTTTTTATATTTTCCAGATATATTTAGAAAATATTTCCAAAATGCCGAAAGGCAAATCAGAATAATTGCAGAATATATCCTTACTGAATACTGATATCTGGGGAAGAATAGACTCAGAATACTCACCGGTCTATTGACAGGACACTGTAGACTGAGAAGTCACCTAACCAAATTAGGTATTTATAGCAGCGATGTATGCAGGTTTTGCGGATACGAGGAGGAATCCTCGACGCACATCCTAACAGATGCAGCATCCTAGGGCAGCATATCATGAGGCGCAAGTAAATAGAAACCCTCAATCCAACAAAGATCCTGGCATTCGTGCAGGAGTTGGGATTGATGGAAGAGCTGTAGGCTCAGTAAGGGGGCACAATAGACCTTATAGGTCGCAGTGCTAACTTTTTCCCCAATCATAATAATCCATACTGAAATTCACGAAATTATAATGCAATAATGCAATAAAATTGTGAGTTTTTATACAAGCAATGTAAGGTAAGCCAAAAGTGTAACGATTTTCTAAAATTTGGGGCGATTTGTTTTTCTGAGTATATTTTCCAATCGAGAATTAGCGAAGGGCAGATTGAGATTAGTCGGCTTCGTCGTGGCCTTGGACTTGTCACCCATCGTCAATTCAGATTGATGAATAAAGACAATTGCAACAACTAAATAAACAAATTGAAAACGCTGATGTTGGTTTTGGGCAACTTCAGGATATTAAAATGGTTTTTCTCTGAAAATAAAATCAAGCTACAAACTGTGTCCTATTTATGTGGAGTCTTTGTGTGTGGTTAATTAAGTGAATCCTTAAGGGTTTGAGAATTTTTGTGAATGCAACTTGTTGTTGCTTGTTCGATACTGTGGAACTGCCAAATTTAATCAGTTGCCCACTTGCTCAAACACTGTAGTACTGATTTCATAAGCATAATTAATTGGGAATTGAACCAATTCCAAAAATGAAATCGTATCGTTTTGTTATGCAACTAAAATAAACAGGCTTAATTTCATACATACATAGTTATAGGCATTTAAATATACATTTGCACAGGTAAGTAAAACAAGTAAGCTCGACTACGATATGCCCTGAACCAAACGGTTAAATAAATTCTAATTTTGTTGTTCCCATCTCCAGAATCGGGCGGAGTTATCGATAAAATGAAAAACTTGATCTAAGCGGTATGCCAGCAGTAAAGTATGGAATTTGACTTGTCCTTTTGCTCATACAGAAGGACAGTTGAAAATTCGGAAAGATAGACTCATCTGTTTGAAATGAATGAACCTTTCACTGGTTATCACTAAACACATAAGTATATTTTACTGGGAATACTTCTCGCTGAAGAAAGTCTCCTTTGGAGCACAATATGATGAAATACCTGCTAGTGTATTCATTGGTCGGCTTTCGGAAATGTTTTTTCTTTCTGGTTGTCATTATAATTTGCCGCAGTCAGCGATAACATTTAATTCAACATTTGTTGCTGGTTGCTTTTCTGTTTGAATGTATAAAAAACAAAAGATATGAAACAAAAGAATATACAAGCCATATTTAATGCAGATCAAAGGGCCAAAGGGACAGGAACGACTCGAAAATGGTAATCCGCATACAATGTTAATATTTGTATGCTCTTAACTAAGACTAATCTCATTGACAGTCAACTTCTAATTAGAGTGCAAGTGTTTCTCATATCCATATCACAGCCTGAGTGAATCATTTGACAGTAGGCATTTAAATCGCGAGTTTAAATCTCTATTTGCGAATCAGCTGTTATAGCAATTGAAATGGAAGGCAAACAAAGCAAAAATTGACAGAGCATATCATATTATTAAAAATGTATGTGTTTTGGCAATTTGTAACTGAGTACACTGAGAATGCGTAAAATGCGCAGATAGAAGGTCACATCTCCAGCCCCATAAGGTATATAGATATTCGCGATCAGGATCAATATCGGAGGGGATCGAACCTTCCACTTCATCTGTCCGTTTGTATGAGCACACGGATCACAGATACTATAAGAACTAGTGAAATCTTATTTTGAATATCACTTCTCGTTTACCCCTCACAGAGCAAGTTTTGTTCATATCATCGGTATGTCTGCAAGTCGGTGATTGTGAGTAAAACAACGGACAGAATTAATGAATAGCTGGGTTCAGGGTATTTTGTAGTCAAACACACTCGACTTACTCGACTACTACTTGTTTTATAGTTATGTAGCTGTTGTATTATTCCTGGGCTGCCCTATTAATAACTAAAGCTCTGCTATCAATCAATCTCGATAAAGAGGCCGACAATAGCAGTAATAAAGTTGCCCAAAATTATGGGTAATTGGGCCGAACGAAGGCCAACAGATGCCGAGTGGCACGCTCTTTACAACCAACTGACCCACCCACTGACAGACGGACTGATAGTTGCCAAATAGACAAATTGCGTATACAGCGCGTGGCTCTCAATGATATTATAAATGTTGAAAGCAAATTAATTGGCCAAATACAAACGCATTCAAACACACATATGTTCGCACATACTATACATATTTGTATATTGGCAAGGCATTGAAATTTATTGAAACAGATTTGCAGTTGCCCGCATGGGCTGCTAGTTATCAGAGAGAAAGAGATTTTGGTATGCTGACCTCTTGATTCGCAACAAAATTTCGTTCTCAATCAATATTTATCAAATGTTTCCAAAATAGCTGTACTGTGTAATAGTATGTGTGTGTGTGTGTATGTTTGTGTGGAATAGTGTGTTTATTCAGCTATGTATTGCATGCACAATGCACAACTTCAAATCAGAACTTTTTAATGTGCATATGCAAAAGTGGAAGGCTGGCCAGGATGGATGGTTAGCTCAGGTCCAGGGATCTGAGGCTACCTAGCAACGTGCAGCGAATAATATGCATACAATCCACTTAGGTTTCCCCATACATAAAAACACACACACATACGTATACGTATATATATATATATACATGCAAGCCCAAGGCCCGATATTGCATCGCACGGAAGAAGCGACCGGGTAGCTAATACCGTATCCGCACGGTTGCCGTTTGCTGGCATTCCTCCTTAGACAATCGTCGATGCTTTAATGCTACTCAAGTGCTCAACCGTTTGCCAGACGAGCGTTGCATCAGCAACGGCAACAAAAAAGATGCGGCAGCATCACAACTAACACACCGAAACCAATGGCAAGCCGAAAGCACACCAAGCAAACAAAAACACTACTTCAAGTGATAACTTTTTCCTTCTTTTTTTTTTGGCTGAGCAAAACGAAATGGAATGAAGACAGAGAAAGAGACAGATAGAAAGAGGGAGAGAGAGTGTGTGTGTGTGTGGAAGGTTCTGGAAACGAAAGCGACATATAAAATGCATATAGCACGACTGTAAAGCAATCGGTAAGAAAAGCAACATTTTACACAGCTCTCTGCTTGAATTAAAAGGCGATCGCATGATTGACAAAAGTGCGTTGCATACTTTTAAGCGAAGCTTTTTATATAATGAGCAGGGTTGCAAGTGGAGTTGAGTGAAGTGGAATTTTGTATTTAGAGAGGTCGCTTTAGTAGCAGTAACACAATAGGCAGGTGTTGCCGCTCTCACGACAATGTCTTGACTATTGTCAACCACAAAACTAAAGCAAAGCAGCCAACTCGCTCTCCCTCCCTCCTTCTCTCTCTAGGGTCGCTCTCTATCTCCTTCTCGTTCTCTCTTCATTATGGCCCAGTTCAAGTTTGCATTGGAAACTTTGTCGCCAGCATCGTCTGTTGTCATTATCAGCGTCTTCCTTAGCTGGATGGTTGCAACTCGAGTATTTTAATTATGCCCTAATGGCGCATAATAGTCACCTCTGCAACTGCCTCCACTCCACTTTCTCTCTCTATCTCTCTCTCTCTCTCTGTATTGGTGTGCAGGCTGACATCAGCCACGTGATTCTCATTACGCTCCAAAAGAACTTCATTGGCATCGGTATTCCCCTAAGCCACACTCTCTCTATCTCTCTCTCTCTCTCTCTCTCTCTCTCTCATTTTTATTTCCCGGTCTGTCTCGTTCTCTTTCAACAACTTTTAGCAATTTTTCGAATTGCTATCTGCTTGTCCATCTGTCCTTCTCACTGTCTCCAGGTAAATTTGCACTAGCCCACAGCTAGGCAAACCCTTTTCAGACAAACTGCCTGCCTAGCAGTAGGGTATATTGAACGGAAAACTTAGCTAACTAAAAAACAATGATAAAATATAATATAATATTTTTAAATTTATATGCTTTTCAAATTCCGAATCATATTTGCTTTTTTTTCGAGGCTATTCTATCTGAATCGTTAGATTTTATTTTATTTGATTCGATTGAGTAAGGGTATTCCATATGCGACTTATTTTATGCTGCTTTTCTCGTTTTGCTCTTGCCGCCTTTTGCCGTTCGCTTACTTTTGCTACCAGTTTTTCGGCAATTCTCGTTGCACTTTTGTGCACGCTTTGATTATTTTATTGCCATCCACCTGCCGCAGCTCCTACACCTATTACATCTACTAAACCGCCCACCTTACACCACCCACCCCACACAAGTTGCACCGCCCAGGCTGGCCACCGAGCAGTGAAACAAACTTCATTTTGAAATTAAAACTTTTTGGGCAAACGGCAAACGGAACAGCGAGCAAGGCAATCGCATTCTTGATTTTGTTTTCCAACTGGCTCATCAACTGGCCAACAAAACTTTGTAATTATATCAATGAGTGGCTGCTGCTGCTGGCCAGACAACCGACGCCCGATGCCCGATGTCCGACGTCAACGGAATTTATCCTCCCATTCACCCCCCCCCACCCCCCCACCCACCCATCTCTAAAATAAAGAAGGGGTGTCTGTGGCGGTGTCATTGTACAGCCCTTCCATTGATTTCTTCCGGCCATATCTATCGTGGCAATAGTCAAAAATCAATCAATTCTCGAACGCCGGCCAAAAATTTGTGCATGGCATTTCAATTAAATTTGATTTAATTCGATTGTGGCAAAATCAACGAGCATCCTCTCAAGCCTAGAGATCTATGCATGTGTTTGGCTTCATAGTGCATAGAAATGCCCAAATAAACATTCCCACCCTTCCATAGCTCCCCTCTCCCCCTCTCACTCTCTCTCCAACTTAACACAATCTCAAGGCTTTAATGTAAGGAATGATATTGGTGCCTCAATATTTGCTTATGCCATGCAGGCAGATAGAGAGAGAGAAACAGAGAGAGTGTGAGAGAGAGAGAGAGAGAGTGCGCACTTTCGCGTCGATTTCGATGGTTTGTCGGTCGATTTTGCATTTGCATGTTAAATACCAATTAACTTCGACTTAAGACTGATTTAAACGCTGATGATATGTTGCGACGCCAGCAGCGATTATGCTGCTGTTTGACATATACGTACACTCAGAAAAAAATCACATGGAGAGCTAGTAAGGGTTTCTTATATTTTTTTTCAAATATTTTCCAAATATACAAAAAATAATATTTCTTAAAATCGGAAAAGCTGGAGAAATGTTTTTCTGAGATATAGAAAATGTTTGTAAAAAGTTGAAATCCAACTCCCATTTTTAGAAGACACTGTAATAAAAATCGCTCTCTTGACTGCTATCAAATTATCAAAAAAGAACAAACTGGAAATGAAATATATTTTTTTAAATTTAAGAAAAATTTATATTGGAATTGAGAAAATGAAGATCCAGTATCTAAGAAGACATTAACTTCCATTTCCATTTGAGGTGAGTCGTAGATGGATGTATTTTATTTGAATCTCCTAATCGTTGTACTACTATGTACAGTGTCCTGAAGCTTATTCTGATCAGGGTAAAAAAAAGGAATTGCCTGCCATAAACTAACCATTCATTATTTTTCAGAAATTGCATATATTCCTTTCATTATCCGTTTCGAATACTCTGTAATGATTACAATAGACTCCATCTTGTAATCAATCCAGAGTCCTTTTCTATAAGCTAATTTATACTAATTATTTCATTGGTCTGATTTGGTTTTTTCTGGCTTTGTTTCTTCCCAACACAAGCAAACAAATGTTGAATTTTAATTTAATTTAATTTTAAATACCCCCAGAAATCTTATAAATATTTCGTTTTCTTTGATTTTCATTTAGTTTTCGATTTTATTTTTAACATAACTTAATTCAATTTGTTACTTTGTATATTTTTTGTGTCAACTGACTTTAGTTGGCATTAAGTAATTTACTAAAATGCTGCTCCATCCAGTGAAATTAATTTTTGGGTGTTTTCATCGATCGAACTTGTTGAATGCCAAAGCACATTTCGATTATTTGATAGTGGATAGACGGAAATATGCATGCTAAATTATTAAATGCATTCACATAAAAATTTGAGAAATGGCTTCCATGCGCAATGAATATACATATATGTATGTATGTATGTATGCATAAATGTATGTATGAATGTATCTTTGTAGCTTGCAATTTGTTTAATGGGCACGTTATACACACGTGCCGACTCCTATATTTATTTATACCCATGGATTTATGTTTTTAAAGGGCTTTTCCTATCTATACCCATTAGTAATGTAGTAATTTAGGAAGTAGTTTCGACTGAGTACATATGTATACAAAATAAAGAAGAAGTATTCTTCCATAGAACGAGCTGAGTTGACTCAGCGATTTTATTTGGAGTGTTGAGCATCAGCTGAGCAGGGCTGAATATGTACAGGGTATTTGACAGTCGTACATTCTCGACTTGAGCATTTCTACTTGATTTGTCATTTAAGTTTCGTGTGAAAAACAATTAAATTGCGAATGAATGAATTCAACAAAATGTTAAACCCAAAACATTTAAGTTAGTTGGCGTAGCTGGCAAAGGTGATTTTATTGACTCACAAATGGCACACCCAAGTTTTCGTTTCTGGTTTGTCACTGAGTTCAGCTGGGCTTTTAAATATAATGCGAAGCACTCTGCCAGAATACTTGTCATAATTAAATTGAAGATCTACGAATTCAAAGGAACTAGAAGTCTTGTCAATAGGATAAGCGAGAGTCGAAGGGGAGTTCAGACGGGCATATTGGCACTCCTTCCATTCTTAAGGCAATAAACTGTATTTTTATTTAAATTAAAAGATGGCCGCAAGAGCATTAAGGTCGAGGGCGGCAACGATCATAAAACAAAACTACTTCTGGCCATATAGAGCGGCTGCATAATAAATGCAAATAATGCTTTACGATGATGACCAAAAGGTGGCAGGAAGTCAGTGAAAGCCCTGCCACCCTTAACCAACCCGCCCCACCCCAACCCATCGCATGTATGTGTGTGTATGTGTGTGCGTGGAAGAGTTTCCTGACTTTGGACTTCGGCTCGCTGGCACGAAAACGTAAACAAAATAAAACAAACACGAAATTCCATTAAGCGAATGGATTGCCATTCATAACTTTCCGCCATGTTGCTGGTTGGTAATTGTGCGCCTCTCTGCGTATGGAGACAACAACTAACGACATCAGGGCTGCAAAATATTTCCAGAAAAAAATCGGACTGCAAGTAAGCCATATACAGCAGCGAATCAAATAATGGCACCATTCTCACAAGAAATGTTTTCAAAGGTGTTTCAGAACTGAAAGACTGTTAAAAGAGATGACAATGAGCAGTACAAAAAGTACTTAAAAAATATCCGCAACTGAATATATGCATATTTGGGGCATTTCCCTAAAGTATCTGCATGGGCAGACCTTTTTCTGTAATCTATCAAAGGACAATCAGAGAATTTGATAGATACAATGAATATGACAGTGAGTCAGTACTGCAGTGAGTCACCTAAAATACTACAATTACATACATATGTGACTTGACTCTAAAATATTTGGAATCCCGCCGGAATTCGTAGTCAGGATGAAACTCTACATCTTTAAGTAGAATATATTAATTGTCAGGATTTTTTCAAAATTAGAAACTTGTTTTAAGTATCTTTGAGATGCTTTACTTATTTCGACTCTAAAATAATGTGTTCGTAGCTTTAAGGATATCGAACATTGAATATAGCCAAAGCGAAATGCAAAGCATATGGAAATGAGAATGATACCTTATCGAAGTCTGACTCCAAGACCATTTAGCAAGGCACTACAACCAGAAACCACACCTTTTAGTTTTCAGCAGTTTCATCAGCGATTACAGCCCAAAAACACATATAAAATTGTGTGTGTTTTTGTGTAACGCATAAAGGTGACCAGTTTCCGTGATATGTCATTTATTTTGAGGACAGGGTTCAGGGCGCGTTCAACATTTGTAAGCTCAACCGGAAAATTGGTTTTCTCGATGAGTCGCGTCGACGTTAACAGCGCCACCCTTGCCTTGCTTTTGTTTTTGACTTATGTTTATGGCTCTAATGGCCGGCAGACAGCCACATCAAACAGTAAATAGCAAACAGTCAACAGTCAACAGTCAACAGTAAACAGTGATGCAAGCAAACATCAGCGAATATGGTTAACAAAAACTAGACTGATCGACTGACTGCGAATGCTCAACAAGCGGATACCTTTTACCCCCATAGGCATCAATCAATTGAGCATACGCATTTTGTACTTGTTAATGCTACTTAAATTGTGCGTTTTATTTTTGATTCGATTAAAATATCAAGATAGATTTCATATCTATGCTACAAGAGCTAACAGCTATCAAAACACTATATACCCCTACTTGTGTGTGGCCACAGGGTAGAAGAGTTGGGATTGTTGTGTTTACATTTTTTGATTTTTTTTATTTATTTTTTTTTTTTTTGGTTAAGTACAGTTGGCAAATTGATTGGAGCTGTAATTAAATTTGCACTCGCAATGCAATTGCAAATTTAATTGTTAATATAAACATTATTTCATGTGGCCATGTTGCCAAGCAGTCAGTCAGGCAGCCGAACGATGGAATGGAAATGGCAACCGGGTCGGTTACGTGATCAGCGTGGCTCGCTTATAACTCATATTGCGTATACGTCTCGTTGCCGCATCGAGAGTGAGAGAGCAAGCATTTTGCGTGGCCGTGTCCGTCACGTCGTCCTAACCGGCTACGTGCCAACTGTCAAAAGCGTCTGAGGAGTTAAGCAGCCAAGCCGAAATCATGAGGGCCAGCCAAGAGCAACAGCAACTCAATAAATAAAACATATACATGTACACGGGTGTGCCTATGTATGTGTGAATATATATATAGATATGCAGCGGATGGGCGCCTCGCTTCTCTCTCTCTCTCTCTCTCTCTCTCTCTCTCTCTCTCTCTCTCTCTCTCTCTCTCTGTCTCTAATACACTTGAACTTTAAGTTCTGCACGCTTTGAACTACTTGTATTCATTTCTTCTTTTCTAATCGAAGTTTCATACTTCTACTTTCTTGTTGATTTTCGCACAAGTTCGCAAAGTAATGCCCTTAGTATAATGCACAATTACACACACATACGTATACGTGCTTGTTTTGTGAGAAGCAGGCAAGTTGTCATTAACATCTTTACACTGATCATTACTTGGCTAATACTTGGCTTTATAAACATATCTAACTGATCTGTGCTTTACTCTAGTTCAAGACTCCCTGAAGACAGGGTACGTGTTAAAATAGAAAAGTTCGAGGCTGATGAAGCCGATGTTTATTAACTCGATGGCAAGTCCAACACGAAATTCATTAGTAAGTCACTAGTGAGCATTGCTAACTGTGGGCACATGCTTGCAACGCTGCAATCATATGTAAACCAAACACCAACGCCGCAACAAAACATTATGAATTCATAAAAGACAAAGACAATACCAAAACCAGATACTTGGCCTTGACTTTTGTGGTGCCAAAAGCTGAAAGCCACAGCAATAAAAAAAAAAAAAAAAACAAAATCAAAATCACACTTGAGGAGAATTCAACTCGACTTTGTGACTCGATAGACAATGAACAACTTGAGCAGCGTTAACCATGCCGAGGTCAATGAGTTGTTGGTTGTTGTTTTTTATTTCTTTACTATTATTTTTATTATTTACTTATATATTTATTTAGTGTGTTTTTTTCATTTGTCAGTCTCCGCAACGACAAACACAACAACAGAAGCAACAAAAAGCGAAAAGCTATTACCAAATTGAACTTGCCAAAACAATTCCGACAATTTGCGGCTGTATTTGATTTGCTGTTTCGATTGCAATTGCTGGTTTGTTTGTGATATGGCAAGAAAAATCAATAATAAATGAATGGATTAACTGAAATCGGAAAGTCTAAACAGACTGTGTCAGGTGCAAATTGCCATTCGACGTTCGTCTTTCATATTTCATTGCTTGCGACCATTTCAGGCGCCATTGATTGTGACTGGGCTTCTATTCAACAAGACCGCTTTCGAAATTGGGCCACAAGCCAAACAGTTGGCCAGTTGCAGATATACAAATCAAAACTACCATCCAGATGAGTGTTCACACTTATTTTCATACGTTTAGCATGGATAATAAGAAGATCGTTGAATTTGTTCGGACTTACAAATTGTAATAATCTTTGACAATTCATTTGTAAGTTCTACTTTGAAATAACTAAGCAACTAAGCAACTAGTTGCAGCTCACTGGGCTATTAATTATTGCTGTTTGTTTCTGCAGCTTTTCAGTTTGTTTTCTTTATTTATTTTTGTTTACACAAGCGGCTGCAGCTTCTGCAGTGCCACAATTGCGAAGGCAAACACGTCAATTGAACTCAACTGGGTCAACGTTGTTTGCACGCAGCTGCGCCGACGCAATCTTAAAGTCAGCGTTCATGTGAAAACCGAAAGAGCTGCGCAACCGGCTTGTGACCCAAAATGTGCATATATTCATTTATTCAATCCACTCTGCCGGCCGAAGCAGAGAACTTGGTCGGCGCACAATGGGCAAGAAGATCAGTTTAGATCAAGGCCTGAAGTCAATTCTTATGTCTTGTGCCCCTTCATAATGGTTTGTAATGCATTAAAGAAGACGTCTTCGACACCATAAAGTATATATATTTATGATCAGCAACACTAGCCGAGTCGATATGGTCTTGGAACCCTTTTTGCTGCAGGTTGCACATCTGCTGGAGCCGTATGGAGCCGAATTGGAAATGTATATATTATTTTTCATGGCAAGTGTTGACTTTATTCCCATAGTGCGACGCCTTTGGTTAAGTATCTGTAACGGGTTGAAGGCCGTTCCGTTATGTAATTCGGTTTCGTTATTCGTCTCTTTCATTTGAATATGCAAATGGTCTGACAAATTGCATACTAAACACAAGCATGAATATGGTATAACAAACAAATTAGACACAAGATCAGATTTTGACACAGCCACAACACTATAAGTTTGCTTGACCTTTAGTAATATCGCAAGGTCTTATTTGTTTTCTTTGGATGGGCTAACCCAACTAATAATTACACATTTTTCAGTATTTGAATACCTTATTAAGGCTGACGGTTTTGCTTCAACTGCTGTGCACTTCGCTTAAAATTAGTGTGGAATTCGATATGAAAACAAAGTTGATTCACTTTGCATCATAGTATTAATAACAACAATAGCAACAACAACAACAACAACAAAAATAAACATATTTCAACTAACAGAAAAAAAAAACATAGACAAAAACACTCACTCGCTTTCACTTGGCGCACTAATCAATACAATGTTCACAAATTGTAACAATGGAAAAGCGAGATTCAAAAGTAACCGAAAACCAATTCAAAATTGCGCAAACAGCAACGACGAGAGCCTACAAATATTTTTGGTTACTTGATTTTAGCGCACGCGCGAGAGAACTAAATGGCAACGACAACCAAATTGTTGAAGCTCTATGCATCCAAAAAACTAAAATACAAAAAGCAAAAAGCAAAAACGAAAAAATACAAAACGAAACAAAAAATACAAATAAATAAACCAAACACACAACTCGCCAACATCGTACGAACCGGAAAGAGTACAGTGGAACCATGCCAATGAATGCACGCCAAGTGTATATTTTACGGACTTTTGCCATTTGATTTATCCGAAATATCTTTTAATATGCTACACTTTACGAATGTCGTTTTGTAGATGTTAATTAATTTACTTATTTTACTGGCTTGTTGGCATGCTGTAAGCTAGCCGTGATCAGTTCCATTAACCATAACCAGTGTGCGCAGTCAGCAGCGATCAAAACGGCAACGAAGACGCACTGCAGCGGCAGCGCCAGCAGCAGTAACAGCTGACCATCAGCGACTGCGCAGCCGCAGCGCGCCTCCTTACTCCAATCTGATTGCATTGCTGTAAAGTAAACGCGCTGTAAACGGCACCAGCTGCAAATACAACGACTGCGACGGCGACGGCGACGACGACTGCGCTACGGCGAGAGCTGGTTTTCATTTTACTTTCATGCTGTTATTGTACCCATCTAAAATGCACAAAAGGGTTGTATGAAGTTGTCGATAATGTATGTAACAGAAGGCAGAACGAAGCGTCTTCACTTATATACCACCGAGTCGATCAATTTTAAATACGAGTTCTCGTATACCATACACAGAACATACATAATTGTTACGTTATAAGTGTATCTATGCAATATATATATACAATTTGGCGATGTAAATAACCGATTTTGAAGTGTTCCAGGATGAGTTTCCGTTGTTCAATGGTAGTCTGTTTGTCCATAGTCCTTTTTGGCTTGCTGCACCCGAGATGGAGGATATAACTAGACTGACTACAAAGGATTGGTCTATTTATACCGAAAAAATTCCACTTTAGGTAAAATTCCGGGTTTTATGGCACACAGATGTCCATAATGTTACATAATCCTACCTAACAGGTAGGAAACCTCAGTTTATTAGGGTCATATATTCATTTTGGTGGTTAATTAATGTACCTACGATCAGTCTTTGGAATTTTCGAAAAATAATGAATAATTAGTTTATGGCAGGCAATTACATTATTTACGTGACACTGTTCGCATTGAGCTGTGAGCCACTGTATAAGCATATAAGTTGCTGAAGAAATCGTATTTCATGCGAAGCCAGTAAGCATTTGTGACACTTACGCTTGCATATATGTATAAGACCTGTACAACTTACGACTTGGCTACGGGGTATTTCCTAGTTGTATTCTTTTTGTTGACTGCAGCACTGTTAGTTGCTTGACGCTGTTGCATAAGACTGGCCGGCGATTAATACTGAAAGTACACACTCATATGCATACACACATCCATACATGTCTGCCTGGCTGTGAGTGTGAGTGTGTGTGTGTGTGTGTGTCTGTGAATGCTTATGCATTTATGCACGTTAAGTATGAATTGAATGTGTACATTTAATGTAACAGAAGAAGAAAAGCTGGCAAGTGAAACATTTTATGTTTATTGTCAAGCGAGGGTCGCAAAGGGCATTCGAGCTAAAGCTGCAAAGCTAATTAGTTAATCCAATGTATGTGATATACTAGTACTTAACTACTTTGTAGTTATTCTCCGCCAACTAATTACTAAAATTACAGCCATTTAATGCCAAAGTCGCAATCTCATTTGAATACACAGTAAACAACAATACGAACATGAGCAATGAAATATTAAACGAAATATTTTTGAAATATTGCATTGTATTTCTATGCCCTCAAATTATAGAAAATAAGCAAAGGAGTCAATTCGAATTAAAAATCAACAAACTATTTGACACGGTATAACCTTCCAATTGTATGTCATTATTCATTATCTTCATATCTAAGTCGCTGATCGGTCATGAATTATATTTAATGGATTTCTTGTTCAACGTTATTTTTATTTAGTTTTGTATATATTTTGTGTATTATGTTTTTCAATTATTTCGAATATTTTCAGGTGTGATGAAAATGTGACCCGCGCAAAGCCGCGCATCCCATTGTGGTTCGACATTGTTAACCGCTTGCGTTTGGCACAATGCATTTAGTTTTTGGGGCATAAATGGAAATGAAATATACATAACGTAATATGCAGCTGGCAAAATGTCGGCTTTTCCTATTTATAAAAGTATTTTCTCGTCCGGCGAGTTTTTCAATTTTTTTGCGTATTAAAAATGCATGCATATCCATTTGTATATCGCAAAAAAAAAAAATGAATTGGAACTTAAAACATGTTTGATTATAATATGAACATATTGTTTTTAGATTTCCAAAAAAATCGACATGCATCTGTGTATGTGTGTGTAGACCAAAGCAAATGTTTTTATTTTGTACAAACAAATGTATTTTTAATAAAAACGCACATTTTGTTTACATTACAGTTAAAGTTGCAAACGTTGCAATGAAAAAGGCAGCAAGCCATGAACGTATTTAAGAGCTGTTTAGAAGCCCCACTTATTACTTCAGTGGGAGTGGTGCTATGACAGCCATAATTTCTTATCTTTCCTAATGCCAATCATGAGAATGCTAGTGTCAAGTGAAATAACATTCACTTACATATAATCAGATGATGCTTGGGTGTGATGTTCGATTCCATTATAAATGCATTTGACATTTGTCCACCTGTCCTTTCTGTTGTGTGTGTTAAAAATGTAACTGTCAGATATATGCCAGATAACCCTCGACTCGAGAATAATTGTTAACCCATCAAACCATCTCTGTGTACTTTCCAATACTTCCAGCGACCAACTGTTGCTTGTTCGTTTTCCTGTGCTTGCTGGGGGAAACTCAACACAGTCGTCAAGTTCAACACACCTCGCGGGACTCGTGCGATGGCCGAACGCTTCAGTGTTCGCTCGCCTTTCGTGTGGCATGCATCATTGAGCGCGTTGACTTGCTATCAAATGTGCTGTGCGATTCATGCTCTTCTCTTTCCCGAGTCACTGTCTCTGTCCCTGTCTCTGTCTCCATATCTGTTCCCATTGAGCCGGCTTAATTTACATGGCGACAAGGACCTCCACTCACACACACTACACTCCCCCCACACACACAGGCAGAGGCACACATACGCAGCACACACTCATCGCTTCGTGCATAGAGATAACAATGAAAATATAATTTTAGTGCCTAGTAAAAATCCGTGGTGGTGGTGGACATCACTTTTGTTACGCTTCGCTTTGCTTTGCGTGCAGCCAAAGGGAACATAAAAGAATTGCCAAAGAACAAAAAAAAAAAAACAGAAAAACAGAAAAAAAGCAACGAACAACCCGAAATAATAATAATAAATAGAGGGGAAGCTAGGACATTCGCTTCACTGTGGGGTTAGCCTTTCTCTTTTATACAAAAAAAAAGAAGCGAAAACTATGAAATAATATCGACGGTAGCGAAAGTCAAATTTAATTTCACGCTTAGGCAGTTTTTTCTCCACAGGACCTCGTAAAAAATAATAAATAAAAAACTGAATTTATAGCT
Source organism: Drosophila imparisetae (assembly GCA_035042265.1). Classification (NCBI taxonomy): domain Eukaryota; kingdom Metazoa; phylum Arthropoda; class Insecta; order Diptera; family Drosophilidae; genus Drosophila; species Drosophila imparisetae. The sequence continues at coordinate 135,285 of JAWNLP010000222.1, read as the reverse complement.
AAAAACGTATCATAGTCGGCCGATCTAACTGGGCCATAACAAAAGCACACACTCCTTTCGAATTTATTAGAAAATCTTGATAGTCAAATATTTAAGCTAATGCTCATGATTGAAAGTTGTAAAAACTATAATCATATAAACATGTGTATCACAACCTTAACAAAAAAACAGTCGTTATTTGCAGTGCACAGGACATTGGTGAACTGATGTCGAACTTGCTTGATTTATAAGTCTCTCCAACTGAAGTCTAAACAAGCTTATTTTAGTCCTGAGTACTTGTCTGCTCTTGTCAATTTTTGGGGTGAAGCGTCCTTGCATCTCTGGTTCCCGTTGAGTGACACAGAAAATATACAAATTGACTAACTGCGACATTTGCAATGAAAGAAAGCGGTTCGCGTTCTGTTCTCGACAGAACTGCTGCTGGCACATTACGCAATGGGGGAGCAAAACTCTTTCTCTGCCATTGAATAAAGTGTGGAGCATTGAGCAAAATTATTGCTAAAACATAGCTTATGCTGCATGCAGTACTTCCACTAGTTGGCTCAACGTATGCCTACTCTTAGGCGAATCTAGAAGGGCTTGTCTACTTTCGGGAGCTGATGAAAACTGTGGGAGTGGGAATACCGGTTTGCTTGTGGGCTAGACCTGGTTATTCTATTGGCGGTACTCTACCACTTATTCAACTACTTGGAGAATCATTGGGTTCGCCTGAAATTCTTGGTCTCTAGGCTTAGATCTTGTGCTGCGATTTTCATTAGTTGTCTTGAAGTAATAATTCGCGTAGGGGTTGTGCGTGTGTCTTAAGTGGGTGAGGTAGCCCCAAGACCAAAACTTTTTGGCTTTCAATGATATTCTTGCCCATATATGTGTATGTATAAAAAGAGGAATAATAATGCACACACACGCAGACATGTGCACATCTATGATGGCTATAAGCAATGAAATTTGTTCCTCACTTTTATGGGTTCCGTCCTTCAACACCAACACTAACAGCAACAGCAGCATCAATGGCATCAACAAGCAGCATGAACATCAACACACTCGCTTGCCACTGAGTCCTTTCAGCCAATTTTAGTGTCTTACAACTTTCCGCATTGTCTCCGTTTTTCGTGCTTATCCGCTTCCGTAGACTGTCCCAGTCGCTGTTCCCCCTTTCCCCATTTCCCAATGCCCTTTTCGCTTCTATCCCTGTCTCTGTCCGTTCCTGGCCACTCTTATGCCTGTGTCATAGCTAAGCTTAAGTTGTTGCAGCATTTTGTTGTCCTTGCTGCTGCTGCCGCTGCTGCTGCTGCTGCTTGTTGCCTGGTTAAAACCATCTTAGCACTAGCAAAAAGCATATCAACTACCAAAACACACACACACACACAAACATAGACACACACGCGCACACACGCATACTGAAAGGCACATGCAGGCAGGATACCAGCCTGGACACACAGGACACTCACACATAAGACACACATGGCACACAAAGCGTCGCGTCGCCTCGCGTTTGAGCCTTGTGTAAACATTCTCCTGCCTCCACTCCGCAACTCCTCCACCCTTTAACTGTTCCTTGGCTATAGCCAATGCTTGGCACAGCACTAGATCTCCTAGCTCTTATACTCCGATGCCCGCCTCCACCTACGCCCCAGTCGTAATCTGCTGCGTTTAGTTTATTACTGGCCATTTGTTAAAACAAAAGCGCTGCCAGAGAGAGACAGCGAGAGAGACAGCGAGAAAGACAGAAAAAGAGAGAGAGAGGGAGAGAGAGAGAGAGAGAAGAGTTTGTGATGAGCCTTGCTCAAAAGTTATTAACTAAATTGTATACGCTGGGAATTTAATGCTTCTCTCAGCTTTATATTTAGGCGGCTACTTAATCGCTTCGAGTGGACAACGGGGCACAGCAATAGAGAATACAACACTGCAATCGGGCACCAAACGGGAATCCAGACAAACGGTGGCGGAATGCAGCGAGGATAAGTCGCCATGCCCCCTGGCCTGGTGTCCAGATGGCACAGTTGTCCAGTTGGCCAGGTGTCCAGGCAAAGGGAGGCTAGCTATGGGCACGATAATAAAGCAAAAGTTGCAACACAATATTTCAGTGTCATTAAAAAGCCAGAGGACACTGGGGCGTATGGGCGTGGCACCAACGTGCCACCAAACTAGCCCCGTGCATATAAATTGTGTGCAGCGACAGCAGCAAGAAATTGATAGAGAACAGCGCAAAACTCACCGGCAATTTTAGCAAAAGACGCATTCTAAGATACCAAGCCGAATGAGGGAAATGCAACAAAATAAACGAGTATTACCTTGCCCCGCAGACTTCCCTAACTGAACTGTTCCCCTGGGGGCGATATGTTATAGTTCTAGTACTGCCAAAATGGGAGAATCAGTATCAGCAGAATATGCTGAAGACCATGCGACCAGTCCATATAGAAGATTATAGGAGCGCCCCAGCAAATGCTGAGAATGAAAGTTCATATCTCGAAGATAATACGAGCTTAGACAGATTATTCTGTATTCTATTATTACCCAATATTAGGAGGATTTTGTTGTCAGAGGTGCACCCGAAATTTGAATGATATCCTCTTACTCCAAATCGCCTTGAGTTATAGAAATTCATTCTTCTTCTCAAATTAAATTGCTACTGGAAAATTGTCCTTGTTAGAAAAACTTTTTAAATATTAAAAATAAAATTTATAAGATTATAAAATGTATATTTAATGTAATAATACAAAAAACAACACGGAAATTAAATCAATTTTATTTCACTTTTGAAAGAAGGTAAGAAAAGATAAATCCTTGGTTGCAGAAAAACTCAAGCTGCCATGTCAGAAATATACATTCTGAATAATCAGTTGAGTTGAGCACTCATTCGAAAAGCATTTATGTGCAGTTTTTTTTCTTCTTTACATTCAGATCGATGATATTTCTCCGACATATCTATAAAAAATGAACATTTGCTCAAAGCAGCTGCGAGTGGAGCAAAAACATGTTGTTGAGCTGACGAGTCTCGGACAGAGCATATTCGGTGCACCTGGCGTCGTGCAGCCTTTGTCTTGCTGGCGTGATCCTGGCAAAGTTAAGTGTTTCTTTAGCTTAATAACGGAAATATTTTAGTTGTTGGTTGCTGCCTGTTAGCTGTTGGCTGTTGGCTGGCCTAGAGACGCTTACACATAAACACATTCAAATGCTTCCGGCGATGTGTAATAGCTGTACAAGGACGGACTCCCGGCTCCACAACTCCTGGCTGCTAGCTGCTAGCTGCTGGCTTTTGGCTTGTGGCTGCCTGCCATCAGTTTGTGCGCAAAAAAGCCCTCCAGTGGCTGTAAATAACTCGCAGCAGGTGCCGGCGTCCTTGTTCCCGTTCCCATTCACGTCCTCCGAAAGGACGGCAAAGTTGCAGGACGTCGTGCAGTTTGAGGCAACGTTTTCTTTTGATTACACACCGTGCGGTCTGCCCATTGTTCTCTTAGCCAAACTCTCCACACCACCCACACCACGCCAGACCACCCACACCACGCCACACCGCACCACCTAACCCATAACCCGCTCACAACTGGTACACAGGCACGCCCTCGTCTCAAACACTCTTGGCTCCGAGTGCGGTTGTAAGTGCAAATGAGCATGAAAGATGAAATATTAACGCGTCGCCTTCCACGTTCCCTGGACAGCATTTTGCGCTCTGCGCTCTGCACTCTGAATCCTGCGTCCTGCACTCATTTTCTAAATGCAATTTTCGCTAAGAGCGTACATCCGCCAACCGAGCGACCAGCCCAGCAACCAACTGACCAAGTCAGCAAGTCAGTCCTCAGCCCGCTGAAGCAACAAAAAAAAAAGGAAAAAAAGAAATGAATATAATAAAAAACTACTACACATGAAAACATTAAGTAAAAGTGCAGAAAACAAAAAAACTAAGCCGCTGGCTCTGCATTCTCCCATTGCTGCCCATTAGCAGCATCAATAAGAACAACAGCAACAACAACAACAACAGCGGCAACAAGCGCAACATCAAAAGCATTTTTGAGTGCACACACAAGGTTATGCTGCATTTCTGCCGCAGGACACCTCGATATCGTCGGGGGTGTGGGAGGAGGAGGTGGTGGGCGGGTTGGGGGAGGAAGACATCGTAATCCACATCGACATCGATGCAGCTTCTCCTTCAATCGTTTTTCTTTTATGGCACTTAGTATGTTACTAAGGACATTCAAATTTCAAACAAAAACTCTTTTTTAACCATTTTATAACGGTGCTTCTTCTTCCGGCTCTGTTATGATGCATTGTAATGAAAGTTGCGTTAGTTGTTGCCAAGATATTTGCCTATTTGAGGCAGCCTCTTTCAATCCTTCGGAAAAGGAAGAAGAACGTTATATGAAATTTCATTGATTTGATTGATTAGTTGCACACAAAAATTTGGAATGAAAAAGGAGAAAATAAAAAAAACAAATAAAAGGCACTTGTTAAATTGAATTTCGCAGAGTGTATTTATACACACATACATACATATGTAAGCATATACAAGCACACATTTATAGTATGCACTTATGTTGTCTGACTGATAGAATCAGTTGTGCCTCTGGATGTTTAGGATAAAGGATTACTCGGAACTTATATTTCAAAAACTGAAGGTTTCGAAAAGCCAGCGATTTTCGTTTCTTAATTTCAGAGTACCTTTTCCAACATATAAAAAAACATATGTCTACAAGCTGTTTGTCTTTAACATGTCGAATTGGCTATGAAAATTTAAGAAAAAAGTTTTTCTTATTTTAAGACTTAATCTTAAAGAATCAGGCCTTTGTTTTCTGAGATCAAAATCAAATCTTCTCCATCATTTTTGCATTTGTTTTATCCGCTTGCGACTTATACTTTTGATATGAACTATCATTAATTCAATATTATTTTCACATCACAACAAACAATTAGATTAAGCCTGATCAATTATTCAACTTGGTGCTCAAAACTTTAACCCATTAATATTTTTGTACTATGAACAAATTCACATGCCAAATTAAATTGAATTGTTGCTGAATGGCTGAATTCAACCCGATATATTTGGTGTCACCTTTCCGCATGCCCCATGGAACATATTATGCTTTTCATAAATATATTTGCCAGTCAATGTTGAGAAGGAATTTGTCAGACGTATTGTGTAAATGGAAACCTGACCAAATTGGTGACGTCTTTCTCACTACAGCATTAAAGCCAATTTAAAAATTGATATTTTGCGATTTGGACAATCTTGCCAGCAATCTGCCACGAATCGCTTGAATTGGCTGCTCACACAGAATTGCTGAAATTTAGTTTTTCTCTTTTTTCTTCTTCTTACATGCAGGTAACTTGTAAATATTTCCGTTCAATTTGGCAGGCATCGAATCTTGTTGTACCTACACGAATGGCAGCTACGAAAGGTTATCCAAATGAAAACAAGACGCCCACAGCACACCCACGCACTCGAAAGAGACAGACAGAGACAGAGAGAGAGAGAGAGAGAGAGAGCGAGAGAGAGTGAGAGAGAGAGAGAGTGAGGGAAGATGACTGAAAACCATTGACGTGCAACAATGTTCGGGCTGTTCCAGGTTTGCCCCCATTCGTTGCTTGTGGGCTCGAGAACGGTTGGCCGGCTGCAGTTTACAGTTAATCGTAAAACAAAATGAAAAGCGAAAACAATAAACTGAAATTCAATTTTCGCATTGTAAAACATAATTTTGTACAACTTTACGTCAGCTTTTGGCCCCATCGCATTGGGGCACCGCCTCTGCTAAAAGGTAGTTAATATTTTCCGTCTACATGAGACCAGTTCCGCACTGCTCTGCTCAGCTTGTTTCTTCTCGTGTTGCAGTTGCTGTTGTTGCAGTTGTTTTAGCTGTTGCTGTTGTTGCTCTGCAACATTCCACTCGAGTTGCGAGTTGTTTTTTGCTGGCTGCTTCCTGTTTTGAAATTTATGGCGCCGTCGTCGCCAGCGCCGGCGTCGACTTCGCATGAGTTATGCGCGTTTCATTTCTACTGCTCCTGACACCCTGTCTGAGGGTCCTGCTCGGGGTCCAGGGCCAGGCCCACGTTAAGTGTTAAATTATTTTAGCATGTACATGTGTAGCCACCACATACATATATTTATTTATGTGTATTTTTGTAAATGTATATGTAAATGTATCAGTATGTTTCTGGCAAAAAAAAAAACACACACCCCTTTCGCCACTTGACAGCAGCGTTGCCCTTTAATTACGAACGCTGATTTTTACAAGCACTTTAGAAGCGTTCAAGAGCGGTCTGCTATTCAACAATAATACCAATCTGCTATATGTGCATGATTTCTATGTATTTTATTCATCGAAAGCCAAATAACACAACTTGCGCAATTCGCCAAATTTCTATTGTGAGTCATTCAGTTATGCGAAAGTACTCAAATCCTGATTCCAATAGACTTGGCAATCCTTAAATATGTAACTCCTAATTCCTTTCCTTGGCAGTTGTCGGATCTAAAAACCTATTCCACAATTTTATGTGTTGTTTGAACGGAATTGGAATTTAAAGTGCATGTTTACCGACATTGATGTTTCAGTGGAATTGATATATATGTACATATATATCTATATATATACTAGGAACTAGCTGCGCTCTACTCTAATCTATCGTTGCCTGTACTCGAAGGGCAGCGATCGCGTTTCCGACTCCGCCTTTGCCAGGTGCTTCGCCACAGACGCCCACGCAAAAGATCTCCGGAGCGATCTTGGCGGGAATTAGGATTTTGATCTCGTTCCAGCTCCCGTTCCCGTTCCCGTTTCCGTTTCAGCTCACGTTCCCAATCCCAATTGCGCAGGCGAACCGAGCGCTGACGCTTCACATACGGATAGCTCGAAGTGGTGTCGAAGAAGAAGCTTCCCTGCTTCCGGCGATGCGAGTGAATTCCAAAGAGGGCACGCTGATTATTATTACAACGGCCTGCGGCATAGTCGCGATAGCTATCACACTGATGGCCAATGAAGGGGTACTGCGGATCCATGGACTGTCTGAAGAATATGGCAGCCGCCGAGTGACTGCACGCAATGGGATCTGTAAAGAACAATCACATCCAGATGAAGCTGCAAGCTGCAATTGGTTGCACCACTTACTCGTGTTCTGCATATCGTTCAGATTCATAAACATCAGACAGTTGGGTTGGGGTGTTCGGCCACCGTTCGGATAGAAATCGGCATGGCCACACTTCAAGCTGGTGCCCAATGTACCGCCCGAGGTGTGCAACACCTGAACGTATTGGGCATCCGTTTGGTCCAGTCGATATTTGGGCGAAACAGCCGCCGGCAATGTAAACAGCGGTCCAGCCGGATCCAGTCCAATGATTTGCTCCACCTTGCCACCGAGCACAGCGCCCGCATAGCCAGCTGCATGTGCACCCAGGCTATAGCCCGCAAGGGTCACATTCTGACGATTGAAGTGACGCGGACGCAACTCTTCCAGGGCAATGATTATTCCCGCAACTGTCAGGCCCACATCGAATATGGACATCGAGGCGCTTTTGTAGTCATTCTGCGACAGATTGCCCCAATCCACAACGCACACATTGTAGCCCTCGTCAAAGAGCGTCCAGGCTGTTCAACGGCAGAAAATGCAATGGGAATTGAGTTGACTGAAGTTAGACATAACAAACACTGTTTATATATACATACGTATATATGTACATATATCTTAAGTTGTATTTTCGAATTTAAATAAATTTCAGTTATTTGTTTTTAAATCGACAAATATTTTGTGAAATTCTGCCGATGCTTCTTTAAGCGGATGCATCCAATACATATATTTAGTACGTAATATTTGCTCAAGCTAATGCGAAATTCCAACTTTGGTGTTTTGGTGTCGACTTACTCAACAACAGCTCCTGCACCCATGCCTTGCTGCCTTCATCATTCCAGCCATGCAAGAACAAGGCCAACTTCTTTTTGGCATCCAAGCGACGGAATCCGCTCAAGTCGCCCAGCTGCAAATCGAAGTGAAAATCATCGCCCAGATCAATGTCGGAGCTGCGTTCGAAATAGGAGGCTAGAGTAGAGTCTCGATTCGGGTGTTGCATCTCAAAACTGACCACTTACATGGTGCGGCACTCAAACACAATCCCATAGTTGAGATGAGCGCGTTCCAAGCTGCTTCTCAGCATCGTCTCCTGCATGTAGCGAAAGCTCCTCTGCAAGATTTGCCATTTGTGGAAATGCGCTCCACTGCTCCAGAAGCTGCCCAGCAGCAGCAGACTGGTCCACAGCCAGGCAAATTCATGGCAGCTTTGTTGTTTCTGTTTCTGTTTTTGGCCACGCTGCCGCCAATTCACGTGCCTTGGCATGCAAACACTTTTTTTTACCACAATACACAAACACAAAACAAAAAAATAATACAATAAATAAAATAATGAATAAAAAAAACAAAAATCAACCAAATAAATTCAAGCGGCGAAATAATTTGTAAGCGATTGTTTGGCAAATTTATGCATTAACGCTTTGTCAAAGAATTTCGCTTGGCTTCTTTTCTATCGAAGGGCGAAAGCTGCAAAGCTCACCAAAGTGAGACCGCACGAGAACGAGGAAGCAAGGCAGAGAGAAACACAGAGAGAGAGAGAGAGATAGAGAGAGAAAGAGCGCGAAAGAGAGAGCACGTTTTGTATAGAGATCACACAGCTAGAGTTGAATTCGTCGGATTGAACCTGGTCCGCTTGGCTTGCCCCCTGACATGCTACTGACGTCCAAGTGTTGCGTCGCTTCGCTTCTAGCATCCATCCAGCTCCGGCTCCGCGTTTTTGGGGCCCCCGCCGATGACCCTCACCGCAGCGGAGGCTGCCGCCAAATGCCGCTTCATGGCTTTCGTAGATCGCGTGTTCTTGGCCAGCTCAGTGTTTGCACAAGTGAAAGTAAAGCTTGTAACGACGTTGTGTTTTACTTCTTTGTATCTGTATCTCTGTCTGTGTATCTCTATCTGTATAGCTACCTTTATCTCAATCTGTATCTGTGTCTGTGCCTTTGACTTGCGCCACTTAACTGATCTTGACATACTAGAAGCAGAGCGGCGTGCTGAATGCTGGGAACGATAGACAACTTGAGACCTGTTTGGATATTACACGACAGTCAGTGGTCGACAGACAGTCAGTCAGCTGAGCAAACATCACCGTAATCTGCCATAAACATCATCGTTAAATTGACGGCTCGAAGACAATAGAGCTCAACTCATGGTACTCCACATAGATCATAAAGTTGCTTCTAATATGTCGGAGCAAGAGTTGGACCAAATACCGTTTTCTCGTTGCTCACCTACACAGCGAAAAAAATGTTTTATAAAATAATAATAATAATAATCATTTAAAGTAAACCTCAAGCAGCAACAATTTATAGTTAATATGTGCTCTAAAAATGTTTGACTAGTTGACGTCATATTTAATCAAACTATCTGACGAAAGACATGTTTAATTGCAACAACCAGCAAAACAATGACAAATACTTTAAGTACATATTTGATCATTTTTAAATACAAATACAAAAACGACAAAATTGACATTTAAATATTTTCATTTCGCGCATTTGCTTAAATTTTTTTCTTATCATTTTCACTTATTTTTTGTTTCTCGTTAGGTACTCAAATTGCAATTAACACTATGGCTATTTAATGTGTTCATCATGAAAACATTTTTTAAAGTTAAAATTTCTCGATTTTCTCTCTCCCTCCTTCTCTCTATCTCTCTCTCTCGCTGTGTCGGTTTTTATGTGTTTGTTAAGCTTTCCAGCCAAAAAATAACTTGTTAAGATGGGCAAAGAAAGCGAAGACAAAGCGCAACTCATGCTAATGATGACAAGTCAACAAAACTATAATAAATTCTCACCAAACAACAAATTTGTTTGTGTATTTCTTCCTTTTGTACATAATATATCGTGCCTCGATATTATAGTTCTCTCTTCTGTTAGTTTTACAGAAGAGTTTATTTGAGCTTAAGCTTTCACGAGCAAATTTGATTTAGTTATGCTGATATATTATTTTGGGAATAACCAAAGAACACAAAAAGTATTCCACACAATAAAGGAAAACTTATTACTCCCAGCTTAAGATAGACTGATTTAAACAGAATAGACTTAGGATTAGGAGTGGCCCCTTCTGATATATAATTGATGTTACTCCATTAGAAACTGCAGTGGCATCTTCGATCCCGAAGGATATATATATTCTTGATAAGACAACTTAGACATGTCCGTCTGTATGTAGAAACAAAATTTTGAATATGAGTTCAAGTTTATTGAATTCCAGCGATAACTGGCTGACCGAATTCCGATAGTATATATATTATATACCCTAATGTATAACAGATCAATTATAGATATATTGTGCACCAACAAATATTTTCAAATTGAACAAATAATAGCAGCAAGCTCGACTCGAGCACTCTCGACTACAGCAATCAGCACAACTAAGCATTAACAGAACTGAGTCCAATTGTTGAGAAGTTGTGAGATCATTGGTATTATCTATGTGCCGAAAACTCAATGGTTCTCTGTCGACTCGTCCATTATTCGAAATCCTTCTAAGTAACATATTTCCAAGCAGTCGCCGTTTCTGCTTCTTGGCATTAATGTAAAGTACGCTGTAATTGCTAATGCACAATAAGTGCTGGCTGCTCTGCTCGCCTCTCTGTTCCACTCCCTTTTTAGCCAGTTGCGCGGCCCCGCTTTAGCTGTATCCCTTCCTCATATCCCCCCCCACCCCTCCACCCCTTCTGCGCAGCACTCACACCCAGCGCTATTGCCTATTAAGCAGAATGATAATAATAATGAGTGATGGCAACAACAACAAGAACAACAACAGCTGTGCGCAATAACTTTACATGTGTGGCGAGAACTGTGTGTGTTTGCGTGTGTGTTTGCTGGCGTGTGTGTGCTGGTGTGTGTGTGTGTGTTGGTGCGTTTGGGGACGCATTCAAAGCAAATTCCACAATTTTCGTATTGTTTACTTAATTAATTCTGCACAAAGATTTTCATTTACGAGTGTTGTGCTGCATGCGTGTGTTTTTGTATTCTCACACACACACACACACACGCATACACATACATGTATGTGTGATTGCCCTTATAAGTGCGCGTTGGGTTTGTTGCGGCACACGCATCTGTTTTGTGGTTATTACAACAAGCCACACACACACACAAATACACACATACCACACAGGCTCCCCACACACACACAGAGTATGTTCATTCATGCCCCATTCCCTGCTTACATAGATCAAGTCGCGTAATGAGTTTATAACATTTAATGAATACCGCCGCACAATGCGGCGAATGCGCAATAAAAGTGCCTTCAAAATGGGCGCTCTTAACTATGCAACAAGTTTTAATCTGTAAACAAACCACTCAACCAACATTCAGAGGCGACACTTGTCCAACTCCAATTCCAACTCGAACAATGCCAGTGTCTGAGACGTGGAGTTCAGCAACCGAGTGACTTTTAGACTAAGAACACCATTTATCAGCAACGACAAAGACACCGAATTGTGTATTGGCTGGAACCCGTTTGAAGTGTCGAACTTGTTTGGCATGAACATAAATTCAAGGCTCGACTGTGGAATTTTAATTTGTACGATCTGTATCAATGGGCCCCAAAACTGGTTTTATATACATACATGCCTATCTATATGTAAATGAAGCTCCCATGGGAACAATCGATCAGTTATGCGAATTTCTGGAACTCCTTAAATGCAAATCGATATAACGAGTTAAACGAATATTTCTCCTTTTTCAGTCAGCTGCACACATATTAAAGTATTTCCTTTTCTATGGTCAAATTGAAAAGTTATTTTTCATTTAACTTATTTCGATTTTTAATTTAATATATTTGTAAAGGCTATGCGAGCGAAGCATATGAGGCTGTATCTCACATTTGATCAGCATAGCTTCCACAGGGTATGGTGCAGTCGTTGCCACTCGCTAACTCAACAAACAATTAGTTACAATACTTACTGATTCAATTGGATAGCTTTATTGTATTCGAATTGACTTCAGGCACTTGGAACCATTGATGCTGTGTCAGTTTTGCAGAGCGATTGACGCTGCAGCATTTTGTTGTACTTTATTTTTGTGTATTTTGTCGTATTTTTGTTTGTCCTTGCTGCTGCAAATAAGGAGCATTTGATGGCTCTGTGCTCGACTTTCTAGCGAGATGGAGTTGCGTACATGTTGTTCAATGGCAATGGGTGCTGAGGCAGACTTCAATTTAAAGTTGGAGGCGTGGCAGATAGGCGTGCCACAGTGGATGGTTGTTGCTGCTGCTGCTGCTGCTGCTGCTGCTGATGTTGATGTTGATGTTGATGCTGCGTCAGTTGTTGTGTGAAAGTGACGGCCTGTCTCTGCTCAATACACTCGCAGCAGTGAGTTGTTAGGGAAACTATTTTACCGCTCAATTGATTTTGCAATTTATTCGCGCGCATTATGCGAACAATCACACTGACACACATACGCATACACTTACACATACACATACACCCACACACACACTCAAACACAGTGCGGCACGTATGTGGGACGAGCAATAGATATATAGGAGAAGCACACGTGTCCTGAGCCGAAAGCGAAACATTTGCCGGTGGCTGGCGCATTTTCAATTCTATTTACTCCCTATAATCATCATCAATGTCAGCTGCGCTTGCACTAAAATAAAATAACAACAGCACCAGCAGCAATGGAAGCACCACCAACAACAAAAACAACAAACAGCCACACAACAAAAACTTTGGGCACATCACAAAAGTAACAACGTCAACAGGATCATTGGCGGTATTGACAGCAACAACAGCAACAAGAACAACAACAACAAACAAACAAACAAGATACACACAAGCACACCCGAACACACTCTTCTGAGTTTTTTTGTTGTCACAGTTGCTCAGACACACTAGAAACGAGACACACATATGAAAAGGAGCTGGAGAGGCGGCGGCAACGCTTAGAGAGTTGATGTTTATATCGATTGCTGGCAATTTCGAGAATTACAACAGTCAGACACAAACACTCGCACACACAAATAGAGGGACAGACCGACAGATATAGATACAGACACAGATACAGATACAGATACATATACAGATGGAGATACAGAGATACTCGTGCAGACAAAGGGACACACTTGAGACACGTCGCCAGCGACGTGCGCATATTGTAGTTGTTGTTGCTGTCACCCTCGTCCTTGCCCTTTCTACTTGCTACTCTTCCACACGTCAACCGTGTTGCCATGTTGCAGGATTTGCCGAGAGCTTGGGGGGAACTAGCAGCGACGGGGTCACCGTCACCATCACCATCACCATTTACTATTACTTTCCAGCAACCAAAAAGAACACCGAATCAATGCCATCTGAACAGGCGATCAGTGTGTCAAACTTGATTAACAATATAGTTGAAGTGTGTACTTAACAATAATAATAATAAAAAAAAACCATCACTAAAATCTTCTCTCACACTGTTAACAACACAAATCAAATACAAAAAACTTAATGGTTCAAACTTACAAAATTATACGAAAATAATTGCCATTTAATAAGCATTGGAAATTATACAGATTTTTTTTTCGGCTTTCAAAGAATTACATCGATTTTATTCGGCTTTCAATGAACTATCAAAATCAATCCATTTATTTACTATATTTTTATATAGCAGCATTCCAGTTTATTTGCAAATTTAACTTATTTAATTTAACTTAAATACGTTAATACTTTGATCGCCTGCAAGCTGATTTGGCTGGGTTTGGTCGCTGACGAAAGTGAATGCAATGCAGTTTGTCGCCTGTGCGAAACATTCGCGTGCCGTTCACTTTTGTGGGTCGTGTGTCTCGCGATTTGCTCCGCTTGATGCTTGACTCTGATCCAGAGTTTCCAATTGCCCTGGATATACTACATTGCTCACCCTTCACTACGCAGGCACAAAAAAAAAACTAAAACAACAAATTACGCTAAATCAAATTTGTTCCTTTTTTCTATGTTGTCTCTTTATACACCCTGCACTTATTTAAGTACCTTCCCGTATCAGCATGTGTGCTGATTAAACTTATTTGAAGTATCAGTAACTTTTCCTTTATTACCAAAATCCAATATATATCGATGAAGTGTTGTAATATCGAAATACATTATCCTACACCACGGAAATTTACTCAAGATCAATTATGGAAGACACACCGACTAAATATAATTTTTCAAGGAGTATCTCTTAAATTTGGATGGATATGTTTGTGTAGGATAACTCGTAGTCGTGCTTACTAAAACGCAGCTCCCTTACGTGTTTTCACATTGCGTCGTTTCGTTGTTTTGCGCTGACGCAAGAAAGTGTTGCATATTTTTTGCTGTCATTTGTTTTTATGTGCCCGTTTACATTTATACCCCATCCCGATCCCCAGACCCCCCCCCCCCCCCTCCATTCCACTAAACAGAAACGCCAGTGAATTGAAGTTGCTTCTCTGGCACACAGCTCGGCACTTTAAAAGGGGCGGGGAGAATTACTTACACATGAAACTGTGCAAAAATTGAGGAAAATTGGCAAAAATTGTCAACGCTTACATCATAAAACACATTTTGGGCTAAGCTCCGCTTATCATGGTCAAAATACTAGTACAAACACAAATGCAGATACAGATAAAGATAAAGATAAAGATAACGATATATGTATGTATAATCCAATATGCTAACATTAAATAGAATTTAAACTTACTTTGAAGAGAAAAAATATGTTTCATTTTTTTTTTATTAAATCAATTTTTTTTTTATATTCAATCATCGTTATAAGTTAGATTATTTTTTTTTTGTTTAAATAGTTGTTTTCTGGTTTGAAGTTAGTTATAAGAAAAATTATATGAAGTTGAAAAATATAAAACCATGATTCAGTAAAGTTGTCATGTGTCCTACTGGCCGAGATGTGATTTGAGGGAACCACTTAGATTTGCTGTTGGGGACTTATTAGAAAACATGGCCGCGCCGGAAGTCCAATTGGTTGGAAGGGTATAGAGCGCGTTAGCGGGGTGCACAACAACTCGCACCCCGAAACCAACAACCGAAGCCAACGGAACCGCAGCGCTTCCCGCCTAGTTTAAACCACCATGCTTAACTCCACCTTTTGGGGTGCGGAGTTTAGTCATGTTCCAATGTGTTGAATTTGGAGATTATACTCCAAAAGAAATTAAAAAATAAATGGACTCTCAAAAAATAAAGTTATGACGTCAAAGGAGTTCCCGGATATGGCAAGAAAACACTTCCACCTCCCGGCACGAGCTACCACCAGTAGAGTACCCCTCCGCTATACATCCAGGATTCCGCTCGCCCCACTATTACCCCAAGTCGTGGTGTGGCGAGTCCGCCCTAGATTGGTTGTTTCTCCAAACGTTGGCGGTTATAAAGCACAAATTCATGTCCCAAAGAAAGAGCACTATTGGCTACAGCAATAATAGAAGTAAAATCGTCAAATGGAGGTTATGAAAAATTAAGAGCACTTGATAGTGGGTCGTTAAGCACGATAATTTCTGAAGGGGCACTCCAAAGATGACTGAAATTAGTGGTGTAGGTTCAGAAAGTAGCACATCCAAATATAGAGTAAAATTGGATATAAAAAAGGATAGCTATAATTTAGCTGACCCCAAATTTAATAAATCAGGCCGTATAGATATTATTATTGGTGCAGATTTATATATGCATATTCTTAAGAAAGGATTAGTAAAAATGGGTGGACTGCTAGTTCGAAATACGGACTTTGGGTGGATAGTATCTGTGCAAAGTCCGAAAGTAATAAATCAGTCGTCGCAACAGCCATTCGAAACATTGATGTAGAAAGATTTTGGGAGTTAGAAGAGGATGAATTAGAAGACATTGAAAATGAAAAATGTGAACAACATTTTGACCGGACAACAAAAAAAGATCAAGATGGGCAATACGTAGTCACTATTCCATGTAAAGGTAATAAGGAATTGGGTAATTCAAAAAACCAAGCAATGTCGCGTTTTGCCATCTTGGAGAAAAAATTAGGAAAAAACAATAAACTAAAACAGGAATATATAAAATTCATGAACGAATATATTGATTTGGGACATATGGTTAAATCTAGCGAAGAAGGAGAATATTATCTACCCCACCAAGCAGTAATAAGAGAAGCAAGCTTGACAACAAAAGTTCGGGTGGTTTTTGACGCTTCCGCAAAGTCATCAAACAATAAAAGTTTAAATGATGTCATGTGGGTAGGTCCGAGAGTTCAGAAGAACATATTTGATATAAAAGTAAAATGGCGGAAATGGGAATTTGTAGTATCTGCCGATATTAAGAAAATGTATAGGCAGATTAACATTGATGAAAAAGATCAAACTGATCTACACATACGGAGGAGAGATTCGCCAACTAATCAAATAAAAAATTACAAATTAACGACAGTTACCTGTTACCTGTCGAAACAATTAAAAATTACTTTTATATGAACGAAATAATGACAGGAGCCAACACTATGGAAGAGGCTAAAAATCAAGTTAAGCTAGTGTTAACTGAGCTAGGAAATGCAGGTATGCATTTAAGAAAATGGATATCAAACACTCCAGAAATAATACAAAGTATTCCGATATTGGTAAAAAAGAATATTGAGTGGCATTTTATTTCCCCGGCAGGACCTCACTGCGGAGGTATTTGGGAGGCTGGAGTAAAATCAGTAAAATACCATTGGAAACTTTCAATTGGCATTCGAAGAAATGTCGACATTATTATATCAGATAGAGGCAGTGTCAATTACAAGACCAATTCACAAAATATGTCGTCCAGAGGGATTCCGGGAGATTGAAAGAGAAGAATATAAGTCTAAAAAAAGCAGTAGAATTTCAAAAAGTGGACTTATGACAGTTATGATGATGCTAACGCTATGTTGTCAATTGTCAAATGCATCGTCATTACCAGCGGGCAAAAGAAAGTGGACGGTGGAAAACTTAAATAACTCAGCAGCAATATATTTGGATCCAATGGGAGAGGTCGAAATTGTACAAAATGGATCCATATTTTGAGATGATAAAGGTAGCATTCTAATCAGAAAAATGAGAGTTGTATGCGTAAAGCTTCTTGACTTTGAAGATCAATGCAACATAATTCTTAATCATACAGAAAAACAGATAGTTGAACTTGAGGAAAATAATAAGCTTTTTATGCCAAGGGAGAAGTCGCGACTTAAGCGTTCACCATTTAATTTTATTGGGTCATTGCATCATATGTTATTCGGTATTATGGATGCCGATGATAGAACTCAAATGGAGCTAAACATGAGAAATCTGTTAGACAACCAACATAAAACGGTCGATTTAATTAAAAAACAAACTTCAATAGTAGATTCTACAGTAAATATATTAAAGAAATCTACTGATGAAATGAATACCAACTTTGACATAATGAATAGAGTAATTGAAAATATGACAGAGCTACTGAAAGAGAGTTATTTTGTGTACAAGAAATCAATCAACTTCTCCATGGTTACAAAGCAACTTGGTTCCCTGATTGATGAATGTGATACGATTCAAACAGGAATTATAAGTCTACTGATTGACATTAATCATGGCAGAATTAATCCAAACATATTTAAACCCCATCAATTGCAAGTAGAGATATCAAAGATCAAAGAAAGATTACCAGAAGCATATGTGCTTCCAGGAAAAAACGCTGAGCTTAAGGGAATTTACAAATTAATGACAGCAAGAGGAATATTCATTGACAAAAAATTAATAATAAATACTAAAATTCCTTTGTTTAGTAGATCCTAAATCCTTCACAATTGTATAAAATCATTCCGATCCCAATCGATCATGTTGACCAAATCATGGTGGCACATGTAAAAGTGGAATATTTAGTTTATAACTTCGAAATAGATTCCTATCACTTAATGACGGAATCAACCTTAAACAGTTGTCACAATTGGCAATTAAATAAGACGATTTGCGAAGGAAGTTGGCCTTGGAGTAGCGCCAATGACGGTTCTTGTGAGGTTGCTCCTTTCAAGCCAAATAAACTTGCCGATTGTGTTTACAGAACAGCATCAAAGTCTAAACAATACTGGGTTGAGCTAGAAAAGAAAAATAGCTGGATTTTTAAGGTACCAAAAAATGCAAAGGCTAATATGCAATGTGGCAGTGCTCAACAGGAATTGATAGACCTACCAGAAAAGGGTGTGCTTTCACTAAGTGCAGGCTGCACAGCTAGAACTGAAGATAAGATATGTACTCAAAGAATCAACTTGAAATTGTAACACCATATATAGGAATGTTTAGAGAGATACCAGAAGTAGTTTGGAATCCATTAGGGCATCCTACGAACCATACAGAAGAGCTCCACAATTTAAAGAAGGAATTGAACAAAATGAAGGAACATGAAATCAAGTTAAAGGAATTAAAATTTCATCAGATATCAGGTCATGCGTCATTAGGAATAACTGTAATTTTTAGCTGTAATTATAATAATATATACGATAAGAAAAATCACTGTAAGAAGACGATTACAAGCCATACAGTTTGTCGGGCCTAATTAAATAAATGATAACGCCGACTCTCGGCCGGCCCCCTCCTTGCAGAATGTTCAAAAATGAACATGTTCAAGTATGAACACTATATTTAGTTAAGATTAAAATATGTAAATAAGTGTTCAAGTGACAGCTGCGTCCACTTGAGTACCTGATAAGTAAAAATAGACTAATTGTGACAAAACAAGCATTGCATGGGTTAGAAATGTCTCCTGCTGAGAAACTAAGATACATTGTAAGCTATATAAGGCTAGGATTTTAAGAAATAAACTTAGTTCGATTCTAAACGTCAATCATTCATTAAGCAGCTTACATCATAAAACACATTTTGGGCTAAACACGTTTAGCGACAAATCCGCTCGTCATGGACTCAATACTAAAAACGACACTGGGACTGATAAACATAAATTTACATATGCATATACATATACATACACATAACCAGATACTGATACCGATACAGACACAGAGACAGATACAGAGACAGATACAGAGACAGATACAGAGACAGATACAGACACAGAGACAGAGACAGATACAGATACAGGATGCAGATACAGATACAGACACAGATACAGATACAGATACAGATACATTTAAGTACAGATGCACATGCGGATACTGCTTCTGATACAGATACATATACAGATACAGATACAGATACAGATAAAGATATAGATACAGATACAGATACAGATACAGATACAGATACAGATACAGATACATAAACATATACACATACAGATACAGATACATATACAGATAAAGATATAGATACAGATATAGATACAGATACAGATACAGATACAGATACAGATACAGATACAGATACAGAGACAGATACAGATACGGGATACAGATACAGATACAGATACATTTAAGTACAGATGCAGATGCGGATACTGCTTCTGATACAGATACATATACAGATACAGATACAGATACAGATACAGATACAGATACAGATACATAAACATATACACATACAGATACAGATACATATACAGATTAAGATATAGATACAGATATAGATACAGATACAGATACAGATACAGATACAGATACAGATACAGATACAGATACAGATACAGATACAGATACAGATACAGATACAGATACAGAGACAGATACAGAGACAGATACAGACACAGATACGGGATACAGATACAGATACAGATACATTTAAGTACAGATGCAGATGCGGATACTGCTTCTGATACAGATACATATACAGATACAGATACAGATACAGATACAGATACAGATACAGATACAGATACAGATACAGATACAGAGACAGATACAGATACAGGATGCAGATACAGATACAGACACAGATACAGATACAGATACAGATACAGATACAGATACAGATACAGATACAGATACAGATACAGAGACAGATACAGATACGGGATACAGATACAGATACAGATACATTTAAGTACAGATGCAGATGCGGATACTGCTTCTGATACAGATACATATACAGATACAGATACAGATACAGATACAGATACAGATACAGATACATAAACATATACACATACAGATACAGATACATATACAGATTAAGATATAGATACAGATATAGATACAGATACAGATACAGATACAGATACAGATACAGATACAGATACAGATACAGATACAGATACAGATACAGATACAGATACAGAGACAGATACAGATACGGGATACAGATACAGATACAGATACATTTAAGTACAGATGCAGATGCGGATACTGCTTCTGATACAGATACATATACAGATACAGATACAGATACAGATACAGATACAGATACAGATACAGAGACAGATACAGAGACAGATACAGAGACAGATACAGACACAGAGACAGATACAGATACAGGATGCAGATACAGATACAGACACAGATACAGATACAGATACAGATACATTTAAGTACAGATGCACATGCGGATACTGCTTCTGATACAGATACATATACAGATACAGATACAGATACAGATACATAAACATATACACATACAGATACAGATACATATACAGATTAAGATATAGATACAGATATAGATACAGATACAGATACAGATACAGATACAGATACAGATACAGATACAGATACAGAGACAGATACAGATACGGGATACAGATACAGATACAGATA
The DNA here is from genome assembly GCA_035042265.1 of Drosophila imparisetae. Taxonomy (NCBI): domain Eukaryota; kingdom Metazoa; phylum Arthropoda; class Insecta; order Diptera; family Drosophilidae; genus Drosophila; species Drosophila imparisetae. The sequence continues at coordinate 114,625 of JAWNLP010000222.1, read as the reverse complement.
CATTTAAGTACAGATGCAGATGCGGATACTGCTTCTGATACAGATACATATACAGATACAGATACAGATACAGATACAGATACAGATACAGATACAGATACAGATACAGATACAGATACAGATACAGATACAGATACAGATACAGATACAGATACAGATACAGATACAGATACAGATACATAAACATATACACATACAGATACAGATACATATACAGATATAGATACAGATACAGATACAGATACAGATACAGATACAGATACAGATACAGATACAGATACAGATACAGATACAGATACAGATACAGATACAGATTCAAATACAGATACAGATACAGATACAGATACAGATACAGATACAGATACAGATACAGATACAGATACAGATACATTTAAGTACAGATGCAGATGCTGATACTGCTTCTGATACAGATACAGATACAGATACAGATACAGATACAGATAAAGATACATAAACATATACACATACAGATACAGATACATATACAGATACACATACAGATACAGATACAGATACAGATACAGATATAGATACAGATACAGATACAGATACAGATTCAGATGCAGATACAGATGCAGATACAGATACATATACAGATACAGTTACAGATACACATACAGATACAGATACAGATACATATACATATACAGATACACATACAGATACAGATACAAATTAGCAACAAAAGCGATCAGAACTTAAGTATCTCTGGCACTAAGCTCGCATAATGTGTACAAAAAAATAAAAAATAAATGCCAAATCCAACAAACAAAGGCAACACACACAAAACACACTCACACACACACAGATACAGGTGAGACATACACTCATAATATTCCCTAAAATATATTACAATGGCATAAAGTTAACAATGCCAGACCCCTGCCACGCCCTCCTACATACATAGTACAACTAGTAAAAAAAAACACACACACACGCACCCACACACACATACACAGACACACACAATACATTTGCTAAACACCCTTACTTAAGCTGTGGTATAAATTCACGGGTGCTGCAAGTCGCTAAAACGCAAACAGAAATTTGCTGCTTTCTATCGCATAAATAAAGTTTAAAATAAAGTGAGCAAGAAGTTGTAGTAGAAGCAGCAGCAGCAGCAGCAGCAACAGCAACAGTAACAGACCATGCCACAAAGTTCACACGCAAAGGCGTTCGTGCCACGCCCCAAAAACAAACGTCATTTAAAAGTTATTTCAACGTTAGTTGGTGTTTATGTAAAAGTAGCTGCCGGGCACAAAAATTTAATCCGCTCTCTCCCTCTCTCCCTCTCTCTTTCTCTGTCACTCTAACCCCGCCTCGCTAGTGTTTAAGCAAACTTCGCACTTACACACACACACACACACTTGCGCACGCCTGGGCACGCACACACAAATGAACTAAACGCTACGTGCTGATTACTGCAAACGCAAGGATTTTGCCACACAGGTTTTTGGAGAGTAACGCAACAGCAAGCGCCGCACCGTGCCGTGCCGCGCTGTGCCGCACGGAGAGAGGCGACACCAGAATTTATAACGGGATCTCATTTGTTAGTTTTGTTACTGTTTGCGATCCAAACACACACAACATATGCATGTCCATGCCTGTATGCATACACACACGTGGACATTTGCCGCTTAACATTTATTGCCCCGCACAACGGACAAAGGACAACGGGCAACGGGCAACGGGCGACGGGCGACGGGCAAAGGAGTACAACATCAGCAAAGTGTCTAGAGCCATAATGACAAGTTCCGAGCGTACATGACTTTGGAGCACCCTGTGTTCGGGCGGGTCAAATTCGAATGATACCTGCTTCAGGATGAAATCTAAGTCTACGCCCATCTCTATTATCAATATTATTATATATCCTATCTCTATAAGCTTGGGACTTGTAAATTAGTCACAAAACACTCAAACATTCAAACAAACAAAACTGAACATATATATAAAGTTACCATATCAAATGGCTTAATGCCTAAATCTAGTTTGTGTATAATTAGATTGTTAACAATATTGCGAAGTTAAATTAATTGATTTATTTATATCTGTTGTCTTGTTGATCCCGCAACTTAAAACTCATCGTAGGATATATGATGATGATTCTTTTGGTAAACAAAATGTTTAGTATTACGAGGAAACACTTTCCGACCGATTGTTACTAAGGCACCGATCCGGTTGCCTCCAACGTCATAATTGAAAAACAAATGTTTTTAAAAATCGAATTTTAAGTGTACAGCCCACACAAAATATTCGTAGTAAATTATTATTGAATTTAACAACTTTTATGAACACAACAGTTGATGCCATATTTTTTGCCAGCTTTTCTTAACTGTACACACATTTATTTGTTTTTATATTGCGCAAATGATTGATGGCCTGTTTGAATGGGTATACGTATGTATGTATGGATTATAAACAATATTTGAGGGTATAAAGGACATGTTGTTGAGTATCTCTGACAGACAGAGTATTTCGTTGTCGGATTGGATAATTTTGGCATTTGACATGTCAATTTGTTGGATGCACCACTTACTAACTTTATTAAAGACAAATAAAATAGACTCGGGTGTAAGTGTTATTAGAGGTTAGTGTGATGAAATAAATATCAAGTCCAATGTTAAGCATTTGAATACTAAGCGATTTGTGACTGGCACCTTTTCTATCTTAAGCTGTTGCTTTGTTCCGAAGCCAGCCATAGATATGTGATTATTTTCGAATGTATTTGTATGATTCGATTTGTATAGCATACTTTTAGGCTGTATTTGGATTGTGTATATGCCAAAACATATGTAGCTATAGATATATTGATAATCATAATACATTCGTGTAAATTCATATATTGACAATGCAACAATTGCATAATAGATAAGCTTAATATATGATTACAAATACCCCAATATATAATGGTATAAAGCAATAATGTTTCGTTAACTTGTTAAGGGATTACATTCAGCAGGCAGCATCGATTTGAACAGAATTAATTAATGCAATGAATATCGAAAATGAACGTGACAAGTGACAAGTGACAAGAACCTAGCCAATGTCGCCTCTAATTATATTGTATGGTCAGGAAATTGTACTTAAAAGACAGACAATCCGACAGAACCTACAACCATATTCACATATGTACATATGGACATAGACATACATATATATATTTATATTGTGTGCTTGCCAATTAAAGTTAAGCCAATCGATAGGTTTTGCTCTTCAAATTGTCTTCAATGGAATTAGTTATCGTAACTCCAAAAGGGCGTTGCACTCACTCAGATAAAAATCGTTTTGAATTTTAGAAAACCAACAAGGATTATTTACCATATTATTCAGAAGGTTTTTTTGTTAAATGGATGTTGATGCCTTTCTTATAGATTTTTCTTTTTTTAAGCTTTACTTTCTTATTTACTGATCTGCAGTCGAGAGAGCAAAACTTCGTCATTTGTTATAATAAGGGATTTTATTTCTACTTTTGAGATATATTTTATATTATTAACAATTATACTTCCGCAAAATATAAGGATATTGCTTCTTGATTGTACGAAAATCGGTTCCAATTTGACAAGCCTATGGCAGCAAAATATATTGTGAAATACGGATAAAGTTCACGTTTAATCAGAATAGCTTGATATATGTCTGTCAAGCACCTTAATAAACTTTTTGCTGTCTATTCTTCTCTTGTTCCGCTGAAAGAGAAGATTGCGTGTATACGCAAGTCAGTGTGTGAGTGTGTGTGTGTGTGTCTGTGTGTCTGCACATTCGTTTACGTGTATGTATTTACCCTTTTGTTTGCCTGCAAGCCAACAATTAACTGCCATTTAGCGCTCAGATTTTGCCATGCGATACAATCAGCAGCTGCGGGGGGTTGGCGGGGCAATGGAGGTACGGGTGGCAAGGATAACAAGGATAGCAGCAAGCTCCTCTGTGTTGTCCCAATTGGCTGCCTGTCGACGTTTGCCACTGACTGGCATTTTAAATGGGACAATTCTGAATTCGGCAGTCTGGCATTCGTCGTCACTGTGATTGATTGATTGATTGACTACATGATTTATTGGCTATTTAGTTTGCAAGCCGTAAATTAGCTGCATAAACCAAGTCAAAATACTGTTTTGTATAGCTGATGCCCCTACCACATGCGTGTGTTTGAATGTGTTCATGTGTATGTGTATGTGTGTGTGTGTGTGTGTGTGTGTGTGTTTGAGTGCGTTTGTGTGTGTCTTTAAGCACTTAACAACTTTTACCCTAGGTAAAGTTTTCATAGTGGTCTGATGGAGCAGGCCCCACAAAAGCAATTGTAACTCATTAAGCATGGACTGTGCAACAACATCAAAGTTTCAGCAGGAGGCGAACTGCGAGGGCAGCTTCACACTTTTAAGCCAGGCCGAAATAAAGATCGAATTCTTATATGTTTCCACAATGTTTGGCAGCCTAGCTTTACGACTGCCAATTAGCACATAGATAACAACTTGCACGTTCTCTTAGATACAGTGCTTGGCAGTCATTTTGAGCTTTAAGCATACAAATTTGTGTTTTTTGTGTTGTTTTTTAGTTGATTTGTGTATTGGCCATTTTATTGATTATTCTTTTGTTTCTCTTTTTGCATATTTAATGTGCATCGAATGACGGAATATGCAACTTATATTACAACCCATTTACAACAAGAACAGCAACATTATTTTTTAGGGGCTGCTGTGGTGGGTGCTGGTGGTGGGAGAGGTTGCGGTGGCATGGTAACAACGAAATAAACGATTGCTGCAAAATCAACCAAAAAGTTCGAGTTGTTTTAGCCGTTTCCGGGCTTTGCTGTTTTTGTTGCCGCTTCTTCATCAGACATCTAGGCAACTAGGCAGAACGAGAACTAAGCTAACTTTTCACCGACAATAGCAACAATGATAAACACACTTACAACAAAAACAATAACCACAACGAAAGCTGACCCGAGTCTCTCACAATGACTGGCTCTGTTTTGTAATTTGCACCTATCGATGTTAAACTTTTTTGCGCAATTTCCTCAGGTCTATAGCTATGGGTGCTCGGGCAACTTAACAACTTCGAGTACAAAACAAAAATAGTGCCATAAAAGTTTTTTAATGAAAAAAAAATATACAAAAAAAAAACACAAACACACACACACACACACACACACATACACATACATGCAAACACAAACAGAAGCGGATGAATTTTACTCGCAGCTGATTGTAATGATACGGATGGAATCTTTCAATAGACAGCACATTAAATTTCACTAATAAAGCAAACAATGCGTGCCATCCACGCCTGAGGGACAAAAGAGACACCGGACGGTGTGTGGCACTGGGGGCATGGCAATAATGCTGCAGTGGGGTGGGAAACGTCAAGGTAAACAACGAGCGCACCGACAGACAGATGAGAAATTGTGCACAGCGTTTAAAAGAGAGGTGTGTTAAGACTGGGGGGAAGTTGGTGGGATTCTGGTAAGGCGGTGGGGGGTGAGGGGCTGAGTGCTGTTCTGACAGTGGCAAACGCTGTGACGAACAAACATCCAATGCGACGTTCGAGGCAAGCGAAACGTGCAACACTCATACGTCATGTTATATACGCTGGCTAGGTGCGGGGGGGAGAGAGGTCCTTCCTCAGTCGGCAACACGCACAATGTAATGGCATTTTTATGTTGCATCACGTAGCGGTCATAAGTCATGTTTAGAGCACTGACTGCTGCTGTTTCTGCTACTGCTGCTGGCGCTTCCACTTGCTACAAATGGTGCTGGTGCTGGTGCTGGTGCTGGTGCTGTTGCTGGTATTGCTATTTCTGTCTGTGTCTGCCTCAGAGTCCGAGCATCCCCCCGCAGCGTCCTCGCTTCGCCGCCCTAAGCGTTCCGAACTCAAATGAACTGTAGCTAAATTGGCTGCCTCAGCCAGTGGCATCCCCAGTCCCGCAGTCCCACAGTCCCACAGTCCCACCGTCCCACAGTCCCACCGTCAACCCCCAGCTGTCCAGTTGTCAGTCAACGCGCATAGCTTAAGCGGATATTACAAGGTGTTGTCCAAACATTGACCGTACATGAGCTTAAAGCAAAATTAAGTAACTAACTGATGGGCAGCGTGCGAATTGACTTTGGACGTTCTTGTACTTGGTCTTGCTGTTGCTCTCGGATTGGACACACCAATCCAGGTCTCTAGATTGACCGTTTGGAGACTTTCAACATATTACAACATGCCTTGGCTTACTTGTTGACATTTTTTGTTATATCTATAAAATCCTTCGCTTCTCATGCTACGAAGCAGTCTGAATGAACTTAATAATTCATTCGATTCTCAGAAAATCTACTTCAAATTAAAACGAAAAATTGGAGCCGAAAACAATTCATATTATTTAGAAATAATTCCGATGCTTGTAGAAACTCTCTTTAAAGAATAAGAGTACAAAATAAGCTGACTTTCTTTGAGTATGAGTATTGAGTATTGTAAAATTGTACTCAGAGCAAAATATGTTTAACTAAATACCCTGTAAACATTAAAAGTGACCCAACGACATATTTTGTTTTGAACACAACTTTCGATTCATTTCGATTGCAAAGAACATAAATTGAAGCTGACGCGTATGTTAAATATGTCAGACTTTTGATTGGAAATGTCAAATCGCATTCAAATCGCATTCAGTGATGTTCTGATATTTGTTGATAACGAAATATTTTGATAACCCTCTAAATGCTAACTATATTAATTCATTTTCCAATGCTTAGAATCATTTTCAAAAATTGCATAAGTTCGAAGAATAATAATTGAGAAGAGTGAAGTTTCATAGGGAAAATACGTGTTTAATTTAGTACGACTTGCAATGTTTTGGGTAATGCGCTCGGGGTAAGTTAAAGCCTATTTCTGACGCGCTCTCTCTCTGTCTCTCTCGCTCGCTCTCTCTCTCTCTTTCTCTGTATTTTTGTTTCAACTGCTTGCTGTTGGCATATGAAAGATAACATGCCGGTACAGCTCAAGGAGCAGTTAGAGCCGCATCACGCCCTTTCCACACGATCCACGCCCTATTGACCGCCGCCTCCATCGCCTGCCGAGTTTTGATTTATTTGCTCGGTATTCAGACACAAAAGCCGCGGCCGTGAGAGAGGCTGGCGCGTTGCTGATGAGCTGGGTGGTAACTTCTGCTTGTGCACCCCTTCTGGTACTAAGCCATTTCACGCAGCAGGCCATAAGCGCCTTTTCACTGCAGACGTGGGCGGATGGGCGTGGCTCTGCGCCTCTATGTGGCATGGGGCATAAACTACACGCGCAGACAATTGCTGCGAACTAAGAGCGATAAATAATTTTAATGTTGTTGTTTGAGCGAGTGTGTGTGCGTGTGTGTGTGTGTGTGTGTGTGTTGCTGTTGTTGTTTCGGCTTCATAATTCCAAATACAACAACAACTACTATACATAGCCTGATAGTCATTCTGTCTGTCGCTTTGATCAAACGTCATACTAATCCTATTCCAACATCGAAGAAGCAGCAAACACCATCGCCAAAACAACAGTCCAGAACCAACCCACCCATTCACCCACTCACCCACTCGAACGCCTGCCACTCAGACTTTGACCGTCGCTTTTGCTTTCGTAAGCTGGTTTTTATGATTTACGCAGACATTTTTGGACGCGCCTCCCAACTCTTTGGTCAATTTGGAGAAAACTTTGGCCAGTGCTCACCCCAGCCAGCATGACCCATCCCCACCACATCTCCCCCTTTGCGTTACAAACCCATCGGCATTCACTGCCCCTTCTTCCATTGTTATTGGCGTTGTAACCGTTTGCTTTGTATATATATATATATATATATATAAATATATTTTTTTTTGATAGGTGTGTTCAGTGCTTTTGTTCCTGGATGGATAAAACTGAAAGTGGAACCCAACATTTTTGAGCCGAAGCCTTCGTTGTCTGATTAATGAATTGATAAAGTCTGTGACCTGGGCTCACATGCTGGCCACATCGCATTGAAGCAGTCAGTCATCGCATTTGCTAATTAACATGCGCCCTCCGCCCACCTCCCTTCACCCCATTCTCCGCCTCCAGCTCCACATCCGCGAACAGGATTCATTTGCGGGCTGGTAGCTTGACATTTTCATTATGAGTCGAGTGATTTGTGCCTAGCGATAAGCGTAGAGCCTTGTGTCCCCGTCCTGATGTCTTTGCTTAATATTCGATGAAGATTACGATGCTTTTTAATTAATTAGTTAGTAGACCAGCAGCAAGCAGTCCCTCAGGTAGGGGTCAACCACTCACTCAGCTGCCACCTGGACGGCATAAATGCCAAAGGTGCATGCTCAACAAACTGCTGCAGCTATTACAATAAAAGGAAAGCGCCGCAAACAGCAAACGGTTAAAAAAAATAGAAAATAGCAAAAAAAAAATAAACACACACACACACACACATACACACGAAGAGCTCGTAGATGTGTTTGTACAACTCCCTGGCAACTTCTTCTAATCAAGTGGCCCCCGAGGAGTCGTAAACATGGCCAGCGAGGCAACGGACTCCAGATGGCAAAAATTTGCACGTAGTCGCCAACAAACACACACATACACGCACACACACACACGCGCCGTTCTACACGCTTTCAGTTGCAGTGTCGCCCATTTTTGAGCCAAGCGAAACTTTCGCGCAGCAACAACTGCATACCTGGATGTGTCTGTGTGTGTGTGTGTGTGAATGTGTGTGTTATAGCATGCATGTAAGTATTTGGGGGGCATTTCTGAAATCTAACACCTCCGCACAGCACAGGTAAAATGTTAAATATGGCTACCGCCCCAAGAGGTGGCACACTTATAAATACCCTGAAGCCATTAAAAATGCCTAAAATTGGCGTAATTATGTTTGCAACGGACAACAAAAAACAAAGAAGAAGAATAAGCGGCGACATTCTAATTGAGTTGGCTTATACCACAGTATTATATGGATCAATTGCAGCAGTTGTTGCACACATTTTGATCAATAACACTCAGCTTGATAGTCTTCACATATGTATCTCTCCACATTTTTCCTCAATTTAGACTCTGATTTAGTATTTGGCACTTTTTCACGATTTTTTAATAGCTTTTCGTTCGGTATGCAATTGTGTATGGGGTATCCCTCAGTCGAGCAGCCTAGTTTTTGTTTATTTTGTCCAGATGGACCAAGATAGATAAGCCAAACAGTTTTAGTGTGGCACACTAAACATATGTTAAAACATGGAAGAACGGATTAGGCACGCCGAAGGTAACATGTCCTTGTAGATTTGGATTTCACTATAAATTTAAAAACTAACCGATTGTTGCCATCACATCTTTGAAATCTTTGCCGTAAGACTTAAGCTGCATTTAGCTGTATTTTCAGCCAACTTTACAGGCCAAGTTGGGTTTAAAAGGTGTTCTTGGTTGGTTTTCGCACAATATTAAAAACCAAAACAAAAGTCAAAAAGTTCGAATATTTGTTGTTTGAGGGGCACTTGAGGCTGTTTAGCCACTAATTTGAAAATGGATGCTTGTGGCAAGCAGCAAATAGGAGCGATACTTGGTTCACAATGATTGCTTAGTTCACAATGGCCCATTTGCATAGGTTGACTATCGCAAATGCCGCTTGTTTGGCCTACGACTGCGAGTACATTCATAGTTTGCCTTTTGACTGAAATACTAGTCTGGTGGCAGGCAATTCTTTTCTTATTTATTTTTTTTTTTGTTTGGGTCCAAAATTACTTTGGTCCTTTGCACGTGTCCAGGCCATAAAAAGTTTATCCCTGGCCGATAACGGTTCTCGAGTCTGTTCTCGGGAGTGTTTCTTTTTTTTGTTGTGTGTTGTGACCCAGGTGCTGACACAGCAAAGCGTTTATGGGATTCAAAGGAAGCTGCCTCAGTGAGTCATTTGCAGCCATGTTTCGGCAATTGTGTTGAGTTTATCTGTAGGCGGGAGTCATACGCTAGAATATCTATCTACATAACTTTCTATGTATCTACATATCTATGACAATTTTGGGACGAATTGTTAATTGTTATGAACTTATTGGGGATTGGACTAAATCATCGATGTGCGTGCAACGACTGCCAAAATGGCTCAATAACGATGACAACAAAAACAACAACCACTTGTTACAAATTGCTGAAAATGCTGTGATAATTGTTAACGGGAGTTTGGAAATGCCAAACCGATAAACAATGCTCATGTGCCACATCAAAATCGGTTGCTGCTACTGGCTGTTGCGGTTGCTGTTGCTGTTGCTGTTGCTGCCACTGCTCAATTAACAAGTTCGAAACACACATCTGAACGGGGCATTTGCTTCATGAGTGGGTTCATTGGTTGTGGGCGTGGCATTTTGCACGGCAACTTGTTAATTTGAGGCTGACTAATTGCAAGCGTGCAAAACGAGTGACAACAGCAGCGATAATGGCAACTGCACCGCCTCTCTGTGCCACCATCGTCATTTTGGCCAAAATGAAACATGCAACATGCAGCAGCAGCAATAGCAACATGAGCAGCACCAGTAGTAGCAGCAGCAGCAGCAACAGCAGCAGTAACACAATCCCCACAAGCAATGAATGACTGACTGCAAGAGAAGTGGAGAGAATTCTCTTACTCAATGCAGACATAAGATTTATACTGGTGTTGTTGCCACTGATAAACCCAGCAGCAACATCAGCAGCATCAGCAACAACAGCAGCAGCAATAAAAGCAACAACAACAACAACGGGAACATTGCCCAAATGGTAAGCGCTCTTCGAACACGGACTGAACGGAGCGAACTAAATCAACGGACTCCCAGTCATGTTTTAGGGAAGTAGGTGAGGGAGGGGGGGACAGCTCATATTCGGACGGACGAGCGGACACATATCCGGGCAGCCGTACAGCCGTACAGCCGTACAGCCGTATAGCCGTAGAACAGTGCGTATGCGTGATGCTGTCCCAAACTCCCAAAAATGTACTTTGTATGCGTCAGTGTTATGGTTTTGTGGTTGCAGTTTGCAATTTTGCAAATGATAAAGTGATCCAGTGGCAACTGTAGTGGGTGTGAGTGTCTCTCGATACGTATGTGTGTGTGTGTGTGTGTTAGTTTCTCGTTGGTGTCAGCAAACGGACAGGCAAGGGCTACGTTTCAAGTGGTCACAGCGTGACCGCTGCACAAAAGATGAATGAGACATTTGGCGATGTTGTTATTGTTGCCTGTCTGCCTGCTTGCCTGCCTGCTTGCCTGCCTGCCTGCCTGCTTGCCTTTTCCGCCAGCATCAGCAAGAGCAGTCTTAAAAGTAGAAGCAGCACGAGGAAGAGGACAGATAAGGAACCACCATTGCAAACATCGCACACATAAAACAATCAACGGCAACCGCAGACTGGCACAAGCACCGGAAGAAATGCTGAAATAAAGTCACAGCCAGGCCAAAAGAAACAGGTTTCGAGGCTGACATTCACGAATGAATGCGAAAGTTGGCTAACAGCAAGCAGCATCAACTTGTTAGCATGCCCCGTCTAATTGCCTTTCCATACATATCTGCCTTATAAATATATATCTGAGCACCTGCCAAACGTATTATTATCAATGGAGTCATCTCCGAGTATGTACAAACTTGATCAGAATCAATAATCAATACAACCGTCCGTCTGTCTGTCTGCCTGTCTGTCTGTGTGTTATCTTTGCAAGCAAGTCAGTTTTTTTTTGCAGTGCTTTGACCCATTCCTAAATGATGAGAACTTATCTATTAAAAAGAAGGTAACACAAATTTCTACAAAACACTTTGTGAAAAACTGCAGAACATTAGGCAAACCAGATCATAACTGAAAATGATTTCCAAAACATAAAATTAGATCATTAGAAACGTTCAGTTAATATTTGGTGATTATTCGGAATGACAGCATTTATATTTTTTAGTAGTTACAAAAAGGCGTTACAAGTGAGGAGGGACATGTATATGTTTATATATAGAATAGTATTTGTATGTGCCCGCTTATAACTTGTACTTGACGGCGCGCAGAATGGGATATTTTTCGTTGCCCGTGCAGCCGCCGCGGAAGTCATCGTAGCTGAGGTCGACGAGAGCGACGCCGCCAAGACCCTTGCTCTTCGCGTAGACGGCCTTAAGGGCGGCCGTGTCTGGATCCTCGTAGCTCACCCAGAGACCATTCTCACCCTTGTCGTCGGCCGAGCGATAGGCGTAGCTGCCAAAGCGCTTTGTGGGATCGCCCACCTTGCGGAGAGGCCCATCAGCGCCCTTGAGATGCTGATTGGCTTGGTTGGGCAGCTTGGCGCACACCTCGGGCCAGCTGTAGAAGCCAGGAGTTTGGGTCTGAAGACCAGCGGGGCCAACATTATCAGTCTCGGCAACTGGTGGTAGTCCGGTCAAGCCGGAATCCTTGGTTATCTTCCAAGCACGACCGTAGGTGGCAATGCCGACGTTGATCTTGGAGGCGGGTGCATGATTGTTTAGCCAGTATTGCACCTGGTAGTTGACGTTGAGTTCGGGATTGCGCTCGTTCAACTCATAGATAGGCGCCGAGAAGTCGGCTACCTCCGGATTGCGGACGGGTGTCTGGAAGTCATAGGCATGCAAATTTACATAGTCCAGATTGTTGATCAAGGCAGGTACGTCATAGAACACTGTGGAAAATCAAAGGATTGAGATGACACACATGTTGCTCTACAATAAGTAGCTAAAAGGAACATACGGGACGAGTTGACATTGGGCAGAACGCTGAGGCCAAGGAGATAGCCATCGGGACGGAAAGCGTTCTTCAGTTCACGCACCAGCGCAGTGAACTCCTCCTTGTGCTCCTCGGATTTCTCATCAACAACATGATCGCCGCTGAATATCTTCTTGAAGCCTTTCCAGAACGAGCCAACGCTGCCATGCACCTTCTTTGGCTTGTTCTTGGGGAACTGCCAGGCCAGATCGAGACCATCGAAGCCATAGGTCTTGACCAGCGAGTGGGCGCTATTGATGAACGGGATGCGGGCATTGCTGCTCTCTAGCAGTGTCAGATACTTGGAGTTCTCCTCCTCGGGTGCATCCTTATCACCACCGACACTGAGGAGCACCTTCAGCGCTGGGTACTTCTTTTTCAAGCCAGTCACCGAACGGAACAGGCTGCTGCCCAGATCCAGATCGCGTTTCTCATTGGTGCTGACCAGCTTGTTGCTGCTGGGATTGATACCGGCATAACCATAGATCAGGTGCGTGCAAAACTGCATTGCCGGCTCCAAGTCGTTAAGCGTTAGCTTGGAAAGCCCTGAATATAACGAAAGATAGATAGCATTGCGTGTGAGACAGAGAGAGAGAGAGAGAGAGAGAGAGAGACGAAAGAGGTGCTCAGAGTACGTTTGAGTATGTTTATTTTAATGCTGCCCCACCCAAAAATAATATTTATTGCCCTGAACAAAATCCAATTAACAAAACTTTGCTTCAATGCGACTTTGTTGTGATTCATCATTTTCAACATTGTGTCATATGATTCCAAATTCAATTTCAATTAACAAACAAACGAAAACACGGCGATAACAATCGGCAAATGATGTGGGCAGAGTGCTCTCAGACAGCCCCTTCTCAAATTGATTAATTTCAATTTACACAAATTCCTTGAAAGCTTACTGTGCTGATCTTGTGACCCCTTTTCCTTTCCAACCCCACCTTTCCAGTTAACTATATATACCATTAAGCAGTCAAAGCACTTAGCAGACACTTATGAAGTGCAAATAGATCTGTACTTTTAAATGGTTTCTCAACCGCAGCCCGTAATCGCAAGGTAATTATATATACATATGAATATGTATCATATATACAAGCTGTACATACATATATGTATTTTATACATAATTAAAAAATTATATAATGCTAAATAAACATGGATGAATTTCACTTGAGTTCTTCAGAAACCTCACTCAACCAATTGTTGATAACCTTTTCAACTAATTACTAAAAATATCTCAACACGTCTTGATAGTCATGATATTGAAAAAGTGAATGACTAGCAGATGCTCTGCAACTTGCCAAATGTACAAGAAAATACCTACAAAATGCCACCAAAATATTATATAAAATATATTGTGCTTATTGAAATTTATTTAAATGTAAAAGAGCATTAAAAATGCTAAATTGATTATGCTCAATTTATTATTATGGTTGTGCATTTTGAACTGTCTTTCTTAATCAGGGAATAGATTTATGTTTGACCCAAAAAGTTAACTACTAATATTTTCTTGGTCTAAAGACAATTTCACTGTTTACGATATCCTTACATTACATTTATTAATTTTGTTTGTATATTTATTTATTTAATTAGTTTTTTTCAGTGTTTTCTTACCTTCGCGGATGAAGCTTTCGCCATCGTAGTAGCATAGCAAATGGGTGGAGCCCACAGCGGCATTGCTTTGACCAATGGCCAGAAAGCCCAGGAGCATGGGGAGCAGGGCGAACAGTTTCATGGCTGGCTGTAAGAAGAGAAATACCAAGGAAAAAACGGAGCATGTGAATAAGCCGCAATTGACGGAAGAAACCCTTTGAAAGAAGTTGGATATTAAATGATGATAACATGATATGACTCAAGAAAAAAATAGGTGTTAACACTTTTAGAAATTGCATGCTTTACAAAAGTCAGCAATTATCAAGGAACACAATTTAACGTTTTCTGTAATTCCGCAAAAGCAAATACCAAAACACACATTTGTAGACAAAAAAAAACAAAAAACAAATAGCAACTGTCAAAAAAATATTGAAAAAAATATATATATGTATAGATTTATATATGTATACAATCTGCGATTTCGATATGCAAATCGGTTCACTACTAACTTGATGTGCTCGCATTAAATGTAAAACTGAAACTGTGCGCAGCTCGAAGCGAGGTAAACTTTAAGTGAACTCGATGAGAATACGATAGAGGCAAAACTGAAATCGAGACTGAGACTGGAACTGGAACTGAACTAAGCTACAGACGACAGCAGCAGCACAAACAACAACTAAGAGACAACGAGACAACGACAACAACGAAAAGCACATAAAGAAATAGCAACAACAGCAAATGCTTAGCGAACGCAATGAGAATGAAACGCGATTTGAAAATGAAATCGAAAAGTGGGCAATGAAATTCAACAAAACAGATCGGCAAAGCTTCAGCTGAGCTTCGATTTAAACACAGTCATCTCCATATACCCTGTATAAATATGGATATATAAATTTACATACAATTATTAATCATTTTTCACCTTATTTGAAATTCAACTCTTTTCGATAAATCGCAATCTGTGCCTACAAATATATGAGCACATGTGTAAATGGTTTATGTATACATATTTTGATCCATTTTTATATCATTATATCTAGCTTAAGTATGATTCACATATACATATTTAGTACTTCTAATAGTGATTCAACTCAATGTTGATTTTTCCATTCACGCCAACCTCGTTTTTAAAGTGATGCACGTAAACAAATTAATTTGCACTATTCTAGTGAATTGTGGTTTTTAATTTATATACCCCTCAAGTAGAGGGCAAGTCTTGTCCGCTTGTTTGTCTTCCTACGTGTCTGTCTGTTTGTTCCGATACTTATTATTATTTTAGCTATTAAGCTGTCTGGATGAATCTTCCAAATACGTTGGTCTGTATACACTTCAAAGCTTCTCGCATATTTCTTATTAAATAAAGTAATGGTCAAATACTAAAGTTGATTATTTCTGTTAGTGTATATATTCGTCTCTTTTATTTTTTTTTCCTTTTTTTTTTGACAACAGTTTTAAGTGTTATTTAATGTTAGTCGTTGTTGTGACTTGTTTTTCTCTTAATTTTCAAGTCTTTTTTTCTCTGTTTATTGTTTCGCACTTTGTGATGTCATCCGTCCGGGTCTGTTATCTGAAATCATTGTATATGTATGTCCATATATAACAGATGGAATTCGCACTTCATTTCAGGAGATTTTGCAATTGCAACAGAAATTACATTAACAAAGCAAAACGAACTGCTTATTTTCAGGCATCACATTCCGTCAAGTACTTCGGAGATGTTTATAAGGTATATATGTACATATAAATGCTCACATTCAAATCACGTCTTGGCACAATTGAAAGTCGATGCCGCCGGTGATTTCTGTCCGATTTTTTCTACGAATTCGCAGCAGAGCACAAATCGATTGGTCAATGTTGTCGCTCTGTTAATTCGTGAAAAATAGATTTTAATAAACAAATTAAAAATAAAAAAAAAACACACAGACGTTTATTGAATATTCCATGCGCTATCCAAATGTTAGCCCTGGCTGTGCGGCTTTCGTGTTTATAATATTTCCCACTCCTCTCCATTGCTCTCCTTCGAGTTCGTATCAAATATTTACATTACGGAAAGCGAAGCTGTGCAAGCATTTGATGAAATCGTGGCGCGACCTTATCAATTTATGTCAGCCAAAGGTCGTCAACAGTCTTTGTTTCCACAGAGCGTTCACATATTTAGTTTTAATTTGCTGCGCCTCCCGTTGACAACGTGACTTATCTGCGGATTGGATCTGGGTTGCTGCTCTCTTAGACATACATACATACATAAATCTGTACATATGCATATATATGTAGAAGACAAACTGGACAGATGGGGAGTCACTTAATGGGATTTTGAATCGCTTTATGTTGCGTTTCGACCTCCAATATTGCTTTGTCAACTGCAAGTTTGATGTCATAGAAGCTTAGATGGATTGAACTCTAGTAAAAGGCACTTCTCTGGCAAGATCTGTTGTTAACACAAAAAGCCAACATTCTTTGAGTTGTAATGGGTTACAGGCAGAAGGAAGCATCTCTCACCCCATAAGGTATAAACATTCTTAGTCAGGTTCAACAGCCGTGTCGGTATAGCCATATGTTAGTCTGTCCGTCTGTCCGTCAGTATGAACACGCGGATCTCAGAGACCATACGCGACAGAGACTACCAAAAACCCCGTGTAGATGAAGTTTATTTCATTTGATCAATAACTGCGCCGATTCGCGGATATCGATACATATCGATTTCCGATAGTAACAATTTTATAGGCAGAGCCTTTTAGTTAAGACATATTATATGTCCATTATTGAAGAACTGCATAAACATATTTAAAAGCTGGACTCAGAGTATCCCGTAGTCGAGCAGCATTCATACACTGTCAACTGTCAACAATTGGTGAGCTCAACTCAAAATACATGTCTCATATAATTTGCTGATGTTCAGGTTGTTGTGATGTTCAAACTTTATCGGTCAATACACCAGTGCTTGTTTCAATTGCAACCGAATGGGGAGGGTACAGCGTTGGGGGCATTACACAAAATCAATACGATCATTTTTCCACTGGGAGTTGAGTATACAATTGCGAATGTGCAAAGTAAAATGAATGCAATTGTAATTTACACCGCTTAATCAAGTGCTTAATGGCCAGAGTGGGTGAATAATTGGAAGGTGGGTGTGTCTGGTTAAACAGACCATAATTAAATAACAAAAAGTTGCGATATCAAAAAAAAAAGAACAGTTGACCAATAAATCCAATAAAATTATACAGTGCCGGGTGTTAAAGAGGCGTGGTATTCATTTGTTTATTTATTTTTTTTTATTATTAAACGTATAATCAATGAGAATAAGCGATTAAAATTGCTGATTTCACACATTTACATGTTTGTGACCTTTATGAACTCTCATGTACGTATATATGTAATGAAACGAGTGTAATTTAAACCAATTAAACACATCTAAAATAGGAAAACAATAGCGTTGAGGTCCAAAACAACGGCAGCACAATAATATCGCTGAAATGTTGATACTCTTCACCTTCCATGCCAGCATCTACTCCGCTTTGTCGGGGTGGTTCGCCATGTTAACTAACGCAATTGAGTTTTTAAATATTTTCTGATTTCAAATTGTTAATATGCAAACCAAATCGATGCATTTTGACCTGCTTTAGATTTTACTGCCACTGAAAGCAGCAAATTGTCACATCAGACACCTTAAAGTTTAAATACATGAAAATATGAGCTCATATGTGGGATATCTATAACTTATCCACTTACCGTCATTACCAATCTAAAAATACCCACGTTATAATTAATACAATCAATTTTATATAAATGGATTTCATTGAAATTGACTTAAATGTTACGGCAAAGCCAGTGGAAAAGTGGGCTTAACAAGTTCTGTGAATTTCGTTCGAAGTTGGATTTCAGAACATGGAGTAATGAATATGTGCTTATTGCATTGCAGTTGAGCGTGTGTAAAATGTATAAAAGTGTCACATAAATTAATTACAACTCCGCTTTATCTAATTAAATGCAAAACATATTTGAGCTGTCTGCCATGCACCAGAAAAATAATAATAAAAACGACCGCAAAGTATGCAATTGCTGTGGGTGCTGCAGCTACAGTTGCAGTTATGACATAAACGGTGAGCCCAAAAGCCTGCAACAACAGTTGCAAAAACTCGACTTTAAATTGTTGAGTCCGCGTGTCACAAATCCATGCGAAATAAAATTGCAAAACTAAATCGACACAAGCGAAGCAAACTAAGTCAACTCAGAAGTAAAACAAGCAGGATTCAAGTGGAACTAACTCGCCAATAACGTGATACCCTGTACTATGTACGCAAGACTCTTCTTCCTTGTGCAAGTCTTGCAGGTAATTTGCATCAAATCATCATTTAGATGTTGATTAATTGTTTTTGAGTTGAATTTCAAATCTGAAACTATGAGCTTTGCCACTAAGTCACTCAGCTTGCTTCTCTGACAGATCGGAAATGTCGCCTTCTACATTCGGTTGCGTGCGGGGTATAGTTAAAGTTACACGTAACAACTTACGACGATGGCTGTGGCGACAATGGCGAGAGCAGCAGCAAATATATTTAGCTATGGTAAGGAAAGGTCTTAGGCAGCGAGTGGGTTGGTTTGATTTGATGCTCGGAAAGAGCTTGCAGACAAGCTACCCAACTTATATTTGTTTGCTTCTTTGTATATTGTTTTTGGAACCAGTGCATTGCATTGACACATCACAGCACCAACTGCTGCGGAGATGTTGCGACGGGACAAGCAGAAAGTCAATGATGCACCCAAATAGTTCAACAACAGCAGAAATGCGAAAACAACATTCAGCCAAAAGAAGCACACACGTCTGAATGTAAGTACATTTGTGTGTATGTACACTCAGAAAAAAATCGCATTGGCATTTTGAAAATTGCCATATTTTTGGCGACAAGATAACTCAACTTATTACTCACTCTAAGAACCAGGGGTTTTCTTTCCTTAATTATTGGTGATTTTGCTAAAATGTCTGAATACGAATACGCAGCACTAGTACTTTATCTTTTTTTTACTCACTTTAATATTTAACATTATTGTTGTTGTAAAAATGCACCACATGCACAAATATTGCAGATTATAATGATTACAATTTATTATTATTTGATTTGAAAATTACGACGTCCCACTGAGCTAGCAATATGGAGCACAAATTTCAATACTTTATTAAGAAATATATTTCCGAAAATTAGAAAAACAAAATTTCAAAGTAAAAAAAAACTTTTCTTACATTTATAAATTATTTAAAAAAAAAAAAACTGAAAATTTCTCTAGTTTTCAGAGCGATTTTCGAAAATTCAGTGAGATTTTCCTTGTGTATGTATGTTTGTATTTATGCTCATATGAAAAGCATATTCACAAACAGGCGACGCGAAAGCCAGAAAAAGTAACAGCGGCAGCCGCCATTTTCTGTAATCGCCACCAGCTTCTCTCACACACATATCATTCTTTCTCTCTATCTCTCTCTCTCTCTCTCTCTCTCTCTCTCGGTGCCTCACTCACCTCGCCGCTCTTTTGAGCGGGCACGTGCATATTGTGCATTCGCCCCATTGTACAGCCAGCGAAAGAACGCAATGCTCGAAAACGGTGAACGGGCAAATTTTGCTAGCATTTTATTTATGAAATATTGTTAATATGCGCGAGATGCTTCACGAACAACAACAATAAAAAGGAAATGAAGAAGAGATTCAACCGAATATAACCGTAAAATAAAAGAAATGTGCTTACAGATGCTCCGATGTCCTCCAAAGGCTTACAACGCGAACAAAATGCTTATAGCTATCGCAGGGAGCTTAAACGATCTGAAAGGCACTTACATTCCATTCGACAATTCAGGAGAATAGTCCTCCCAAAATACACCCAATTCAAAGCTCAGCTCATAGTTGTGCACACACACCAATACACTACAAATTAACTATTGCTTCACTTATAATAGTACTGCAATTGAATGCTGACAAACGTATTTAATAGGGTTAGAGTGCCTAAGCCCCTTGTCAAATACGTTCCCATAGGTGTTTGATTGAGGACTTAAGAATTTCATTTCGAATAGAGTAAATTTCTAACGTGTTTTGATATTCATCTAAAATATATTGCGATTCTCTTCTGGTCTCTGTGATCGACCCATTCTAACAAACAGGTCTAAACTCCTTACCTGAAGCAGTAATTCAACATGTACAAGCCCATTTACAATGGAAATTGTCAGATATACCCATATGTATGTGCGTCGTAGTTGATAACTGCAACTGAAGTTTAGCTATAATGCAGTAAATATTTACATGACTGCCAATTCATATTGTTCTCCATTTCTATCTGTTTCGCCCATATACAAACACTTTCCCTAAAACCGCTTTCTACTTAATAATGTTTTCTCACTTTTGTTTTATATATTTTTTTGTTTTTTAATTTTGAGAGATGATGCACATAGAGTGATATATGTTTGTGTGTTTGGGCTGTAGATACATATATTGGTAAGGAGCAAGAGCGACTTGGCCACGCATCATTCGATGTGGCTGTGACTGACCCCAGCCAGAGTTTGGTTATATAAATGATGTTGGCAAAAAAAAAAAAAAAAACCCAAACTGAGCCCGGTCATGAATTATAGCAACTGAAATGAGAAACAAGAAACGAGGAAAACTTTGCGCTTAGATTGCTTAGAAGTTGGATGATAATGCTACGCATAGATAAGCACCGATTTGGAAAGTTTTGATTGAAATTAATAATTTCCAATTGCTGCTCGAAAGCGACGACTCTATCTGCTAGTCTGTCCACTTCTCCTTCTCCTCGGCCTCCCCTCAAAAGTTGTCAATTTGTGCAAGCTGCTTTGATGGCACAGCCTCACAGCCTGGCATCCTGCTAGACTGCCTCTCACCCTATCTTACTAACATCTAAATATCCTGGTTAGTCTGAATGGCTGTCAGTTGGTCGGCTTGTTGCTTCTGTTGCTGTTGTTATTGTTGGCACACTTTGCTGCAGACTCTGCACGAGTCTGGGGCAGTATCCACAAACACGAGCCGGATATCGAGTCAGCAGCAGTTTGCAGTGGAGCTCCTCCACCAGTTGACCGATTTTGACCTGATGCCATGATGCTGTACGTAGCTCGATGTTGCTATAGTTATTGTCGCTGTTGTTGTTTATGGTGACATATTTGCGGATTTCAGTAGCACAGCAAAGCACAGCACAAATGCGGAAGTATGCTCTTCCTTGGCGTGTTTCCTGTTGCTGCCTGTCCACCGAATTCAAACTCACCAAGCTCGCTTCAGTTTCATCCCTTTGTGCATATCCATTCTGCCCTCAACTCATCTCTGCTGGTGTTGTCAGTTGCAAGTTGCTGTTGCCAGTTGCTGTATATGTTTAGAGCACAGAACACGAAAATTTCCAATCAAAATCAGATAGCGTGAAACCAGAAATTTGTAAGAACTCTTTGCTGCAGTCGTCATAGTCGTATTCGCTGCCGCAGTCCCTGCAATTTCGCCTTTACCCAGTGACTCCTCCTTATTCCAACTACGCCCACGCCAACGCAAACGCAAACGCCACTGCCACTCCCACGCCCACTGCGACTCCGTAACACTCATCATATCAACGGGAACACGATGCAACTTCAAAAAGTTTCAAGTGCTATGGAACAAGCTCAGCAAACAATAACAGCAACAACAACTAAAACAACAGCAACAACAACAACCACATCTGCGCCTGAGCCTTGACACTCCAAAATGCTGCACTGCACAAATTTCAAATCCTACACTCGGCCAGGTGGGCCTCGAATTTGCCTACTTTTGAGGGTCGAAAACCAATTATAAAGCGATAAACATATCTAGCAATACAATTCCACCCATCCACACCCCAGCCTCCTCTCTCCCTCACTCTCCCAACCTCCACCTCAACTCAGCAATCTGCCGTGCAACGTGAACAGTGGCAAGCATTGGAAGCCGCATCCGTTTCGTCATAATTTGCATTGCATGCCGAGTCAGTTGTGATACCCTGTAATAACACATGCTTTTAATGCTGTTTGGAGAGTAACCTATCTATTTGTCATCGATATTGTGAATCAAGGACTGAGCTGAGCCTTTACTTGGTTTGTGGCAACCAAATAACAAAGCAATCCAGCTGTTTCACTTGGGAACATGATCAATTTGCCAATCAGTTGAATGAACTTAGATATTTGGGAGAAGTCCTCATAATATTCTCCTTGCCACTTACACAGTTCTGCAAACATATCCACTTATTTTAAAATGGGGTAAGGGGTATCTCATAGTCTTAGTACCGCCTAATCTACTCTGTTTGTTGTTATATGTATGTATGTATGTTGGCATTTGGAGTTCAATCCCCGTTTTCATTGTGGTCGTGGGTTATGCCAGTGAAGTTTGCAACTGCTTCCACGCACGCATGACCCTCCTTCTCCACCCCACCCCACACACACACTTTCCCACATACACACACGCACACCCCGAACACACACACAAACACAGATATAGCTGGCATTGCGGTTGCACGCAAATTTGCTGGCAGTAACCAACTGGCCAACTGACGGCCACTTTCGTTTCCATTGCCATTTGCCACATTGACTTTCCCATTCCCATGTTGGCAGCAATCGGTTGCAGTTGCATGCACAGCACAGTCCAGCACAAAGGGCAATTGAGGCTAAGGCAAACGAAGAAGGGAAGTTCATTAATCCAAAACAATGACTTTTAATGCATTTGTTCGGGGTGCGAACTGTGAAAAAAAAACCTTATGCACACAACCAATTTTCAATGTGGTTTTTGGTTATGAGTCTTAAATAATATTGATAACTTCAGATTCAGATTTGCATTGATCGCTTTATTCAAGATCTTTTGGCTAGTCAGTTTCATGTATGTATATGAGAGTGTTAATTTGTCAGAAACATTAAGATGGAGGTGTTGAATAGATGTCTCACCTGATCTATTAATAATATATCGAATGTCAGGTCAAGTGAAAGCAATATGGTAAGAAAACAATTTAATTTGGATACCTCAGCTGTGAAAAACGGCAAAAGACCTTGCTCAAGGCTATAAAAGTTCGGTTTACACATCAAATAATGTAATGCGATATATATGTAGCTTAAGGAAGCATCGATTTTCTCCACACAACTCTGGGTGCATATCTGTGCATTTATATATACATATGTATATATATATGTATATATATATATATATATTTATGTGTGCATTCGAGCCGAAAAAGTTAACTAATGACCATTCGTTTTACCGGCATTGCATTGGGCATAAGCTCGGAATCCCAACAGATGTAACTCAATGTTGCGTTTTTTGTTTTTGTTTTTCTTTTTTTTTCTTTCTTTTGTTTTTTTTATTTTGTTTTGGGCGTTCTTGGCAAATGCGCCATTACTTTTGCTTTAACTTGCACTTAGCCGCTGACAAAGCAGGAGCCCCTGATGGTTATGGAGAGATTGCAAACAGCAGACACAATTGCCAGAGGGGGGTGGAGGAATGGATGCGGGTATGGGGTATATAGTATGGGGAATGGAGTATAAAAAGTCACTGGCATCATTACTCTTGGCAGGCAGTCGAGCGCATGAGTTGACAACTCTGTGTATTGGCTGCCATTTTGGAGAAAGACAAATATTGCACATGTCATTGACTGCGGTAAGAAAGAGACACAGGACCAAGGCGAGTGAGAGAGCGAAAGAGTGAGAGAGAGAGATAGAGAGAGAGAGAAGGAGATGGAGATGGAGATGGAAGATATAAAGAGTTGACTGACTTGGTTGAGTCAGATGAGTTTGCCGTAGTTCGTAGTTGATAGTTGGCATTGCTGCCTGCTGCCTGCTGCTGTCTATGACTTATTCATGTCAGCCGCTGACAAACGGCTCGAGTTGCATCAGCAGCTGAAGCCGATGCTGAAGCTGCTACTGTACTGAAGTTAAAAATCTCAATCACGACGCTGCACTAAGAATCACTTTACCAATGCCATTTGGCGTTCGTATACTAATGAACTGTCACGCACACACCAAAAGTAAGATAGAAAGAGAGAGAGAGAGAGAGGGGGGGAGAGTCACATTCAGTTTGCCAGGTGTGCTGCTGCTGCAACCCATCCTGTCTGAAGTGCACATATATCTTTTCCAGTAGTGCGCTTAAATTACACTAAATCACAGCCAAAACAAATTGAATTTTAAGTTCACAGGCCACAGGGAAAGCCGCAATGCAGCCGCATGGATGAAAATCACTTGAAAAAGACCACAGTCGAGAGCGTTTGCCAAAATGACGAGGCAGCATTCAGTTCAGCATGCTTCAGAGAGACATCAGCTCATACTCTACCCCGTTGGCCCACTCAGGTGTCTTTCATCTTCATCTTATTGTACTCGTGTTTTTGAGGCCGGTGGCACCCGCACAGACATTAGGCTGACAAACAATGCAGCCGCAGCGGCCAAGTCGACCACCACCCTCTCTTACATTCCTGCCCTCTCTTTATCTCTTTCTCTCTCTCTCTCTCTCTCTTTATTCTCCTGTGTGTGTGTGTGTGTGTGTGTTTGGACAGATTGATGTCAGGCAGCCAACACTTGAAATTGCACTTAGTGGGCAATGCAGCTATGCAAAAAAGATGCTACCCTCGAAAACAGATGGCCAAAACGGATGTTCTAATAGAATACAAAATGCCAACTTGATTCGAGTGCACTCGTTATCTAAATTTAGTAAAGATTGTCTGCTCAAAACAAGGCAAGAAACATCATAGATGGAGTATTGCATGAAACCAGAGCGATTCAACAGAAGCTGAATGACTTCAAAACTTGTTATATACTTTTGATTGCTTGCTGATCAATTTATGATGTTGGTCAATACATAATAATATATTCAATATATATGCCTGCATAACAGGGGGAACTATGAAAACAGTTATTTAATTCGTGCATGTATGTTAAATCAAAATCAAAATGTTTCTTTTATTGATCGTGTGATATGCGAGCCTAGATGATTTTCAAAATTCTTTCTTTCTCATGTGCAGCATACCCGTGTTCCCAAATTTGTTAGATAGTTTTGCATGGTGTTCAGCCCACTGCATCTGTCTGATAGTAGATCAGAGTAGGTCTCATATTCTCTGCACCGATGTTTGTATGTAGGACATATGCAGTTATGTATGTTTGTGTGCATGTATGTAGATCTGCGTTGACTAACGAACACTATCAGTAAAATCTCGAAATTTCACTTGGCTAGCGTTCAAAATGGCGCTCCAGTTTGCCATACCTGAGTTGGCGCCACGGATGACAAGCAGCCAAGGGAAACGGGAACGGGAAGTGGGCAGTCAAGACTGGCCAGGACACCGTTTAGCTGAGTGTCTGGTAATCTGCGGGATGTGATGGTGGATGGATGCATGCCGCCGCCGGATACCAAATTGCTTTGCATTAGACGACGCCGTTCAAGTGTTCAAGGCGATGGCATTGGCGCCTTCTTTGGCCTGGCCCTGTTTTTGTGCATTGCTGCCCCCTTGTCTACGGTGTGTGTTCTTTTTGGGGTTGTGGCGTCTGTGGCTCTGTTTTCGCTTCGCTTCGCTTCGTTTCTTTTTTTTTTTGCACAATTTTTATTTCATTCTGGTTCGTTTTTTAACTGCTCGCCGCAGATGCTATCAATATTTATCTTCTTTGTCGTCTTCGTGCTCGTCCTCCTTGCCACAGGCTTCGTTTCCTCTTTTGTCCTTTTACCAGCGAGGCGGCAAAATGTTTTTGCAACAATATTTTTCTTGAGATTTCATATCATTTATCAGGCTTGACGACAAATTTGTCATTCTGAATCTGTCAATTTCTGCTTTATTAATATTATACGAGACGGCTCCCTCCCATTCCTCCCCTTACAACTCACCTCTTGCCTACTTACCTGCCCATCCCCCAAAACCAACTCTGGCAGAGATTTTCACTTACACAGATTTGATGAACCTGCCGCACGACATTCTAACCACAAAACGCCTTCAGCCTGGCCAATGCCAGCGACTAGCGGTGGGATGGGACGTTTGTGTGTTGGGGGTGTAAATGGGCGGGATAGGCGTGGCTGTCAGTCATTTGACTTGCCGTTGACAGTTGTGTGGGCGTAGGTATGTGTGTGTTTTGTGTGCGTGTCACCTATGAAGGCAAAAGTATATTTATTGCCTGCTTTGTAAATGGCCGCCGAATCGGGCACATCAGTCTCCAGTTGACACTTGAGAGCAAATGGCCGAATTGCGTATTAAAAATTGACTTTTCGCTTCACAGCATCTATCACAGGTTAGATACGAATATTAAATTATCGTTGGATGATTGAAGGCATTTTAAAATGTGTTTTCCAATATGCAAATGCACGAATGTAAATTGTACATGTGCTATATGTATTATCATAAGATAAGAACTACGATATTATTAGCATTCATCTAGAAGCCAAATCATGATCAAAAAGTCTCTACATCTGACAGCTCCCAAATAGCAGCAACCTCAATAATAACTCATGCAATCAAATCAATACGAAAACATTCGTATAATAAAAGATGTGTGTCGCCATAAACAGGCTTTTGGCAAGCCAAAATTTTCAGGCCGACATTTAAGGCAAAAGGTCGGGAATGGGATGGCAATCACCTGAATTTATTTTAAGTGACACAAGCCGGGTAAGAAAATATGCATATACAAAAATATATGTAAACAGAAAAAAATTAAGCAGAACAATTTTATTGATGATATAAATAAACGGCTATATTTGCACGCTACTGATAGCATACCCCAACCTGCCCAGATGAACTGCAAGAAATAGTTGTCCGATACTTAAAGCATTCTGGGAAATCAAAAAATATGCTTCTAGTCTACGATTGACAGCTTTATGGTTCGTGTTTGATTTGTTCGAATTTATTCGAAGTTAAGACAGGTTAACTGAAGTACAAACATATCTATGGATCGTCATGCTCATCAAGACCAAATAAAATATACTCAATGATGTCGAAGATCCATCATTGAATGCGTTAAGCTTCTCATGACAAAATTATGACACCCTTAGCCTGGATATAAAAAGGACAATAGGACACAGGACACGGCACTTTAGAGAGACCACATGTTGACTGACTGCCTGGATAGTGTGTGGGTGTGGGTGGGGATGGGGGTGGGGAGGGAAGTTCTATGGAGAGGAGTTGTTAACGTATCTACGTAGCCACAAACATACAAACATACATATGTACGTACACACATACATATGCATGTCCATGTAGAGAAGCGGAAGCAAACACAGTTCGGGTTGAGGTTCACATTTATGTTATGTTTCTTAGCTTGCGGCCCATCGCTTATTGTTGTCAGCTGTTGTTGTTAAAATTGGTATCTGGGTGTAAGGGGCATAAGGAATAGGGCATAAGGGATAAGGGATAAGGGATGAAGGATGAGGTGACAGTGGGGGGATTGCTTAATCTGCACGCATTTGGCCATCGTCCTGTGCATATCAATGGCTCAGCCAAAGTTGTTAAAAGGACATTTCGCCTTGCTAATAATAAATGTAATATAGACAAACATGGAACTCACATTACAGATGGAGGAGGATAGCAATACAGATGCTTGTTGTGGATAGATAGCGACGGGGTAGCTACAACAAACAGCACAGATGCCGCAATGCTGCCTCCCCTCCACGGCCCATAAACCAATCAAAATATAATTCAATGAATTTTTATTGGCAAATTATGTTAAAGTGATTTGAATGCGCAAAGTGAGAACGATGTCAAACAAGAAGGGCAGCAATCATTATGATGATGATGATGGGTCTGAGCCTTTGCCTAACTGTTATTGGGGAGCGCTACTTATGTATGCATGTTTGTGTAACGGAGCAGCACATTTCAGCTAATTATAATCAATTTGACTAAACCGACTAGGACACGAATTTGTTTGTCCTTCATGACAGGGCGTTAAGGTGCTTGCCAGTTAATCGACATTACTTGCTTCTTACTTCTTTCGTTTCGATTTGAATCTTCATTTGATTTTAAGCTGCTTTGTGGCATTTAGTTATCCGTCTCTTATTGCAAGGCTTATTAATTTGACATTTTCTCCCATTGATTTGGTAGCTTTTAAAATGCAACTTGCCAGTTAAATATTTGGTGCCGTTGATTGACAGTTTATAGCGTGCGTACACATATGTGAAAGGCTGGCTCCTCCTACCAATTTTCGCCCCAAAATCACAGCAAAATATCATTCACAAGTGCACACGAACAATACAATAACAACAACCAAAATTATTTTGTATATAGACAATATTCCGACGGAATGGTTTTTGTTTTCTTCTTGACAACTTTGTTGACAGTTGGCGGCGTTTTTGGTGACTTTGCTGTGGTAGCGTCTCCACTGCTCTTTTGCGCCACTCCTTCTCCATTTATGTGTCATGTACCCATTAAAAACTACCCAAACGGGTATACCCAGTCGTAGTGTCAATCTCTGTGTGTTTCTTTCCTATAAAAAAAAGCTAAGCCGGTTGCACTTAACCAACTAAAACACGTTTGCATATTGGCATTGTAAGAGCTATAAATCTTAAAATTATTCATATTTTTTTATTCATAATAAAACTTTAGTAATATTTTTTTTGTTTTTATTAATGATCTAGACAAATAAGTAAGATAATTATATTTAGGGTGCACTCTGTCTCCACACGAGCTCTCTGGTGTTTACTTGCTGCTACAGGATATCTGTTAGCTGTGCTCAATCGACTTGAGCGCTCTTATTTGTTTGCTTACTGTTGACTCGGTCTGTCTTTTACATATTTTTCGTCAAGTTTTCCAACTAACTAAAGCACCAACAACAACAGCGTCGAGCAAATTAATTTAAGCGCCACATGCAAAGCTCGCACGCCAAAAATGTCAGTTTCACACCCCTAGCCTCTTGTCTCACAGGCAACAGCGCACAGGACCTCCGCTATTCTGCCCAGCTCCTCCAACCAGCTATCCCCTCATCAGTCATACGCAAAGAGTTTGCCCACGTATCTTATGTATGCGCATATGTATACGTATATGTGTATGTTTTAATGTATATTTATATATGTACATATACGACACTGTCTTGTCATGAATCTCAAATGCGAAGTCCTTCCAACTTGACGCCATAGTCGCGATGAGTAGTCGTCAACGACACCGACACCGACACCGACACCGTCATCGTCGGCGTCATCGTCACCAAGCTGCGCTTTCCCAGACTGTGAGCCACCCCAACCCCAATTCCCAATCCCCTGGCAGCACAATAGCAGAACCGTTCGCCACGGTTTTAGGCACTGCTCAACTGAGAGCCATATCTGAGTGCAAACTTTGGCGGTATGTATATATTTGTTTAGAGCAATAGCTGAAATAAATCATATGCAGTCCGTATCTGTGGTTGGTTTTTTGATGTTATGGTTGTTATTGTTGTTGTTGTCATCTTTATAGCTGCACACTAAATGGGAAAAGTTGGAGCTAATTAGCGTTTAGAAGTCTTCCGCGTCTCCTCGCTCATTCCCGAGCTAGATAGCTGCACGAAAATCAAGCAGTTAAATACTAAAAATGTCAATGATTTGGCCACAGCAATGCGGGCAACAACAACAAATTATACTAATGTAAAAACAGCTGAAAACTTGTGCTGGCTGTTTGCACAGCAAAAGTTCAAGTGTAAATAACAGTTAAGTTATACGAGGAGTATGCAATAGCTACTGGCATTAAAAATAGTACAAAGTAAAAGTGTAAAAGCCAAAAGAAATGGACGCCCATCTGCTAAGATTCCACTTTCGGAACTATATCTACGTATACATATGTACATATGTACATATGTACATACATACATACATGGTATGTGGCACAACAACAACAGAGAATCCACAAGCACAAGTGCATCTGCACAGATACGTACATTCAAACATGGATATGTGCATACGTATGTATACGACAAATAATATTATATGTATGTTCATATGTATGCGCCACTTACGCAGGACAATCGCATTTGGAAACGGAAGCGAAAATTGCTTCAAATGGCTGCAGATCGGATGTATCCAAAAGGCAAAGCCGTTTCCATGCCTGTGTGCGTGTGTGCGTATGTGTGTGTGCGTGTTTGTGTGTGGGCGCTCTTATGTGCGGCATGCCGCGGCTTATGCGCCACATCAAGGACTCAAATCGAGTAACAGTGCTGCCCATTTTGCCATGACTAGAGTGTAAAAATACAAAATTACCTTAAATGCTAATAGGCGAATGTACATACGTACAAATGTGTCTATAGCCATTAAATATGTTCAAGAGCTATCAAAATAATTACGAAATATTGTTTAGCAATATTTTTACTATGGATTCCACAGTAACAAGCTTTATTCAATTGTTTATACAGTTTAAAATGAATAGCCAAGGCAATCGGATGTTGCTTCGGCATTAAGGAACCAGAAAACACTTGCAATGCTTAAACTAGCCGCACAGCAAGAAGCACTTACTAAAGCAAATGATAGCTTAGTGCGTACAGCTACAGTGTGATATAAATAGTAAATGTAAGTAAAGATGAATATAGTTGAATATAGATGTAAATAAATGACAATTACAATAGAATGCGGGCTGGACTACTTAGCGCTAAATGTGTGCAGTTCTGTGATGTTACATTTTGTGGGTCTAGTGTTATATTAGACGCAGGGTATTTGCTGAAATACATTAAATATTATTAATACAAAAGCCAAAATAATGTAGCAAAGTAATGTAGTAAAAGAAACATACGGAAAATTGTTGTTTATTTTTGTGGCTAGAGACAAAAGCAAATTTGAAGCCTTAAGTAATCATTTTTTGAAAGAAACCATAAAGTCTTAATTTATGCATTAGATACAAAAAATAATCATATTCATGCATTCTATAATGATTGAATGAATTGAAAAACACATAAATTTGTTACAAACTAGTTCGTACAGTCAAATTCCAGAATATTTGCAACTCTCGAATGAAATCGCATTTCGAATACCCTTTCTCATCTGCACAGTTGTGCAGTTGGGTTAATGTGCTGCCACTGCCTGTGCGGTATACATATGTATGTAGATTTGTTGTTGCGAGCGCCCTTGGGCTATTTGTTATTGCTGCTGCATGAAAGGAGTTGAAGCATTATGCAGGGCTCGGTAAGCTCAAGGCACAAGGAACAAGGCACAAGGCACAAGGCACAAAATAAACAAAATAAACAGAAAATTTGCGCTAGCAAAAGGAAGGAGCAGAAATGAAAAGAAATCAAATAAATTTACATTCATATATGTATGTGGAAGAATGCAAGCAGGCGCCAGCACCAATACTGCCGCAGGCCACAGCAAAACAACATACACACACACACAGTTGAGAAACTCACACACACACACACACACACAGGACACACTCATTGTTGTGCAATTTATGCTACTGTGCGAAAGTCTTGCCTCAAGGCTGCTTCAAATATTTTATAGGTGATAGCAAAATATTTTGCAAACGTGATGCGAATTTATCGTTGCCATCGAATCATCAGCAAAAAAATCAAAACAAAAGCAAAAACAGCTCGGACGACAGGTGGAAAATGTGCAGAAGTATCTTTTGCACTGTGAATTCTTAACGCTTCGAAAGCGATTGTAAATATTATGATTGCTGCCCGTTTGCTTCCAAAGTTTCGCCAACTGCGGCAGATTATTTACCTAAGGTGATAAGCGATTACTTCGCCCAGAAACAAAAAGCTATCAATTACATTGATTCGATTTTGCCAAAGACTGCCACAATGTCCAGAATTCTGTGCTTCTGACAATTTGCAGATTTCTCTAAGAATTCGACGATAATAGTTTTTCTATAAATTTGTTTTTATACCCCGAGCTGGTTATGTGCAAATTTATGTAAGGCACAAGGAAGCATCAACCTTCGAGTCTGTATTTCCATGTCCGTATGCCCATCCGTCCGTCCATCCATCGGACTCTCCGTCTGTCCCTCCGTCTGTAGAAACACGCGAATTTCAAAGACTATAGGAGTTTGAGGCATCATATGTGGAATATAAGTTCTCTTAGCCCACACACAGGTCAGGCTGAAATAAGCTTTACGGATAACTGATCCGTCTCTCATATATCGATATATTTCGATAGATTATCGATATATAACATAATTTGATATTGATCAACTCGAGCTCACTCGACTACGGCATTCTCACTTGAGATAGATGCCTGAGTGTGGCCAGAATATCTCAATTGAGGTCCTTGCTTAATACATACATATGTCCATGGCCAAATGCTTCGCTTTCGTCTGAAAGCAATAAATCCTTATTTAGTCTTCTGATTCATCAAATTAATATTCATTTGGAACACGGTCTGAATCGTATTTGGCCAGAGTTGCAATTGGAATCCACTTGGCGAAATTATCTTTTGGCTGCACTTTAATTTGTCTCGCTTACACTTTGCCACTTCAAATACGTATATACACACACACACATTCGGATAAGTTGCGGTGCCATTGAGTGGCATATTCATCGTTGGTTGGGGAGAGGGAGTCATAGATTTAAGGGAGGACCTGCCTTACCCATTGCCAGCAACTGCTGTCACATTGAAGAACTTAACAAACCGTAAGAAATGAACATTAAACAGGATGTGGACATTGTGTGCTTATTCTCATTCTTTTTTGTCATTCTCATTCTCCACATTTCCAACTCCAGCTCCATCTCCACTCTGCGTCTCTACCTACATCCCACTCACTCGGCTCTTCTCAGATACCACTGCTGTATATGTGTCTGGCAGTGTCTTTGATTGTATTGCTGCTTGAGTGGAGTGCGGGTTTTCTGATTCTGCAAGCGAAGGTCGCTGGCAGGTCAACGGGCGTGCCACACTGAGAAATAGAGAGAGAGAGAGAGATAGAAAGAGTGCAGGGAAAAACACACACACACACACACACACACAATTGCCAGGCAATTCAAATAAAGCAGAAGGCGATGGACGAGTCCTGGCAGCAATGAACCTTTACAAATTGAATCGCTGATCCTTTTGGGATGTTCGAAGACAAAGACGTCGGGACAGTTTTGACACTTGTGGACACACGCACACACACGCAAACATACCCACACACATGCGAGATGTGTTGACTTTTTGTTATTTGCTCGCTTGTTAAGTTTAAACGCTGTAAATGGCTTAGAAAACTGCCAGGCAACAACAACCAATCGTTGTTCTTCCCACCAGCAACAATGAAATTGGACACAAATAAAAATGCTATTGACACAGTTTGTCAAAGCTCTCGCTCCCTCTCTCTGCCCCTTTCTTTTTCTCCATTGCAAACCTTATGACAGTGTGTCCTGTTGCCCTTAAGTCGGTGTGGGTGTCCCTATTCCCATTCCAGCTCCCACTCCCACTCCCACTCCCACTTCCAATGTCTGCTTCAGCTTGTTGTTTGCCCATCGAAATAAGCTTGATAGAGTTGTTATAGCCTCTGCCATTTGTGCTCCTCGCTGTTGATTTGTTTTCTCTCCTGCTGCTATTTGTTGTTGTTTTGTTCCCTTTTGTTGCTCCTGTTGTTGCTGTTGATGTTGTCGTGCTCGCAGCCATGGGTCAGCTGCTCTACACCCTTGGGTGGGGTTAACAGAAGGCGGCCCAAGCCCAAGAAATGAGCATCCAAAACTGACAGACGACCAAAACAGAACACAGCACAGGCCAGTCAAGTGTATTAAATGTTGGCCAAAACTCTGGAGCACATTTCATGAATCTCTCTCTCTCTCTCTTTCTCTCTTTCTCTCTGTTTACCCCACCTCTTCCCCACCTCCATCCAACTCTACACTGTGTGTGGCTTCTTTGGTGTGCTGACAATGACGAAGTGTTGACAAATGTGTTAAGGGATTTGCGGTTGGTTGACTTTCATTTTCGTCAATGATTTTTGAGTGTATTGCTTTTGATTTACTTTGCAGTCATTTTACTTTTACTGCCCAATGTTGAACTTTGATGATGCCCTCCCAATGCTGCGCTACCCACTCCCACTCTACCTCTAGCCCTCAACTTCTCTGTCCATTAAGCTGTTGGATTCTTAAAGGTATTTTTATAAAAACGATACGCTTTGCTAATGCATAACTGCAGTTTCAGTTGCGACTGCAGGTGTGCCTACAAATAGCTATACCCCAATGCCCATAAATGTGTTTCATTGTGGTCTGCGATCTGGTCTTGGTTTAGTTAAAGATTGCGATAAGCCGCTTGACCAAAAATATATACATACTATATATATAAATATTTTTTTTTTTTGTCTAAACTCAGTTTACAGAGTTCGTTTTGGTCCTGGTGCTGATGAATATGAAAGTTTTTTTGCAGGCCGTTTGCAGTGGATTCACAAACAAAAAAAGGCTTAAGCCTTTGCTGCATGTCATTGACGTAGAAGAAGTCCGACCACCAGTCACGCTGCAAGTGAAGTAATTTCAAATACTTATATTTATTCTGATATTGTGTATATTGGTGGGGAAGAACAAATAATAATATCAAGAACATTTCCCTCTTTTAAGGGATTTTATTGGACAATTTAGCTCAAATGGCGCCTAAGAAAATAAATACAAATTAAGAGATATAACGTAACGACTGAGAATAAGCTCAGATAACATGTATATATCTATGTATATAATTAGTTTTCAGGCATGCAGGGCATTTAAAAACTGTCATTGTCCACTTTTCTTATTCAGAAGTGTGCTTAATGTTGAAATAAAGGCGCATTAACTACAAACGCAGGTAGAGCAAAGAAGGAGCAACCCACAAGGAGGACGATGGTGGGGAAGGACAAGCCACTAAATTGTCAGCATTGAATTGCATTTAATGCATGGCCCAACATAATTTTAATGAGTTTGCTCTTAATCCGTTTGCAAGATGTTGTCAATGAGCTCGCAATGGCTCTTTTATTCTGTGTGTCCTGTATGCTGCACAACACCCCGTTGTTGTTGTTGTTGTTGTTTCTGTTGTTGTTATCGTCCCCGCCTCTGCCAGAGGCATATCCAGTGGGTAACTTAGGTTGTGCAAAAAGTAAACTGAATACTGAAAAGGTAATCGGGAATTAAATCAACTTTTTACTTAAATATTTTGTTAGTTTTACCATTTTTATTATAAAAATATGTGATTAATGCATGCCTTATATTTTATTTTATTTGTATAATATTTAAGATTATATTATAAAAATAACGCCCATAATGGGTGGAGCATTGTCAATTCTTGAAACCATATTTTAGAGCAACTCCAACGGATTTAATGTATTTGCAAGTGTTTTGTTATGCTGGTCATAGGGTATTTCTGCTAGTCGGGCATTCTCGATTAGAGCCCCGCTTACTTGCTTCATAATGCGACTCTTTCGGCGGCTGTTGCTGCAACATGCCGTCGGCCTCGTCAGTGCATTCGTGTGTTTGTGTTTGTGTTTGTGTTTGTGTGTTTCTTTCTATCTGTTCTGCTACAATTTCCCTTATGCCTTCAGCATTCTGCGCTTCCAGTATATTTTCGTCAGTTGCTGTTTGTTATAATTTTCCGCTCTTTGCAGCATTTTAATTTGATTCCATAAGCGTTCCTTTATGTCGCAGACTTTTATTTTCATATTTATACCCTTGCAGGCAGCATAATGAATTCGACGTGCCACACATGTTAGGCATTAGTATGAGCTCAACCCCCCCCCACCGGCATCAAGTATCTTACTTAGCATCACTTGAATCAATTTAAACTAACGCCTGTTAATTAAAAACATATCTTAAATGCTTCGTCTTAAAAACTGACGAATTTTTCGCATCTAACAAATGGTGTTGTTCAAATGCCTGAATTATTACAAATTAATTAATCAGTTGGCCAATTTGATAATGATTTAATTAATAAAAATAAATTCAAAAGTTATGCTTACTATTGAAATATATTTAGTATAGTTAGTATACTCCAAGCCTTACTTGCTGTTGTTGCATTTATCTGCTCATGAAGCGCTCATTCTCTACTCAAGTCTAAAATCCCAAATTAAATAACTTTTGTCAATATCCGTTGGCCCATTAATCTGACGGAATTATTTATATATATATGTAGAGTAATAAGATAGTGTATAATATCTTCGACTTTGGCCAGCTTTGGCCTGGCATTTACAATTTTCAATTTAGCCAACAGCAATGGTGTGAAAATGTTGCATGTTTTATTTTCTGCTGCCAACTCTGTTGCACATTTGTGTTGCCGTTGTGCATTATTGTACTCTTGTGCGTGTTTTTCCTATTGTTTGTGAGAGGCGAGAATTATGAACGAATGATTTCATCTGTTGTCCTTGTTTCGTTGGAGATGCCTGCGAGAGATCTGAGACGAAGGCCTCCGAATGAATGTCTCAGCCAAAGCAAGCAAGCCAATCTGAATCAGAATTCAAGGCTCAAATCAAATGAGTGAAATGCCAATTACCCAATTACTAACCAAAGAG
The DNA here is from genome assembly GCA_035042265.1 of Drosophila imparisetae. NCBI lineage: Eukaryota > Metazoa > Arthropoda > Insecta > Diptera > Drosophilidae > Drosophila > Drosophila imparisetae. The sequence goes on along the minus strand of JAWNLP010000222.1, from coordinate 78,012 downwards.
CCGTAGAGGCTTGGGCCTGCAAATTCAAAAGCCATTTGGAATTTGGGGCAAGATTCGCAGCTCGCAATCAAAGTGCAGCATGTGGCAGCAATGTTGAGAATTTTTGCCAGATAATCAAAACAAGGCTGGGTTGCTTGCGGTTACCCAAATCAAAACTAGAACCAGTATCGCCTCGCATCGAAATCAAAGTGCGTTGAACAACAAACGAATAATTTGGAAGGGAATGAATTATAAAATGGATCGCTGCTTATTTTGGTGGGTAGCGGCGCGGCCACAGAAAATGTAAAATATTTTCAATTAATTTGACGACGAGCTTCATTTCAATTTCGAGAATTAGAATATTTGCATTTGACAGCCAGCCAGACCAGACCAAGTCCAGGCGAGCCAAGTCAGAGCAGGTCACTTTTATGTTGATTGCCCATCCAAGTCCCCAACATCTTCCACTCCAACGCAGTCCTCCCTCCGTTCACGCGACCCACCATCATTGGTGACCTGTGGCCAGCCCTTTTTTGGCTTTCATTTAATTTGGCTGCGTTGTTTGTTTGTGTAACACTTGAGGTGGAGTTGAAGATGTGGATGGTGCTGGTGCTGGTGCTGGTTCTGGTGAACGGGATGGAGATGGGGATGTGGATGGGGATGGGGATGGGCATGGGAATGGAAAAGCGGCAGTCGAGTAGGTAAAATAATACAATTTTTCTTGCTCTTTGGTTATTCATGAGTTGAGTTTGATTTTATACCTCCAAGCTTCAAATGGAAAGTGAGACTTTTGTAACTTTTTGAGCCGCTCAGTTGCTCAGGTGCTCGGGAACTTTTCGTTTGCTTGCTGACGTTCGTATTTCTTTAGCCTGTCAACCCTGGCTCTACTTTTCAAAAACACAAAAAAAAAAAGAAAAAATCTTTTCGCTTAATTATTTTATTTGTATTCATACTTTTATTTATTGTGAAGTTGCGGGCATAGCGGCAGATGGCACACTGAAGCAAATTTCTGTTGTAAATGAATGATATTCAAATTTACAAACCACACACACACAGACACACACACACACACACACACACACTGACATAGGTTAATGCGCAATGCGTGTGCTACACAAAGACCGAGTAGCTAATGCAGTTAATCAGCAATGCGGATAGCGCCAGCATAAAGCCCAGAGTCATTTTCAAGAGATTGTGGGCGCGTAAGGTAGTCAAAAGTAAATACATATTTAGCAAATGCTCTGAAATGTACACAATGTCTATATATACCTATACACACATCTATGTATGTGCATATACCTACATACATTATGCAAATTTGCATCGTTGTCAGTCGACATATGCGCGGAATACCACTATTACGATGACAACGGCTCTGACATCATTGAGATTCATTGGATTTGGGGGATATTCGCACCTGATACCCAAAGTGTTTTTGGGGTTATTCAAATTGAGGAAGTCTAGCGTACACATAACCGTAAAATGATTGCTATTATGATGAAGCTGAAAATCGGAATTGAAATTATACCTACTATGGGTCGAGGCTTGAAGTAGAGCTCTTGCATTTCCCATAAATTATTGGGCACCATTATGGGCTACAGTTTAATAGCTCTCAGTCCCGTTATCGCAAATTGTGTTTAAGTTTGATGCAGATGCCATAAAGACTCATAACTTGCTCACATCCAATTATTACCCAAGCGCCACCAGCCTTATTCTGTGTGGATACTTGAAAACTTAAAGCCCGGGAAAAACCATTCGCAATCTTTAAAATCTTGATTTTATTCATTTTTTCATATTTTGTATATATTTTTTAATATTTATTGATAATTTCTCTGCCAAAGCTAATCTATAATTTGCAGACATTTAATATTATAATAATTTCAATGTACATTTAATTTGCAAAATCAATCTCACATTTGTTGCATGGACTGGGGAAAACCCCAATAAGAAGAATCAAGTCAGACCAAAAATTAAAGTAGTTAGTTTATTTTATATTTAAAGGAAATATTTGCACCTGCAGTTGGTCAGCCAGAGAAGAACGATGGACGACGTTGACGCTAACGACCTGACTGCTACTCCAGCAGTTAGTTTCGACTCTCTCTTACTCCCTGCGGGTGGACAATCGGAGAGACGGACAACCAGAACGAATAGTGACAGCTTTGCCCTGTGTCCGATGTCCAAGTCAAATGTGCACGGCGCAATGTCCAAGGCTATAGTGACATCTGCCTTGGTAAGGGCACCACTGCAACTCGTTTCTACAACAGTGCAACAACAGTGTCCGGTGATATGTTGCACTTCTGACCATATTTTATTTCAGCTCAATTCAGCTTTCGGATGCACTGGCATTAAATAAATAAATACAAACATATATGTATATGTATATATGTATGTATATCGAGAATATCCTTGTGCTCTCTTTATTATTGATTGCAGCTCATTGAGATACTTAAAGATGCGGAGATATATTACTGCATAAAGCTGATGTCATTATATCCATGTGTACATATAATAGACACTCTGTGCTGACTGACTGAGTATCTGGAGACCGAGGACAGATGACCAATGCAGACAATATTATATATTCGTCCGGATGAGTGAGGAAGACCTTTATAAGTGGGCATGGCTACACAGTCCTGATGATCATTAACTGCCTAGTCGATATGGTCATGACCAAAAATTAAAGGACGTCTTTCAAAAGAACAATTATTATTACAATACTTTCTTGTCAAGTGTCTTCAAACACACCCCTAAAAATCGCAATTGGCTGTGGCTTCCAATTTATACCTGCCGCTGTTAAACATGAACCGATTTTCATCGCATCCCTCCGTTAGATGCGTTATTCTGTCACCTTATTACTCCATACTAATTCACCAAGTTAGTTTCTGTTAGCAATAATCAAGTAAGTTCGACTCATATAAGAATTTTTGTACTTACAAGCATATGTATGTGCATACATATATAATGCCTGTCTGTAGATATAAATACGCCAAGTTTATTCATTTCCAATTGTGTCTGGTGGACATTGGGGTTTGCTGACCTTTGTCTTTGGCGTGCTGTCGTGGGCGAGGTTGGGGCAAGGTGATGCTCGACAGCCTTAATGACGTAGCAATCTGTCGCTGGTAGCTCATGAAATTAGGCACGAATGTCCGGTAAAAGGGACGGACGGGCATAGGGTACACGCCCACTCCCACTCCCACTACCACGTTCAGCTCAGCTCAGCACGGGTCGGCCTACAGCCATTGGACCACTGGGCCACAGGTAGGCGCATTATGCCCGGTGATTTGTTATGTTTTTTTTTTTTGCCCTTTGTCCCTGGAGCTTGTTTGTAGGGGTGCTGCTTGCCACTAAAGCATTCACCTGAAAATTTCACAATGCCAACGCGTGCGACCCAGGGCCAACCGGATGACTGGCTGCCAGGCTGCCTGCCTGGCTGCCTGGCTAACTGCCTGGCTAGCTGGTTGCCTGGCAAATTTGCATGCTATTTGTGGTGAATTTCATTTAAGATTTATTTAAATTTCACAAAGAGAGACAGACAAAGAGAGAAAGAGACGTCTGCGTCTTTTGCTGCGTGCTATCTGATATGATAATTTGCTTGCCTGTTATAAGCTGCTGTTTCACTTGCTGGCCGCTGCGGCTTTAAGACAGTGGTTCAAACGACATTTGCCTGGGATGCCCTTTTTTTAACATCTAAATAACAACAACAAATAGTTCGCATTAATAAACCTTTAATATATATATTAAAAGTGCGTAAGCTTTAAATAATTACTTGATTTTATCAATTGGTTTGCATTTCACAAAAAAAATGCCATCAAATCTAAATATGCCGTCTTTAGACACTTCTATTTAAATTAGCCAAATTATTTCCATGCTGCTTGTATTGCATGCTGCAATGTATTGCAAAGCAACTCGAACACACACACACACACATACACACACACACACACAAACACACACAGGCAGACAGAAAGACAGACAGACACACATTTTAGCTCAGATAAATCGAAATAAATTTAATGCTAATGCCAGAAAAAGCTTACTGCTCACAGCGGCTGGCATCTCCAAGGACCTCAACAAAGCTGTTAAAGGACTTGTTGTGTGGTGGCTGGTGAGGGAGGGCGGTCTGCAATGCGGCAATGGAAACTGCACACAGCTTATTTTGCATTTGAGTAATGTGCGTTAAATTGTTTGAGTGTATGGGCCATATTTCTCGCTACCTCCTCCCACTCTGTTTGTAGATATTATCTTGATGTGTGTATGTGTGTGTGTGTGAGTGTGCGTGTGTGTTCGCGTATGTATGTGCGTATAATTAATGTGGTTGTTGTTGGCAAGGGCCTACCCAACATGGTGGTTGCTTCTCTATCTGGCTGGCCGTTGCCTTTGGTTACACTTTATTTCGAATTATTTGCACATTTGCTGCCTTAGCGCTCTTCCTCGACAGCCTCGGCAATAACGGCAACAACAACGACAACAACAACAACAGCAACAACAACGAAACAAAACACCAACATTATTTTCACATCATTTAATTTAATGCGTAGCAAGAGGCGTCGCTTATAAAAATAAGGCCAGCTTGTTGTTTGCTTTGTTTTACATTTTATTTCACTTGTTGTCGGCATCAACGCCAAGCAGATTTGCACCCCAACATGCCCCCGCCACCCTCCACCCTCCACCCATAAAAAACAGTGGCTAATAAATGCCAAAGCGACACGACGACCACACTGAAAATTTGTACAAAACTCGGTAAGAAGGACGTCGCGAGCCAGGGCACGACCCCAGTTTGAAAACAGTAATTATTTTAAGGGATTCCTTATGCTAAATAGCAATGCCTGCCATACACACACACAAATACACACAAACACACACACACACACACACACACCCCGGTTTAGTGGCACACGTAGAATCAACGAAGCCGAAATTGAAACGACGGCGGCACATTGAGTTGAGTTCAGAGCCACAAGAGGATTGTGGAAAGGTGGTCTTGACGGGACGGCGGGGCTGTTGTGGTTATGTTGTGGAGCTGAACTCGCCTGTCAGGTGTGAAGTGCCAACGGCCTAGCATTGAATAATTACATTTTAATAGAGTATTCGCAGAAGTGTTTTAAAAACATTTTTCAACAGGCTCGCCCACATTAAGAAAGAAAAACTTGATGGCACGACAAAAACAAAAAAAAAACAAACAGAGAGTTTGGTGGAACAGAAGAAAAAGAGAGTACATTGGGCAGATGAAAGCTGCCTCCACACGAAACTGGCTACCGAAATAGTAGCACATTTATATAATTTTTAACCCAAGGCCGTCAGTTCTTTAAGCATTCTTCAGTTCTTCTAAGATCTAGAGTGACTGAATGCAAAAGAAGGCCACTAATTGCTGCATTTGCAAATCACAATCAATTTAGCGTTGAATTCGTCCTTAAAAGCAAAAGCGAATATATTGTCAACCGTCTTAGGATTGCTTATATCTATCCTATACACTTGTCTCTTACTTGCTCAAATCCATTTAACAATTCTGATTATTATATACATATATATATATACACACATTTGTATGTGGTTATGTAGATTTTGGGGCAGTGCAGAAAACACAGCTACAGCTGGACCCCATTATAGTTAGGCTGGACAATTAGATCAATTTGCAAGGCCCTACCTCCAAATTATGGCTTTTATTTCCGTAGGAAATCTGTATGTAGGGATATTCGAAAGAAGGAGATATTTATAAAATGAAATAAACTTGACCTGCGCGGAGTATATGAGAGTTTATATTCCAGATTTAAAGTCTCTAGCTCTTGTGGTCTTGTAGTAAGATGTTGAGCTTCATGTCAAGCGATTTGTTTTAACCTGGGAAACTGAGCCAACTGAAAAAAGGACACCGTTCTGCCTGCAACAGAAATTTTGAAAATTGTTTGGGTTCTTAGATGATTTGGCCTTTGATTTATAACGCACCATGTCCTTCGGTACTCTGCCAAGATTGGAATGTGCTCGAGGTGATTTCTGTCGCGTGTGTTCCCCTTAAAGCATGCCTCAATGTTTTAGCTTGAGAGCAATTTATAAAATTGTCAGTTATAACTTGATTTGTGTATAAATTTTCTTAATTGCTTAAGTACTAAAAATGCACTAAGCTCAATGGATGTTATTGCAAATATATTTACATCGTAAATTCGAAAATGAAGTGCCTGTCTTAACAGATGATATATGTATGTTTATAGTGCGTTCTTAATAAATATCTTTCATTTGCTTATGGTCGTAAATAATTTGAGCCAGGCTAAGTCGCTTAGTGCTTTAAAACATAAGACATTTCGCATAATATTGGAATTATCGCAAATTTAAATAATATTTTGTGAAAAGATGCAACACATTTTTGTGGAATTGATTAGAATGTTAAAGTGACAAATGCCTTGCTTCAAATTAATTGGCAAGCCCTGTTTTGAACATACGCATGAAAAAGTGGTTAATTGTACAGTATGTTTGTGTGTGCTTGTGTGCCACATGTGTGTAACAGATTCTTCAAATAATCCGGCCTAAGCTCGCCTTTGCTTCTTATAAGTCTAATTGCCTATTTTTATTGACCATAAAGTAGGTGGACGAAAAGAGTTGCCGTAACTGCCGTTAGTTGGGCATAAAGTCGTGCTGGGGGCAATCGCAACGTCTGGGAGAGGCTTTTGTTAAAGCCGCTGGCCAAAACGCGCAGGATGTGCCTCACATACAAGTATAATAATAAATTTCATCAAGTCACCAAGTTTCGCAATATGCCACACGTACGTCATTAATCTTCAGTTTTGAGCTAAATTTGATGAATTAGTGGCCAATGCATTGGCCGAACGCACAATAACCAGCAAACAAACAAACACACAGACGGACGGTCGGACGGATGGACAGACGAACGGACGGATGGATGGATGGACAGGCGGAGTCATTAAGTTTGCCAGAGGCTGCTCTGCCAGTAGCTGACGAACTTGGCAGCTGCCGACAGCGTCGCTCTGGTAGGATATCAATAAAGCCAACGCAGACAGGCTAAAAGCCACACACACACGCACACACACACACACGCACAAACGCACGCACGCCCACGCACGCACGCACACACACACATGAATAACTACTCAAACTCGGGGCAGACTTACCGTCATGTCTTACGTTTGATTTGGGTTTAGATGTGCATGCCACGAGGCTGGGGGGCCGCCTCAAAGAAGTTTAACTAAAATAATAAAAGTCAAACAGTGTACAAACAGCTTTGGTCTTAACGACATGCGTACATACATACACACACACACACACACACACACGGACATACATACGAGTGTGTGTATGTTTGTATACGTTTGCCTGCAAGTGTAAGGGTAAACTTTCTTTTGGCAGTGGAGCAAACTTAAAGAAATCTTGGTGGCGCTTACGTGTTGCGTTTAATTGATATCGTAATAATTAAACCAATTTATAAATTTTACCTCAATTTCGTCTGCATTTTATTTGTACTCAATTCAGGTCAAGTATTTCAATTTATTTAAAGAATTCCCGAAAAACGATCAACATCAACGAAATCATAGCATTTGTTTGCAAACAAATTTTGAATTGAATACCAGAAAATCAGCTCCTTTGGGATTTGAATTGATGTCATAACTCTTACTGAGCATATGGTGAAAAAAAGGGCATTTCCATTCCATCTCCATTACATGGTGGCTGCCGCACAATTTGAATGGCAGTCCACTTTCATTACATTGCTTCTATGTGTTTGTGTATGAGTGCCATAATTTTGCTTGGGTTTTATTTTCTTATTCCATATTCTTTGCCGCTTATTTTTTAATTAATTTTCATGCAAGTAATTAAAAATGCCAGCGGCTCGCATTGTCGCGGCTAGTTTTTGTTATCGTTTTGCTTCTGCTATGCAGCGCAAAAAGCATGCAGCCGGAAATTAATTACGTGCCCTCGTCGGCAAAATGCAAAATGCAAAATGCAAAATGCAAAATGCTCACAACATTATTGAAGCTAACAATGCAAATGCTCCGCATATCCCTACTCCGATTTGTACACAAACATATATTAAATATATAATAATATCTCTTATTGTAGCTTGTAGTGTGGGCATAAAGTAAGTGATTTAAGCAATAAGATTTGCAGATATGCCCATAGCTAAAAATAATTGTTATTGTGTGCATTCATTATTATACCCTGTGCAGTATACAGTGAGAGACAGCTCAAGTAGACCAGGGTCAAAGAAAAAAAGTAATTGCAGTTTTCTTCTTTGCTGGATATGCTGTGTTTCCGGATGTTATTTTCCAGCAGAGCCCACAAATTCTCAATAATATTTAAATCTTGAGACTGGGCCGGTGGAATTATCATGTGGGGGCAGTTCCTGATGAGCCAGGACTGTACTATCTTGGCATTAAGCTTGGGATCGTTGTCCTGATTGAACCAGAAAATACGTCGGATTCCTAGCTTCTCGGCACTTTGGACTAAATTTTCCTTTAGTATGTTGAAGTACACATTCTTGTCCATTGTTGTTTCAAAAATCACAAAATTCCCGAATCCGGCTGACGAGATACATACCCATGCCATGTCACTTCCTCCACCATGCTTGACTGTTGCCTTTACGTGTTCGGCTGACTAAGATAGAGACTCAATAACATATTTATGAGTATTATTAGTTTTCTTTTTAAGACTTTTCAGATAGCTGGTTAGAGGGTAATTCCAAATCAAGCTCTCTTGTAAAGAGGTTGGTGTTGGTTGGTCAACTGCCGAATTAAAATTGCTTCCAAGCATTAGTTAGTATATTTTATAATTCGCGTACTTTGTTTTAACATAAAAGGAAGGTAGACGACAAGCCATGGACGTGAGGAAGGAGAAAGAGAAAAGCGATAGAGGGATCAAATACCTCGAATTATAGGGGCATCCTGTGGTGCTACCATATTGGTGCACTCGCCCACCCTACCATGATTCTGCGGGCCTATGAAAAAACAGAATCCCTTGGGAAGCCCTACGCCTGCTATCCTATCTCCATCAGGAGTACCTGGCATCCACACTTTAAAAGAAATTAGTGCATTTCTACTTCAAGCCGTAAAAGGCATATATAATTCATAAACTTCATTTTTTTATCAACGGTAGATAAATTAATTAAATTAAGTACTTATAGATATAACGACCAAAGACGGAAGCGAGGGGTGTATTGTAAACGCATGTTTGCAGATAGATTAATAAAAAAAATTGGGTTCCGAATCAGGAACAATATTGAGAATATAAATTGATAACAATTCCGGTTGGTACTTAACCAAAAATGCCGGTGTATAATTGACCAACAATGCCGGTCGATCAGTGCACTTTTTCTCTGCAACTGTTAAGCAGAAGAGACATGCCTCATCAATTCAACTCGGGCATGCCAATATATACAACGTCCTAATTCACCTCGATATGCAAACACCCGCATACAAGGTTAGGCTTATAGTAACAATGTATAATATATAAGGTATATAATATAATATATAATATAAAAATAGATATAACTGATAACTGCTTCATGCAAAAAAATTAAAATAACTAAACAAAAATAACCACGCGCACCTATTCATTTGCTGCGCAGTGTGGCAGATATTCTACTAAGTCAACGAATAATTGTTCATGTCCACAGAGAAATTTAAACATTGGTTCTCTACTCACATTAGGTTTTCTTTTGTTTTTAAATGCTCCTTACAATAACGGAGAGCAACTCACATACACTGTCCCACGCTGGAAGTACTTCCTGGTGTTGGTGTCGCTGTAATCATGTAATAGAACAATTATTCCTGACCTCGGTGAACAATCGCTCAAATCATATTCTCTGCACTGCGACAAATTTTCTTTTGGTGTTTAATTTCCGCATGCATTTTCTAAATAAAAGTTACTTATTAGTATTAAATATATATAATTATATCCTAAACAAACGGTACCGAGCCAATTTCCTTTCCTTTCACTTTGTATATATCTAATTTAATTCGAGTGTAATCCACTTTAAGTGATTTGCTTGAACTCGCCGATCGCACATTTGTTATCTTTATCTACACATAACGGCAAGCTTAAACACCACATAACGGCAGTTCATGCATGCAGGTTATGCATGCCTGAATTGTGCGCAAATAATTAATTCACACTATCCGACAAAGAACACAAAAAAAAGGAAATTGTTTTGGAACCACTATAACTTTATATCGATTCCAATAAGGTTGGTCCACCAAGAATTGTCCGCAGCAGTTAGTAATCCCGACAGTTGGGTGGAAGCCAAAGATGAGGATGTTTGTTCAGTGTAAAATGTCCACTACAGCTGTCCATGCCCGTCCCTTCCTATGCGTCCAGCCTCCTCATTCGGTGCAAGCACACTGATGCGCTTAATTCACATTCGCCCATCCACCGTCGCTCGACCACCTTAGTGGTGAAATTTGCGTGGAAGCAAAAAAAATATTTGCGCTCTCCGTGTTTGCTTCTAAGAGCGGCTCTCTTGCGCAATTAGCAATTAGAGTGATGCAACGGCGATCTTGCTGAGGCTTAAGCACGTTGCTTAATACAGCTTAAATTTGCCCATTCAAAGCCAGGATCCAATTAATTAAGTTAATTTAGTCCAACCACACCAAGTACAAATTAATTCAGTATGGATTATTTGCAAATTAGTCGTAAGTTAGCTATAAATTAGCTCTAAATTAGCTATAAATTAGCTGCCCATTCTAAAAAAAAACATTTATTTAACTGACGTCTTCTTTTTGAATGGCTATTAATCTATTTACCTTTAATAAATTCTGGGCTAGGTAATGATAGTGGACACGTGTTACGGCGCACTTGCTGCAGCGTAGGCTATATTACCAAAAATATAAAGAGAATTTTCTGTTTGGCCACTGTTTGGCAACAAAATGAATTAACTAATTTTAACTTACGGCCGTTGTAGGGTTTTCTCCTATTTGTACTTATAAGTAATCACTTGGCACTATTTGATAATTTCCTTTTTTTCTTTATATATATTAATTTCGGTTGGACCGCGCACAACTTGCTCGATCAAGGGCTTGAAACGAAAAAGAATCGGTCTGAGGTCCAAAGAACTTAAGCAGTCTCGTTTTTTCTAAAATTTGCTTTACCCCCAGTTTTCACCAATTTTTTTCTTTTTTGGGTTTCTTGGCTAATCATATATTTTTCTTTTGAAAGCTCGAGCCTCTCGCTCCTAGATGGCGCTAAAGGTGAAACACCACAGCTCATTGCCCCTTTTTAGGCGGAAACAAAAAAAAATTTTTAGGAGCTCGACAAGCGACTTATTACAAGCTTGTGGGTATAACAAGGCCATACATTTCAAGGGCGGAGGGTCTTAATCAATTCATAATACGCATATGCATATTATTGATGAACTGCATAAGTTGCATCAAGATCGGGTAAGAAACACCTAAGTTATGAGCGAAAATATATTATCATGTTGATCTCATTTCTATCAGCAGCCGCAAGCATTTTCAGTATTCATATAAATATGCGAGTGCATGTGTGAGAAAGAGATGGCATGAAACATGAATACAGCTTTCCTGCCCGATATGCAGATCTGCAAATTCGTGCTGGTAAACATCTCTGTTATAAGTGCTGCTAGTGCTAAGTTTTTGTAAGCAACTAAGTTGTTATAGCAGATCAACTTGAAAAAATATTCAAAACTCAACATAATATTATTATTAATAAATAATAAAATTTTGATATATTTATTAAGAATTAAAAACTATCATATATCGCGTGAAATAGTCTTAACTTCCATCGCTAGCATTTAGTGTTGGATAATGTGGTTAAGGTCAATCGATAGCTGATTGTACATTTGTACATATATACTTATAGTTCGCTTAAAATGTGGAAGACTGCGAAAGGAACTTATAAACCAACGATTTCAGAAATATCGTTAACAAAAATATTTGTATATTTTAAATAATAAAAACTATCATATATCGCGTGAAATATTCTTAACTTCCATCGCTAGCATTTAGTGTTGGATAATGTGATTAAGGTCAATTGATTGTACAGCTGTTGCGTTGCAAGCACGTGTTCTTATTTGCCGTATAAAGGAATATAATTGTATTTAACTATACGTTTAAAATGTCTATCCCTGAGGAAGGAACTTATCTAACGATTTCAGAAAAATCGTTGCAGACCATCGCCCACGAATGCATTGCACAAAAATTAAGTAAAGAAACGGCTGAAAGAGTCGGAGAGTGTATTCGCGAAAAGTTTAACGTTATTGTACAAGAGGCCGCCAAGAATGCCAAATGGTTGCGTTCTTCGACGGTTAAGGTGAAGCACGTTAAGCATGCTTGGGAGGAGCGCATGGATTCGTTCGTAGTGCAAGATCCAATAAATCCTTTCAATACTGTTGCCAAAAGGCTGGAATTTCTTGAGGATCTTGACGAGGCTTGCAACAAGGAGCAAAACCAAACAAGCCGAAAAAAAAAGACGAAGTTTAACCCGAACATGCCTTTACTTGACTGTGAACCAGAAATGTATTCAACTAACCTCAAATCACAAAAGCGACAAAAAAGGATATATCGTAAAGAATCAACCAATACGTATCTAATTGGTCTACAATTTCTACACGAAATGGCCAACCGCTTTGAAACTCACTGCAAGCCAACACAACCAATTCAAGACCAGTCCCAAATTGGAAAGCGAAAGCGATCCCTGGACATAGAGCCTGAAGAACTTGAACATGTTCAAAAGAAATTTAAGAAATGCGAAACAACGGAGAAGGATGAACCTGTTTCCGATATTCGGTGCGAAATGGATGACATATTTTTTGGTTATTGCGGAACAGATGAAGAACCTAGAGATCTTGAGAATCCAACAAACACGAAATTCATAGAAAAACCAAATTTGAAAGCGTTAAGAGATCTTAAGAATTTAACAAAGAAGTATGCAATATTCGAACCAAAAAAAAATACTTCAGAAAAATATATTTCGACTTTAAAAAAAAAGTTTAAAATCGGATTCAATCTCCTGCGCTTACTTGGCGAAGGTCTCGAAGATAACGGCAGTGACATAGATAAAAATCTATCTAAACCAAAACCTCTTAAGAATTTAGAAGAAATAGATTTGAAAAACAAAGCAGCCACTGACAAAAAACCTGCAAAGCTGCTAAGCACGAGAGACCCAAAGAATTTATCAAACATTTTTTCTATACCCGATGAAGTGTGTTTTAAGACAGTTATGGAGCTCCGCTTAGGGCAGGAAGATCACAAATTCTTCATATACATTACAGAATCATGCATGGGCGACTGCGAAACGGAACGGGAAGAGGCACTGGAAGCCCTGCGCATGGACTGTGCAGTTTATCATATTCTACCAGAGTTGTGTCAGTTTATTTCCGATGCAGTCAAACTCAATGTGGTGATGAGAGATCCGTTCCTGCTGACGTATCTAATGCGAATGGTGGAAGCTTTGCATAGCAATTATTACTTGAAGATCGAACCCTATGTAAGTTGACAATCGCTAGGGTGTACAAGCGAGCACGTATTCATAATTATTCGCATTTACAGCTACATGTCTTAATACCAGCGGTCGTCAGCTGTCACGTGGCAAGCGAGTTATCAGAATCTGACGATGAATTTCATTGGGATCTACGCGAATACTCATGCTACATTATGGGTCAGCTTGTAGATAAATACAGAAACGACTCCTTTCGTATCGCCACAAGACTTCAGAAGTATGTTGCATTAAGTACCTTTTAGCTTTTAGCTGTTCTGTATTTATTCGATTATTTGATTGCAGCGCGTACAAAAATGGACTTGAAAAGACATCCCTGACAACGATTTATGGCTGTCTCATTGGATTGGAAGCACTAGGCGATACTGCTAAATATGCTTGCGTCATACCGAAAATTCGATATATATCGACGTTGATTGAGCCGCATCTAACGGAAACTGAGAAGAAAAATAATCCGATTGAGCTGAACGATCAAACATTAGCCGCTAAATATGTAGAAGCCCGATTGGTTTACATGTGTACTACATTCTTCTACTACGTTCCTCTAACGCTAAAGGATTTATGTGAAATGTACGGATTTCTAGGACCTTCCTTACATGATTTCCGCGTCTATCGGCGTATTTGCGAAAATGCAATTAAAACCGATACTGCGGAATCTAAAAGTGCCAAGACAGTAAATATGACGAGGCAGAAGCATCTGGATAAGTCAAAGGATTAAAAAATACCAAATACATCTGTAAGCATGGCTTAATATATTTAATTTAATTTTTTTAATTTAATTTAATATTATTATTGAGCCGCATCTAACGCAAACTGAGAATAAAAATAATCCGATTGATCTGAATGAACATTAGCCTTGTAAACATTACATTTGTAAGCCCGAATGATTAACATGTGTGCTCCATTCTTGAATAGTATACATGCTGAGTCCCGCTACTTAAGATTGCCTGTCCGTATGTACGTATGTATGTATGCATGTGAATGCACGTGTTTGTAGTCAGCCAGTTAGAATCAGTTCGGTTCACTTCGGGCTGCATTCGTTTATTTTGTACTCTTCAGTGCCTGTGCTTGATATGAGAAATAAGTGCAAAACCGTTTCAAGGGAAATTTGCGAATAAAATTAGAATATATTTAACAGGCGGGCTTAGGGTATACAGTAGTCGAGCTCCCTCGACCACATCACTCTTACTGGTTTTCATTTGGTAATGTTTATTGAAATTCGATGTCCATTCTAATTTCACTTGTTAATGCCAACAATAAGCAATTGAAGTTGTACTTAAATAATAATCGAAAGCAATTAATAGAAGTAATTCCTTGATAAGTGATTTCTCGACTTGAAGTCCACACACATTAATTAGTTAAACGGCTTGTGCTTGCCCAAATTTATCAGACTCACAATCGATCGCATGTGTGCAACAAGAGTTTTTATACATAGTTCCTGATTGCTCTTTTTGTGGACAGATTTATTGCAATTACTGAAACATGGACGAACACTGGCAGCGACTGTTATTGCATGGATTTAACAATGCCGTCAGCATGTTAATTCAAATATACACCAAAAACTGCACATGTGTAGTAAATGTGAACGATTTGTAATTTCATTTAACAAATAACACATTCAACTCCGGGCGATTACTTGTAAGTTGAACAATTTAATGACAGCTGTCAGGACACCAGCATAGAGCAAAATGGTGATAGAAAATGATGATGATGACAAAAACATTAATGCATGCACTGTTATTTCATGCACACATATTCATACTTACATATTCATATTGTCTTACGCACTGCCAAACAAAAAGGTAATTACCAAAGATTTTGGGGGCAATAATTGTAAGACGATTGTTTAATTTGTGTAGCCCCAAATGTCAGAGTTGCAATTGGGCAGTTTGCACATTCGCATGTATATATGTATATGTACATATGTGTATGCAGATATGTATATCTGCAGAACTGTTCCACTTGCTTACATCGTATTGAAGTTTCGACTTTCAAACTCTTTTTCAAGCTTATAAGAGCATAGGAGTGTGAAATACCTGAGTTAAGCAAATTGTACCACATCCAATAGTCTATAATTAAAAATATTCGTATAGCATACAAGTTTGTGTAATATATCAAAATATATATTTGTATGTAATATGTCTTAAGATGTATGCATCCGCAAGCGTATTTCATTATCGACACCAGCAAAATAAATGTACTTTCTATGTTCAATTTAACAACGAAATGTTTGCTGAAAGAAAAATGGCAAACAGGTAGAGACACTTAAGGCGATAGATCTCCAAAAGAAGACACCCTGTAAGCAGGTCCTTGCCCAATTATATAACAAACAATCATTAAATATATAATATATATGAAATGGTTAAAAACTAATGCAACTGTTTTCTAGTCTCTAAGATCGAGTCGGCTTTTGGGACTGATCAAGAATATATATATAAGTGAAATAGTATATGGAATACGTTAAGGAATCTGGTATACTTTGGACTGCTTGCACAACTTTACTATACCCACTTGACATGGATATACTAGGTATACAAAAGGAACTGAAAAACGGCTACCATTAACGTTGGCTGTTAACATTTCATTTTGTTGGCAAACGTTTCGGGCGTCGTGGCAAACATTTTAATTATGAGCCCAGTTTGTGCTGCTCACTCTATGCTGTGGTTATTGTAAAAAAAATACAAAAACAGAACGCCAAATGAAGAAAGATGTATGTGTGCATGCTTATGTAGAGAGTGGCTCTGTGTGTGTGGAACGGGCGGTGCGGGTGCAAGTGATGTGATGAATGCTAGGCTGAAGACGTGCGGCGATCGCCGGCGCCAAATGAAAAACAAAATGGACATGTGGCCGCGCATTCTGCGGTTGCCTTGCGGCAAACGACGACTAAGGACGACAAAGGTGGGGAGGGTGCTTCCTGGAACTGGAACTGAGAATGGAGGCGACTAAGCCAAAGAAGCAGCAGTTGGAGTCCTAGTCATGCTGGTCGCATTGTTTGCAGCGTAAATGTTAACAAATGCCCGTGTCTGTGTGTGCATGTACATGCATGTGTATATGCAAGTGTGCCTGTGTGTATGACATGTTAACGACGGAGCTCAAATGACTTTTGTGCGGTTTAAAACCAAACCAGCGACCCATCATTCTAGCCAGTTGTAAATGTGAATGTGTGTGTGTGGGTTTGTTTGCTTCTTGCGCTTCTCGTTTGCAGCAACATTTTTCAATTTTATGGTTTCCAGATGAAGTTCGTTTGACCATAAGTAAATACCACGCCAACGCCAACGCCCTTATACCCCCCCCCCCTCCCCACCCCTCTACGCTCCTAGCCCCACGCCACCTCCATGCGGCGTGGGTGATCCAGAAAAGTGGCAACCGCGCCAGCTGCAGCTGTCATTGTTTAGCTTTTTGCAGCAGCCAAAACAAAACAACGAAAATAGCAAGCGAAAAACAACAACAACAAATAAAGAGTCAGCTTCAACCTCGTCCATCCGTTGTTGTTTTTTGTTGTTCTTGTTTTTTTTTTTTTTTTTGTTCGCCAAACGCATAAAGTAACATTTTTTCCCTATCTTGGCCGTTAGTTTTTGTGGCTTTTATGGAATTGACTCTCAGAGCGGTTCTGAACACGGCCGTCTGACTCTCGACTGTTTAGCCATTGATTATTATGCTCTGTGACCGTTATACGTTATACATGTATGTATGCATGTATGTGTGTATACAATTCATTTCTTGTTATGGAGCCAGTACGTATCCATGAGCCCACTTCGGTTGCATTGGCCAGCTAACTAAATTGGAAAGCATTTCATTTTAATCAAGACCATACGTGTCCATACGTGTCCAAACGTGTCCAAACGTGTGATGGCTTAAATGTCTTTATCTCAATTGAAAACTTCACCTGTCAAATCTGTCCACAAATGGTCGTCAACTATGCAGCATGTGGCAATGGTTTAATCTATTTGTGACAACTAGCCAAATTCGGTAGTTATGGCAATCTAACCAAAACTCAATTCTTATTGCCTTTTTTCTTATTAAGACGGAAGCACGAACTTTAAGAAGTGGATCAGTTCTTACAATTTTAAATCGAACCTTAAAAAAAAACGGTGTGGCCAAAAAAGTAGTTTACATAAACAGAAAATGATATGATTGGTTTTTTTTAATTATTAGAAAAATAACATCAGTCAGACGGCAGAAATTTGTCGGGTATATATTTGAGAAGTATTGAAATTTGCATCCTAAAAAGTTTTATTTACTTATTTATTTCATGCCCAAAAATCAATGCAAATAATTATTGTAAAATATTTGAGTCATTCCGAATGATGAAGCGACAACAGAGCAACACCAATAGCAGTTAATTTGCTGCCCAATGAAATACATACATACAAACGTACATGTGTACTATATATAATACATATATATATATATACATAAGTGAATGCACTTTAGCGGGACAAAAGGGATATACACGTACAGTATCTGTAATTCTTGGTGTAAATAAATCAGAGAGGAATTTCATAAAAAATCGTCTCGGTCAACTCGACTTGCCAAGATTTGTCTACACGCTGCAAAAACAACAACAAATACAATATTACACCAGCTTGACAGTGAAGGGACGAACAAAAACACTCACACACACACACACACACACACACACACACACACACACTCACACACATAAAGTCAATGACCAAAATGGCAAAAAGCAAATTTGCGCTGAAAATTACAACGAACGGAAAAGCAAGAATAAGGAGCAGGTCAGGAGCAGGGAAGAGGCAAGGACAGAGACATGGGCAGGGAGGTAACGGGCTCCTGGCGCCGCCTGCTGCCACACGTTGACATTTCACGGCTGCTCAGTCTGCATCTGTGTCGGCATCGCAATCGTTTGGCTGTCAGCTTGCCTCCCGTTATTTGTTGCAATTTAAGTGACTTGGAATTGCAATTTATTGTTGCCTGTCGGAAGCCCGAGCCTGGCCAAAACTCTTCCCCTAACCTTACCAAGAAAAAAGAAAAATAAAATAAATAAATAAGACGAAAAATGCGAAGCACAAGAATGTTCAAGTCGAGAGTGCCCGACCCAAAGTTACTCTGTTCGATTTAGGTTGACGACAGCACTTCCAGGATGCAGTTGCTAACTGAAATATAAATTCAGGAGGAGTTATTGGATAATCGAATAGTCCTGCTCTCATTTACATATCCCTGTTTTGTCTAGATCGAGTCAGTTGCTGGGCCTGATCCACAATCTGTATATCTCATGTTGCAGATGCCTTCTCCAAAGTGTTACATACATTTTGCTTGTTTGTTAATGGTTCCAGAGTATACAGACAACAACAAACAACAAACAACTGACCTTTCCAACCGCTGCTCTCCGCTTAACCCACAAAATATGAGAATTTAGTGTAATGTAGTTTTTATTGCATTTTCATGAGTGGAATGCGTAGCGCGTCATTAAATCTACATACTTCTAACTCTCGTGTGTTGAGCTCTGTATTGTGATGCATGCGGTTAGACAACCAACCTTCTGCCTCAGGTGGGCAAATTTAAATGAACTGTTAGCTTATCCATTACCAAAAACAAAAATGTTCTCAGATATTTTAATGGAAAGGCAATGCAAGACAAAATGTACTTGCTCCCACAGGCATGCAATTATAAAATCTCAATTTAGAAGAAATCAAGAATAGTGAACTTGGGAAAAGTTACTCCATTGAAACAATGTACTGTTGTCCCCGCACACAACATTTGATTCATGACTCTAATATGTATGTGCATAGTTTATGTACATACATATTTATTATAACAAGTTTTATTTCGATTCATGTCCTTTGCTCTTGTATAAATATATATATATACATATATATATCTGCTTTGCCTTTCCATTGTATCCCGACCCATTTTCGATGGGACGTTGTAAATTTCTTTATATTTGTCAAGCCAATTGAAAAGTTGGCGAAACTTTCTGTTGATTTAACACTCGCGTGCCAAACAACAACAGAGTCACAAAGCGAACCCCGGACTATCATTGGGCCTCCTCCGGCTTGGTCGCTTGATTCAGTTGGACTCCCCCGAGGCGCTTGGCACAAAAAAAAACTTTTGCGGCACACAAAGAAGCTGAGCGCTTGCAGCTTATATCTTTTTGCCTGGCCGGCACACATAAATAAAGAATTGTATGGTAAATGGCCACTAACAACGAACCGAAAAACAGGAAAAGTTGAAAAATATTTGAAAAGAAGAAGTGAAACAATAAACAGCATTGACAGCCAGCAGTTGTGGAAGGAGACGCAGCAGAAGAAGGACACTAAACCAGAGCGAAGGCAGCAGGAATAGCCGGAACCCAATCCAATAGAGAGTACCAAACACCAAGTGACCACACAGTGATTTACGCTCATGAAATTGAGTTGTGGCACAAATTATTTATGAACAAAGCGAACACACAGGAATAACAAACAAACAAACAAACACAGAAGCAACAGCGACACCAACGCCAAGGACAAGAAAGAGGCGCAAACGAGCGTTGTAATAGTCGTGCAGTTATTGTATGGACAATGTACTACAACTTGGAGCCGTAGTAGTCAAAATTGGAATCCATGTCATAGTTGGCGCTGGAGTTCAAGTGGGCGATCGGAGTGGGGGGTTGGGGGCTTGGCCCCTTCTGTGGACAGCTTAGTGGCCGCCGTCGCATTGCTGTATCGCCTTCGGGTCAAACTTTCTGAAAAATAATTTATTAGCGGCAAACGAGCAAAAGTTTTATGAAATTTTTTTAAAAGAAAAAGAAGATGACGAAGCAGACCGAGCAGACCGAGCATACCGAGCATACCGAGCATCCCGCAAGCTCGCAGGCCCGAACACCAATCATTGTCAGTGCTTCGTGCGCTTTGTTTAATACATTTTGACTTTGTCAAAAAGTTCAAGCAGCGAAATGCAACTGCCACAAATTTATTTACTATCAACCACCTAAACTATTGCGGCGAAAGTCTTAAAGTTTTCGGGGCAGACATCCTCTGTACTCTGTATAAGAGTGTTTGTTATATTCTGCATTTTGTCAATTCATATTTTAAGCAAAACTTTGAAAAATTAAATATTAAATATTAAATATTTTCAATAGTATTTCGACTTCGTATATAAAAGAGCATAAAATACTAGAAGTGTTCAAATATGCAAGAAAAATGATAACCGATATACTCTGTCTGTATGAACAGAAAGATCTCTGAGATTGCAAGAGTTCTCATATACATGTATAGTCTTCGAATTTGTAAGTGCGTTCTTTGATCTCAGCTACCAGTTCTATATTTTTCTCATTGTAATGTTTCTCTTTTGAATAGCATCTGATGATATTTGCAATCATCCCAAGCACCGATCACAATGTGCTCGCCAAACGAAGCCGCTGCCTTGGCCATTGTATTCAAATGAGCAAAATGAATAACTCATGATAATTCCCATTAAGTGAGCGCTGCTGTTTTCCCAGATGACACGATTCTCTTGACTGACTTAGTTGCTATTGTGTTGCGAATATTTGCCAATCGATTCAATATCATTTAAGGCAAAAACTGTAATTACTTGAGTTAAAACCCGTTTTTAAACGCCTTCCCGGTACTCAGCCAAGCATTGCACTAAAAAATAGATAAGTTAAACTGCATCATAATCAATACCGTATACAAATATGTAAAGTAAATAATAACTTAATTAATACACTTCTATTCAATGTATTAAGATTTGAAAAGTGCTGACCGGTTTTGTATCTCAAGAAGGTAGTCTCTAAAAGACTGTATACACTCATCTTAACTTTTGGTAACAGACTATTGATAATTCATTCTAAAAATGGCAACTTAGGTTAAACAGAAAATGCTATTTCAAGGAACATTTGAAAATGATTTCTGTAAGGCCTGGTTCATAATTTCCTAATAAATCATTGCTCTTTAGCAATACGAAATTAGATTCATTAATTTTGCCGCCAAATCAATACAGTTATAGCCTGCAGTTAGTAAAAACTATTATTGTTTGTACGGCAAACAAATGATTTGTGAACACACTGTAATGAAATGAAATGTTTGGTTTTTAAACTCAATGTCTTATAATTTAAATAATAATTTAATGCGAATATATATATGATGTCAAAATTCCGCAATAAAAATGTTGATCTAAGTAGTGTCTACTAGGTTAGGAGGTTAAGTTAGGTCGAGCCTAATTTGGAGTCTTTTGCGCTGAGAGCTATTAAAACGAATCCCAAGGTTATCGACGCGTCTGCTTGTAAGGTCGGATTAACATGCGGACATATCGCAGAGAGCCGATTGGACCCGGTACAAAGGTTTTCCACAGTATGCCCTTAAAATAGCGAATCTCCTGGCCATGAATGGATTGAAAGGTGCCAAAGAGATTGCTGTAAAGACAAACAGAATACATGTGTTGATATATAGAATATAGACTATGTACATACATATATACATATATATATAAAGTGAAACTAGAAACTAGAAACTAGCTTGCAGCTGAGTGTTTTGCTTACCTCTCAAAGCATTCGCGTCCATACCACCAGCCACCCGAATGAGTGCGTGCACAGTTCTGGGCATTGTCATCGTTGTCCTGGTCGTAGGTGGTGAACTTCTTGCCGGCATGGTAACGCAGCGAGTCGAGTGCATCGCCCTTGTAGGCGCCGAGCACATAGAGGAAATACTTCTCGGCCTCGCTGCCAATGCTGAACTGGTCATAAAGAGCGAAGCGCTGCTCGTTCGTCTGGCTGCGCATCACAATCAGCAGCTCGTGAACCTCGCTGTTCGTCAGGCGATGCAGCTTATCCAGTCCGATGAAGAACTCCGAGTTAAGCGAACCAAAGCCGGTCTTGTACGCATGCCAATCGCGATTAAAGTCCTCGCTGCCGTCGAAGCGATACGCGATCACCAACCAGCCACCGTCTCGCTCATTCTGATCGCAGTTCACGAAAAAGGGCTCCACATCTGGAGCGATTTGGATGCGCACCTGGCCGTGCTTCTGACCGAAACAACTGCGAGGTGTGTCACTCACATCCAGTCGGTGAGGGACAAGCCTAAAATGTAAAAGAAATTATTTTGTCTTACATATAATTAAAGTGACTCAGTGAATTGTTGAGATATCGGTGATTGAAATCCACGAAATATGAGTTCATGAGTTCATTTTTAAGCTGGAGAAACTATATCTGGCTTGTGCTAAGCTGGCATGCACCATTGAGCTTGTGGGTTTGTGGGTTTGTGGGTTTGTGGGTTTGTGAAATGTGAAACTAAGACTTACATGGGCGGCTCAATTTGTACGCGGGCTGGCGCTTGGTTCTTGTAATCATTGATGAGCTGCTGCAGCTCGTTGAGATCCGCTCGAACTGACTGCACCTCATCGGTCATGTGCTGGACACTGGATTAAAGGAAATAGTTGGTCAATAAGCATAGCTCACATAAACTTCAATTCAATTGCATCCTTAAATGCCACTTACCGCGCCATTAGGCCGCCCAGCGCAGCCACCGGGCAGCCGCCAGTGCTCTGAAAGGCATTGAGTCGATTAGATTGCATCCGATTGCATTTCGAATTGTCACACGGGGGAATACTCACATTGTCCACGCGAAGCGGCTCCACTGAGTTCTTCATAATAATGGGAATAGGCTTTTCTGGCAGCGTTGTCGTCGTGCTCAGGCAGGCCAATGCCGTTACAAGCGTTTCCAGAGTCATGCTGTCAGTTAGCAGCTGCCAGAATGACACAGCGACCACTTCAGATTACAGTGTGTACTCCGGTAATTGTATATAGTTAGTGGGTGCTGTGTTTGCTGTGTTTGCTGTGTTTACGCTTACAGCTCGAGTATGCGACTGCAGCGCAATTGACACTCAGACACTGGCCAACTAACAACTATTCCGTAGGCTAGTTTGCAACTACAACTATAGTATATATAGTCATATGCACAAGTATGTCGGTAACTCGACTTCGAATCGGCTTCGAATACTGGTTTTGAAATTCATCGGAATCTATATAGCTGAATTGCAAGCTATTTGACGACCTTTGTCGCTGATCTGTTCTCTGTTCACTGCGAAAACAAGTTGTATTGAGACGCATTAGTGGGAATCAAGAGCCAGGCTCAGTACAGCCGTTTATGCGAACAGTCGCGCCATGTCGCAAATGCTGCAGTTGGACACTCTGGTCACAATGTTGGCCTGCCTAACCACAACGCACACCGATCTGGGTGAGCAGATGATGCCAGTGGACAATATGGTGAGTCATTGCCACAGCAAAAACATTCGATTCCATTAAACAAAAGCCGAAAAAAAAATAAATTTAAAGAAGCACAAGCTGAATGTGCAAATGCAAATCGTTGTGTATAATAATAATAAAATTAATAATAATAATAATAATAATAATAGTAATAATAATAATAATAATAATAACCCAATTGCGCTCAGTTTTGGATACAGTTTTGGATACTTGTAAAAAGACGCTAATCTGGTTTCCACAAACACAAAATGGAGCTAGTGGAAAAGTTCCGAGCCGAAAACATATAGTACTTATTTTGCAAATAGTAGATCTTAATCCCACAATATATATATTTATTTATACATATATACCGTTAACAATTAGTGATCTCAAAAACTAACTGACATTTACTTGAATATATTAATTTTTTTTTAAGCTACATTGAAGTCTAAAAATATCTTTAAAAATAGAATAATAATAATAATTCAAAATAACGTCCAATTAAAAACACGTCTTTGACGTCTAACCTTTAACAAATTTCCAAGCAAGTGTTTATAATGAGAACGCATAATGACATTACAATGAGTATATATAGTATATCTTTATATTATTCTAAACAGTAATCGCGTTGCTCTTATAAGTACAGTTCTTCACAATCGATTTGTAATACACGATACTAATCACGATTATATTTACATACGATTACATATATACGTCTATGGCTTGTGATGTACACATACAAATATAAATGACACTTACATCATACATATATATCCATACATAAATAAATACATACTTTTCATTCACAGACAAGTGGCAGCTGTCCGTTATCAGCACTAAGCACCATAACCACACGCATCCAGGCGCTTTCGAAAGATATTGTCAGTGCGAGAGATCAAATTGGCAGCCTGCAGGAGCAGCTGGTCGATCTGCGACGAGCGGGTACGCCCCGAGCTGCCCCAGTGATAACGGAACCCACCGGCTGGGGCACGCGCATGTAGGTAATCAATGTCCCTAGAGTCAGCTCTAATAAGGCAACACTTCAAACCCTTCATTGCAGTTTGGAACCGAGGCTCCTACAGTCGTCGGCGGCTACAATACCATCTGTCCCCAAAATGGGCGGTGGTAACAGCTGCCAGATGCAACAGCACGGCGTGGTGCGGATTCGTCCTCGCACCGATGTGGAGCCGTTTTTTGTGTTCTGTGATCAGAAGACACGTGGCGGAGGCTGGATTGTGATCGCAAATCGCGTTGATGGTAGCGAAGACTTCAATCGCAAGTGGGTCGACTATAAGTTCGGCTTTGGGGCGTTAACAAGTGAGTTCTTTATCGGTCTGGAGAAGCTGTACCAAATCTGCATCAGTGATGATTACGAGCTGCTCGTTGAGATGGAGGATCGCAAACAGGAGCGACGCCATGCGCTCTATGATAATTTCAGCATTGGCAGCGAGTCCGAGCAGTATCGTATCAATGTGCTGGGTAAATATCAGGGTGACGCTAGCGATGCACTGCGTGAGCATGTGGGCAAAAAGTTCAGCACGCAAGACGTGGACAACGACGAGAGCGATGCCAAATGCGCTGTAGTCCAATCGGCAGCCTTCTGGTATGGCAGCGTCTGCAATACCAGGTGAGTCCATTCACATTTTGTATAAAATCCCATTCCCATTGTATACATCATTTTATTGGCAGTAATCCGTTTGGAATCTATCAGCAACTACTGGAACGTGATGTGGATGGCTTTAAGGGCATACTGTGGAAAGGTTTCTATAGTGGCCCCAAGGGCTCTCTGAAGGTACTGCGCTTCCTAGTACGTCCACGGCAGATAACAGCATCCACAGTTCATACAACATAAATGCAAATATAAATACATATATTTTGTTTAATACAAAATAACAACAAAAATCCCATAACCTAATGATAAATAAATCATAAACCAAAATTAAAAATACTAAGGTATAAATGCATCAGTCAGGAGTGTTCGACCAGTATGCTTAGTATGCTAATCACTCAGTTGGAAACAGTAATTAAGTAATTACATCCTAATTTTACTTAAAAGTTAACCGATGTTGGTTCTGAATAATTAATAGGATATATAGTCAGATCGAACTATTTAAAGCATACATTGAAAAATCTTTGATGACTAAATTGATTTTTCTGCCAATATTGGACAATAATAGAGTGTAATTAGTACTCCTGACTATTAATTATCGGAACAATCATATTTGTCCATGGGTACAATTTTAGATTTAAATTTCATGCTATCAATTTTCATCCTAGACTTCATTTAGTCTGTCCCCTCCATCGGTGGCTGATTTCGTTGGACGACTTGTCGTTGTGGTTGTGGGATCCTCATAGCCCTTGACTACCAGAGCGTCGCCAAACATTGGCTTGAAGAATAGAATAAAGCGGGAGTAGCGACGTGCAGAGTTCTTGGCAGGAAACAGAAAAACAAGAAACAAAAAAAGATTACAATTTTTACTTGTATATATTTTTGTATAAAACTGTTGTCTGTTAAGCTTCCATAGACCATGTGAAAAGCTTTCGTTGAAGCTTTAAAGTTTGAGAAGCTCGCGAATTGAGATTCACGACAGTTTTGTATTTTGAATTGGAAATGTGCATGTTTCTTGAATATCACTTACCATTATAAGGCGGGAAAGAGCTTGGGAGGTTTGGGTGATCGTGCTGAATGACTTGGAGAACAATTCGTCGGGCAGCTCGAACGAAACGTTTTTGCGATCCAGTTCAGCGGCGTCGCTCGGATCGTTACCCCCGGCGCGTGCCCGTCGCTTGGTCTGGTCGAGTAAGGGGCGGAGACAGACATACATGTGAACGTAATGAAAGAGAAAGAGTAGAGGATTGTGAGTAAGCTGGCTTATCATAGGTAGCATTCTGCTATACTACGCAAAGGTACATATATATTCAATATGAGGAGCACAAGGCCATGGCTACCACTACAGATCGCAGAGTCGCATTGAAAAATCGGTTTTTGGTTTCGGTTTCGATTCTTTTTTTTTCAGATTTTTTTTTTTTAATGTTTTGTAGATACATTTGTAAAAATTCATTTGTTTTATTAATGGTTATTTAGCCGTAAGTTACATAGTACATATATGCGTCAATATTTACAAACATGAATACAATGGGTAGCATACAATTTAACTTATCTATTACCCTGACGACAAGCAAACTGAAAGTGTTTAACAGAATTGTAACTTAAGTCTAAGCTACAACAACAACGAACAAAAAAAAAAAAATCATACAGAGTTGAAATGTCAATGAAAGCGTGCGAGCATCAGAGGGTAACATAGGAAAGTTCACTCCTCTCTCAAGAGTGTGTGCTTCATGTGTGTGCGTGTGTGTGTATATTGAGTGTGTGTGATGTACATAAATTAGAAGACCACATTTAGAGAACAGACCAACGAACAATTTAGGTCCAGGCCCAAACAATTAGCCAGTTGGCCAATTAGCCAGTCATCGACTCAATTTAATAGCCCGCCTCATCGGAATCGGGGGCAGGGCTTGTGGCGCCTGCAATGCCATTTACACCACCGGACGAGCCCTGCAATATGGGTCCCGAGAAGCCCAAAAACTTGGATACGACATTGCCAAGGCCAGCATTCGCATTTCCATTGCCCGACGAGGAGCCACTGAAGGCGGTTATGGTGGTCAAAACGCCAGTTGTCAGATCATTGGCAATGTTGCCAATCGAGCGAATCTTCGGTGAGACGACGGCAGTGATTAGAGTCTGGAAGTCCTTAATGGGCACCGGGTTCTTAATGTCCCACTGCTTATTCTTCTCAATGTTGGAGCGATCCAGCTGCTCAATCACGCGTGTCTTCGTGTCCAAAAAGTTGTCGATCTTCTGCAATGGGACATGCATACAGTTGTGCATATGTTGGTGCGGTCGTTAATCAATTGAGTGGTTGCTGAATTGATTCGAAATACTTACGCCAAAGACAAATCCGAGTACGGCATTTTTCGCCTCAAATGTCGCTTCGGGCAGTTTTCTTTTGTTGCGCTCAAGCTCAGCGCCAAACACCTCCTAGAATTGGAGTAACGAGAGAATAGAGAACACAAAAGAGATTGGCATGGTGACATTGGAATCGCGTGACTTGTCAAATTGCTGGCAAAATAATTGCTGCTGTCCCATAATTGCAGCAGCTTCAACTGCAGCAGCAGTTTCTGATGCAGCGCACTTTGTGGCATGCTGTCTCAGTAAGTGGCAATCAATTCTTGCTCTGGCCATCTAATTGAGCTACTCAAACTGCCTTTAAGCTTAATGTTTTGATGGTAATAATAAGAATACATATTTATGTGCATATGTATATGTTCGTATATCGTATATATATATATATATATATATCATGTCTCTAAATGGACTAAACAAATCAAAAACGCTTAGCCCTAATCACTTAAGAAATTCTGGATACTTTAAGATAACTTTGAAAATATAAAAAATTAAAAACAAGAAAACCTTTGGCTTGAACACAGCGAGAAACACTTAATTACAAAAATAAATATATTTCCAATAAATAATAAAAAATGAGGAAAGAAAGCGGTATTTGAATTCCGAATAAAAAGGAATAAAATATAATGTAAGTCCATTGTCATTGTCCAAATGTCATTTAGAAATGAAAACCGTTGTGTTTAGACAGGCACAAACTAAATTTTAGGGGGAGTCTTTTTTCTGAGTGTATGCTTGGTGTAAATAAAATGACTTGAGGGTCGAACTTCAAGGCTGGTTAGACTTGACCCAATTTTGAGTCAGTCGTTGCAAGAAAACCAATCGAAATACATTAATGTGACTATAAATAAATACATGCACACACATGCACACACATACACGCACAAGCTACTTACGTCTATTCTAAAAGACACACATACTTGAGCCAACAAGGCGACAATTCGGCATTCGAGATACTTTTGCTTGTCCATGTTTAAAATTCACATCGTCATTGCCAACAACAACAAAACACTCGATATGTATGCATTTCTCGAATGTGGCCCCAGTCGCGACTCAAAATTTACTAATTTCTAAACAAAACGCATTTGCAAAGCGCTCAATCTTGTTGTGGTTGCCGTTTGGTTAATTTACAGTGCCTTCGGTAATTAAACGACCATTTTATGATGATTCCCTTCGACTGCCAAGCTTAATAGACTTACTATTTTACTTAAATAAATCATTTGATAAGTAGAAGACCGAGCTTAGAAGACTATTTGGAAAACCTATTCGTCCGTTTAAATTCCATTGAAACGAATCATTTGCTCAATATAACTTAACCCATTTTATGAATGTCATTTTGTAATATCATATGTCTATGAATGCTGAAAACTTGTTTGAATTTAATTCTTTTAACACTTAACATATGTCCAAATACCAATAGCGAATGACAAATAGAAAGTGAAAAAAAGTGATTGATTTTTTGATTCGATAATATTCCATTGGGCAGACAGCAATAAATTTGCTGAGCACCAAAACAACAGTTCACACAGTGCTGCAAATTAATTATAAACGAAAACCAGAAAGAAGAGCTATCTGAGGCACGTCGAAGATTGCATACTCGTGCCGAGCGGAGTCTTGCTGCTCCCATATGAAATTAAATACTTCATTTAAAATCATTTATCATTTTTGATTATTTTTTTGGTTGCCAAAACGTGAGAAATATTATAAAATGTGCAACTAGTATATACATATATATATATATATACTTGTTATGGGATCGGAGGCGACTCCTTCAGTGCGTTACACATATCACACAAAATGCATAATACCATTCCCTGCAAGGGTATACTACAGATAAAAAGCCAAAGCAGATAAGCTGATGGGCGCTTCTCCGATTTGTGACGTCACCAACTCACTCACAACCCGTCGCAATGCCATCATTATTTGTTTCGTTATCCACGCCCGCTGCTCGTCGCCTGCTATTCGATTTTGAAATGTTAGCGTAGGTCCGTAATAAGTTTTACCATATACAAATCCACATACACATGCACATATGTGTGTGTGTGTGTGTGGTTGTGCGTCATTTGGCTATGCGTTTGATTTCGCCCCCAAGGTCACAAACACTGTTGAAACGTTGGATGGATTGGTAATTGGATTATGCATTCGTATGCAACTATGCGTGGATCAGATTGAAACGGATCGAAACGGATTGAATTCGATTGAGTCAATAATATTGTACGGAATTGCGGAAAAAAAAACTGCAGCAGCAACGTCAGTCGACCACAAAATTAGCAAGCGCTCAACTGCAGCTTACACAACAACAACAGCAAAAACACCAGCAACAACGTTAACAAAATACAATAAAAAAAAAAGATACGCAATGAAGGTGCTGCCAGGCAGTTGGCAAGTGACTTTTACGCCTCAGTAGAAACTGCAACAACAACAACGACAACAACAGTAACGACACCAACAAAAGCAGCAGCTGCAGCTAGCGGGGCAAAGGAGCTTACAACAAGTTTGTGCCTCTCATGACACAATGGGCGCGTTGTCAGTCCCTGAGTCCATGAGTTGGATGCAATTTGCTTCCTAGTTACTGTTACTACTACAATTAGCTAGGCGCTGTGGCTGCTGCTTGTTGGTGTGTTGGCTTGCTGATCGTTGATTGTTGATTGTTGACTTGGTTACATTACCTCTGCATTGATGGGGTTCAACTCGGCTGGCTCGCTGCTGTCCTGGAGCGTGAGCGTTGACTCCGCTGGTGCCGATAACGTTAGTTGTGTGATTGCCAACAACATCAGCATCAGTGCCATCATGCATCCCGTTGTGAACTGCATTTTTGGTTGGGTTTGGGATTTCCGTTGTCCTGCTGCTTCGATCTCAGATCTAATGCAGTTTGCAAAACGAAAACAATGGAAAGAAAGAAAGAAAGAAGCGAAATCAGTTTTGATTATTTCAGGCGTGTCAAACATACACGGCGCATGCGCAATGTTGTTTGCGACCTTCGGACAGTGGGTATGCCCAAAAACAACACTCTCAACGGGCACGCACCAAACTGAATTGTTGTCGTATCAAATGGTATACTATGCTATATACACACAACAGCAGCAACACACAACTAGCAACTAGCAACTAGCAAGTAAGTACGACAACACAAGCAAAAACTTTTAAAGCAGCTGCCGCAGATATGCGATACTAGCACGTTCACTAACTTTAAGCAAATGACTGCAGACGAAAGTTACTTCAATGATTTAGCAGTGGCCAAAAAATCGGTTACACAGCCAAAGCGCCAAAGCGCAGTCGTCGGAGCTTTTGCAGTCGACGTCGGCGTAGCGCATGGCGCTCGTTTGGCCAACAATCAAAAAACCAACAAGAAAAAAAAACTAAAACAAAAACAAACAAATACAATGATGTATGTATACAGAGATATGGATGCATGTGTATGTGTATACGTACGTACAAGTATACAAAATGGAAGACTGACAAAACCGAATTGAATTTTATTACGCGCGCGCGCGCTCGCTTATAGGCGTCAATGGCTCAGCAGCAACAGCAACAACAGCAACAACAGCAGCAGCAACAGCAACACCAGCGATATCTGTATGCAAGGCGGCGTCAGCGTTGACGTAGATGTTAACGCTACCGTTGATCGTTGACGCCGACGCTGGCAGCACATTGAAGCTGTGAACAAGTTTTGAGCGCAAATTTGAACAAAAGCGCTCAATAAAGTGCAAAACTTGCGAACAACAACACCAGCAACAACAACAGCAGCAACGACAGCAGCAGCAACTTTAAAGGCTCTCAAAAGCCTCTTAGCGTGTTGTTGTACTATAGCAGTTGTAATTATTTGGTGGTTGTGTTTTTGCAATGCTCTTTTAATTTGTACTTTTGGTTTTCAATTAAAACACAAGTTGGTACTACTCGTGTATAACTTGCGTCTACTACATACATGTACATTACATATGCGCAATAATTTATTTAATGCCATTCTTTTGCTCAGCACGCCCGATGATCGTTTTAGATTGCTACCTATCAACTTATTAATATATATATATATATACAAACAGACTAGACAATCTTGGACATTCTAAAATTATGAAATATTACTCGTTTCAACGTACCACTTTTGTAAACTGTTGTATTCAACTCAAGAAGCCCTTCTCCACCCTACCCGAACTTATGCATACAATTACACATTTGCTGTCTATTGTTTATCTAATTTGGACTTTGGATTGGAACTCTGGAGTAAAAACGATATAATGTGATTTTACTAGAAGTCGCAGATTGATTTACATACAACATATCTGCCGGCTTCGCCTGAATATTTAATTTTTCTAAATATTCTCACCGAATCTTTGTCACTACCAAAAAGTTTGGCTGATTCTAATGATTTTCTAACATTTCTACATTTGCACGGTACTCAATTGAAGGTAAGCAACACAGAGTATACAAATGATATCTGAAGTAAATCGCGTCAGTTAATTGCCGTCAGGTGAGCTGAACAAAAAGCAGGTCAACACATTTGAAAATTTTAATAACCAAATTGCAAATAATGCCTGCCAAACACGATAGAATATGTAATCTGATGATCTGTGGCCTGACTAGATAATTTGGTAAATTGAGCAACTTGCGACTGGCATTCGAACTCAGGCAAACTAAAAAATCACAAATTAGCTAATCACTGTCTAAGTATGATTCTGAGAATACAAGTCAGGTCAGTTGTTCAATTGCATGACACTGAATGGCTTCGATCATCTTGTTTATATTCTTTTAAAATAATTATGTGAGTGAAGCAAATGCAAGGTGTCTGACTTGAAAATACCTTAAAAGGAGCTGGGTTTAATCAGTAGGCCAACTCTAGTTAAAAATAAAATTGAAGCACTTCATTTGACACGCTTATGCATGAGGTGGCAACCAGATACATCGAGTGTCCACCTATCGATAGTTTTAATAAAAGAAATAACATTTGATTAAATGAATAAATGTTCATATGTAAAGTCCCAGTGGTATTGGAATAAATGAGATAGACGACAGACCGCAGCAAAGCGTTGAGGAAGACTTAATGCAAAGGAAGCCTTAGTAAAAATCACACAAAGCTGTAATCGCTTGTGGGTCGAAAGGTTAAACCAGTGCTTGACAGAGTAACCCTAAGAGGTCAGTTTACAATGGCGCGGAATGTCGGGTGACGCAGAACCAGTGCAACCTGTGCTGGCTGCTGTATCCTATGGTTGGATCTGGGCTGGGTTGCCTTTTACTTTTGGCCTGCTTCGCCGTGGCTTAATTAACTTTCAGTTTTTGCAACCTTAACGACAGCTTTAAGGCCACTGCATATTAAAGACACACTTAAATTCAATGGGATGCATGCTAAAAACTCTTGAAATCAGCAAATGAGAAACGTGAATCTAGTTGAAATCCATTCAATCTAGCCCATGCTGACACACTAGAAGATCTCTGCAAGCTGACTTCAGCTTGCCTTAAGCACATTAACATTTATGCAAGTATTTAAGAACCTTTTCATACACTGTATCAGTTGGAAAAGTTGAGGCATATCAAACGTAATATGTCGATGTGATATATAAATATAGCTCTATCCCATGGTCGATTTTGACTAACCAATGAAGATAGAGGAAAATCCGAATGTCTTGTCGGGTAATTAGTTAATGTGTTTTGAGCAGAAACATTGTACATTTTTTTTTTTCTTTTTAATTGAATCAAATTTTTTTATTTCTTCAAAGGCCTCCGGACTGAACTTATGGTTATTTGGTTAAATTATATTTGACACTGGTTGTTGAATCCTTTTAAATCTCTCTGTCTCTCTATCTCTGTATATGTGTGTTGGGGGTATGTCTGTGTATGTGTGCTTGTGTGTGTACGTGTGGGTGTGTGTGTGGGAGGTTTATTAGTGACATTACTTTTTAAGCTGGGCAGCCGGTTTCCAAACCAGGAATGAGCACTGTAATTTCTCATCCACTATCAGCATTGCGGCAGCGTTGTCAAATTCGCCGCCGTATTTTGGAGCCGAGAAGATCGTGACCATCTGACGCTTGGCAAAGAACTTATAGCCATCCAAAGCGATCTGATGGCCGCGGCAAATGAGATCGAAGTCGTGCTTCTCCAAAAATTTGGCCACAATGTCAGCGCCAAATGTCCAACTGACGCCATGATTGTATATGCCCCAGCCCATGGTGTACTTGCTCGGATTGGCATACAGCAAATCGCATATTAGGCCCTTAGATGGGACATCGATGGGTCGCACAATGCAACGAATTTGGTCCATCGACGATAAGTCCGGACTGAGTCCGCCATGGCAACAGAATATCTTCTCATCCACAATGGCTGCCAGTGGCAAACAGTGGAAGCAGTTGTTGAATGTCTTCCACAATTGTGTGCTATAGCGACGCTTGCACTCATCATAAAATCCATAGATACTATTTAAGATGGCAGTTTCGTGACCGCCGCGCAGCAAAAAAAAGTTCCCCGAGTATTTGATCTTGTAGGCGAACAGCAAACAGATGGTCTCCAGTGACTGTCTGCCACGATCGACGTAGTCGCCCAAGAACAGATAATTGGATTTGGGCGGGAAGCCGGCGTCCCCAAACATACGTAGTAGATCGCAATATTGGCCATGTATGTCGCCGCAAATCTTTAACGGTCCCGTCAACTCCAACAGTGTGGGCTGCGAGAGAAATACCTCTCGCACCTTCAGACAGAGGCCATGAATTTCGCTTTCAGAGAGCTCAGCATTTGTGCCTGGCGGTGCTCCACGCACTTGCAGAAGTCGTGATATGATGCTGTCGATATTCATAACATCGCCCATGTTCCTGTAATTTATATTCTTTCGCTAACCAGCTATAATTTTGCGCAGAAATATGCCTAGTAGCTCCGATGTATATTTTTCCAAAATATTTTTCGCAGCGCAGCTGTTTGTAGATACAGAAAATGTCACCAATGTGACCACATTTCACAGAAAAATCATGCAAAAATTGACTATTAAAATTTCAATGTAGGACACACTGGTGCCTCAATTACTTAAGTGTGACCCATAATAAGAGCATGCGCGCCAATTAGTGTTGCAAATGTGTGGCTGCTGTTGTTATTGTTGTTTAGTGTTGTTTAGTGTTTCATGTTTGCCACTGGGCAGTTTGTAACCTGACATGCAAATGGGC
Organism: Drosophila imparisetae; assembly: GCA_035042265.1. NCBI lineage: Eukaryota > Metazoa > Arthropoda > Insecta > Diptera > Drosophilidae > Drosophila > Drosophila imparisetae. The sequence continues at coordinate 43,298 of JAWNLP010000222.1, read as the reverse complement.
CCGACAATGTCTGTGTTTTTTATTTGTATTTAGCCATATTAAACTAATCTGCTAACTTGTCATACATACTTGTATTTGACATGGCCAAGACCCCAACGGCGCGACGTCGCGTCGCTCAACGTTTTTAACTACCACAACGGCGCAACGTTATGTTAACGCTTAACTACACAACCCCTCCGCTCCGCGAGAGCCATTCAGTCAAAAACATATAAAGCATAATTGCGATGCGACTTATCTGTTAGCGTCAGTGTCTGGCGTCCTTGTCAACTTCGTTGACCTGGCTAAAATAGATCGCCATGCGTGCGCTCTCCCATTGCGTAAATGTCAACTGGCCGACGGGTCGACTGGGTCACATTTGTATATTTCTATGCGCAACATCAAAAATACATATATGCATGTATCTGGCCATCAGCTATGCGCGTTTGTAATGGCGCCTCAAATGTGTAGTATCTGCAACATGTTCTCCACTCGCTAGGCTGTCAGTTGTTACAACTACAATTTTGCGTTGCTCAATATGCAGCAGTTGTTTCTTGTTGATGTTGTTGACGTTCACAATGATTCGTCATTATGCATTATTCAGTTGTTTACTAATGTCACATGCTCTCAAGTTCTTTAATGCATTGCGATACGCGACAGACTCCTACTTTTGGATAGATCAGGGCGCCCGCAGTGCACATGGATAATGACTATCTAAAAAAAAACAAGTCCATTAACTAGCGAATGGCCCAGGGCGAACGCTAGTTACATTTAACAGCATGACCGGCCAAGACCTCAGCTTACTCTTGCACCAAGTGGCAGTGCTTGTGGCACAATTTCAAATGTCAGCATATCTAGCATGCAACTTTAATATCAGTGCTCGAAAATATTGGTATTAAATGGTATATTAAATACCTTACCTCTGGAAAGCACAGCTAAATTGAAACTATACAGAAATAGTAAGAATCAAGCAACGTCGATCTACTAATTTGGAATATATTTACGCTTATTGAAACTTATAACCGATTAGATCTCAAATCCATATAGATTGAAAATCGAGTTGGATTTAAGAGCAATCGAATGATATTTCGCTTTTGTGGCCTCATCGTAGAACATTAATGATAATATATTCAACTAATTTCGAATGCAATCAAATGCACGCTCTAATCAACTAGTAGCGCAAACATGATCGATCATCGGATACCCTGCAGACATTTCCAACATTCACTAGAATTGCGACCAATAAGTCAAATCTAAAGAATTTTTCTGCCACATACAACTTGGTTATACAGATATTTAATGAGTCCAGTAAGCCGCTGCTTTTGCAATATAAATTGAATAGTCGATTTCGAGTTAAGCACTTAGCATTTTAGTTAGCTGTTTGACCGAGGTAAAGTACTTCAACATAAGTATACATGTGCACTTGCTCCCAATTGGCGTTTCGAATTTAATTAATATAGGCGTGCCGACAATAACCATTTGGACATATCCCAGAACTTGTTCTTCGAGAATCAAGATTATTAATTATTGTACTATGCAAAGGTTAATTCTCGCTAGATGTGGCCGCTGCAAGCCGAATTCTCAATGGTGATTATTTAGTAAGCTGAAAACCAATTAATTGCAACAGGTAAGCAAAACAGCTTATAAAATATTTATATTTATATATCTATATATATATATATTTATTTATATTTAGATATATATGTATGTGGATGTGTGTGTATATAAGTTATTTGCTTCGGGGTGCAAGCTGCAGTTAAGCGGTTCGTGTTAGCCTTGCTTAGATAATTCTGTGTAAATCACTAAGCAATAACTGTTTGAAGGTTGTCTTAAGACAACATAAAAGCTTACTCGTTATTGCTAACAAATTTAATAAATAGTACACAGATTGCTAAATGTATTACAAACATTTTTAATTGACCCAATAAATAAAACAAAAACAAAAACGAAAACGAAAACATTAAATGATGTTTACTCTAGTTGAGCGCGATCTAAATATACAAATTTGCATAAAGTGTATTCACATAAAATACACATTTTGCACAAGCCTTGCTACATACATATTTGCATATACATGTATGTATGTATTAAAACATTAATGTTTGCCTTAGCTGTTTGAGCGTGTGAAAAGCACATTCCGAATATATGGCAAAAATCGACTTGGCCATTGATACAAATACAGGAATATTTCTTTGTATGTATGATATATGTCCTCTTCTGCCTGTCACGATTTCATAATGCTTATTGTTCACTTTTTTATGGCTATATGGTATAATTATCTAACGTTAAATAATTTTTAATAAAATCTATTTACATAATGGAAGAGCAACACCAAAGCAGCAAGCAAATATCAGATGAATGCGTATGTGAAAAAACAAAACCTAAAAGGCTATGTTTTATTGCCAATTTGATAAGTTCGCAGTTACCCAAACATTTATTTGTATAATCAATTTCGAGCCATAGGAAAAAAACTGTTTGGGAAAAGAAAAAAAAAGTATTCATTACGAAAATAAAGGCATCAAATGTGTTAAAACGGTCAATAAACTTATTGACCGACTTATGCAGATGCACATACACTATACATGTAAACAATCACTAACACACACTTAACAATATGAGAGACAAGTTGTTGATATGTAACAGTATGTGTGTGTGTGTGTGTGTGCCCAACGCCCCCTCGCTGGTTTGCCTTCAACGCGGGCAGCTTGTGCTCCACTTTCATGGCATTTACTTTCGCTTTTTAAATACAGATACACTGATATGTGCATGTGTGTGTGTGTGTGTCAGTGAGTGTGTGTCAGTGAGTGTGTGTCAGTGAGTACTCATCGCCTCAGCATGAGTCTTTGTTGTCCAAATTGTGTCGACGGCTTCTGCTGCTGTGTTGGCCTGAGGTTTATCTTGATTTGAGCTATCGCAATCGAGCCAAGTCGATTCGACAAGCGAGCCAAACGCACAGTTTCTCAACGACCTTGAGACTGTTACCGGTTTCTTTAGGCCAACCGCAACGTATTGCCTTAATATGCGTATGTGTATTTGTCTGCGCCCAAGCTGTGACTATCTGTACCAGCTTTGACTTTTGATCGTGCTCATCTTCTTTACATTGGCCTTGCATCGGCTTAATATAGTTTGACATTCGCATTCGAGATCTGAAATATATTTTAAACTAGATCCTAGATATATATATTTACAATGGATTAACTTTTAATTTTACACGCTTCAGCAAGAAACCAGACTCTCAACTATGAACAGAAGGCAAACAGTATAAGTATAAGTTAATGTTGTCTTGTTTCTTTAACAACAAGAATTGGTAACGGGCACAAAAAACCCTATTATGTAGCCAGTAGGGTGCCATTTGTCTGATTAATTTTTAATTTACAAAAATCAAATCATTTATTATAAATTGATTTGCTTAAAACTGATCTCTATGTTGGAAAATGGGTGCTCAAGGTGATTTGGTGCATTGAATTCAAATATATTTAATCCATTCAAAAAAAAACTACTCCAATAACTAATTGCTAAAATGAGTTGATGAAAGCGATAATAACGTTAATAAGTTACATTCAGTTCAGCAGTTCATGAATGAAATTTGTTCTCACAAAGAAAAAACGAACAATAATTTTAAGTTTTTTCATTTTATTTGTTGCTTAAAAATATGAAATTCAATTGTAACTTACCTGTTCTGTAGAATAAATAAAACTCCCTTAATAGTTAAGATTTTGTATAATTTACTTACAGTTTTTCGTGAGCAACAACTACAATTAATATAAAATAAATAATTTATTTAACTATCTAGTTATATGAACGAAATTCCAATTGTTAAATCACAGAGACACTTCTACTTATGAATGAACTCAAATTTGATTTGTTAACTTATTATATCAGTATAAATATATATCCGCACTTTACAAGATTTGTTAAAATTACATAAATATATTTAAAGTATTTTGTACTTAGGTTTTATATATATATATATATGAAAGTCTTGACTCTTTGTTTGCATTCGGTGTTGACATGGACCAACCTAATTTCGATTTCGGTGTTTCAACAACTGCATGAGTTATTAATAAATGTATGCTAATCAGAGCCGTTAGCCCGCATACACGCACTATCGCTAATACTACACATTGTATAATTAATATTTGACATATGTGTGTGTGTGTGTGTACATGTATTTCGTGTTGCAATGCGAAGAAAGCGTCATTCACTTGACTATGTGTTGTTGCTGCTACTGTTATTGTTGTTGCTGTTGTTGCGTTTGCTGTCAATGCAAACTTTGCCTAAACCACAAACTGGCCCATTAACGAAGCTTGGCTGTTTAGCAAGTTCGTTGCCTAAGTCATTTGGTTTGGCACATGTGTTTTGAGGATTTTTTGGATTTCGATGCTTTTGCACCGATTCGATTTTGGTTTTTCACGAATATACATATATACAAGTATGTGTGTTAATGTATGCAGATAACTCACCAAATGTGTAAATATTTTAAAGCTTCACAAAAGCACATAAAAAAAAACAAACAATTTATAAAAAGCTTCCACTAACATTTGCCTTTGGGTATGAAGAATTTGGACGGAAAGGCACAAAAAAAAACAAAAGAAAAATAAAAACACCGTTCATCAGCACTGACGTACATACGAAATAAATAACAACACCCAGCTGTCCCGGAATGTCACTTGGTCTTGTGAAAGATTCACGCATAACTGAAACAGCTTCGAGCGCAATGCACAACTCACAGAAAAACGAGGCTCAGAAAGAAATGTGTGAGAGCCATAATGTAAAAGTTAAAAGTAAGAGTTAAGAGTTAAGTAAAAAGCATGTTCAAGTAGTGCCCCCCATCTGCCCGTTGGCATGTAACTTGCACTGAATAGAAAGTGACAAAATATGCGCTTCGCTGACCAAAGTGGTAGTTGTGCGTGTGTATAAGACAATTGCGAATACCGAAGGGGAAATAGAGACAGCCAATGGCGCCAATCAAATCAAAGCGAGCAAACCGTTAACGATGACGTCAACAATTCAATTGTGTCACGACCAGCTAACAACAGACACTCTGTACAACTGATTTTTGGAGGCTAAATTCGACCCAACACGAAAATGAGAAATTAAATATGAAAACACGGCTAACAAAATTGAATTGGATAGAAGCGCAAATAAATTTTACTTGCGAATAAAATCAATATTCTTAAATTTAGGAAAAATGGTAAGTAGTCTAAATGATTGCAATCATGAATAAGTTAATATCTATACTCTGTACGTAACGGGAAAAGAGTATGACGTGACAGCTTCAAGGGCTGTCAACGGTTCATTGGCCCCAAAAGCTTTATTTTTTTGGGAAAAAACAAATGTAAAACTAACCACTTCTGGTTTGCAAATTGTGACTCTAGGCTAGTGTAGCTCTCAAACTGTACTATGCAACGTTTTCGCGTAATGCGCACATTGCAAATAGCACGCGCCCCATCTGATCTTTGACCTGACTTTTTCGTCTTTTACTTTAATTACAGTTCATCGGCTGCTTGCTACAGTGAAGTGAATTTCACTGGAGCGTAACCAACTCTTTACCTAACACTGTTTTTTCAGAGAGAATACTTTAGATATGCATCACTTGCACTGTTCAGTCAGCCAGGCCAACTGCCTAGCTTGGACGCTTTATGGCTTTCGCACAATCCGGACCAGATAAGAGTGAGCCAAGCCACATTACGACATCTGTGTTTTACGCTTTCTTAGCCGCTCAAGTAAGCGATGCGAATTGTTTGCGTATTCCCTCTTGTTTGGCTATCTTAATCTGTTGCAACCTAAATATTGAAAGACTAACTTTTTATTGCTTATAAGATAACCAAAAAAAAAAAAAAAAAAAAACTATATAGAGGATATATGAAATTATGATAATGAATGCGTTTAATGGACGGCTGGCTTCATATGATGGCTGCTGCTCGAGAACAGTCCAGTGGAGGCGTGCGAGGCCCCGCCCGAGGCACCCAGCGATGCATTTAGTAACAGACCCAAGGCGCTGCTCACCAGATGCGAGGCAATCTGCTTAACAAATCCGCCCGAATCGAAGCCGCCGCCAGCCGATTCTTTTTTCTTCTTTTGGGCGCTCCCATGACGCTCCTCGGATGCTTCGACGGGCCGGAACTTGGACTCAAGGAAACCGCTGAGGAAATTCTTTGTGAAAGTCAAGGGCTGTGGCAGACCTTCCTCCTCCGGATCCTGTAAATGCAAGTAAAATCAGATTTAACTTGTGATATTAGACACGTGCAAAAGGGTTAGTAGAACAGTAAGAAATTAAGGGATGGGTAAGCCAAAGCTAATATGTAATAATTGTAAGTACTGCGCTCAATGCGGCCAACACGGTGCCCACAAAGTTGCCCACAAATAGTCCATTGTTGATCTGCAATCGAAGGGGTAATATTGAGTTGTAGTTGTGAATTGATTCGTTAACTGGTTGATCTTCAACGTACCGCTCCGCCACCGCCAGAGAGACCATCAAAAGCTGTGCCCACATATTGACCCAGCACAACGCCAAAGTTCTTGTTGCCCGAGAGCAGGCCCGATATCAGCGATGTGCCTGTGCTGATCAATGCTTCAATATCCAGGCCGCCAGGCTGACAAAATATAATGATTACATAATTATAAAAGAATTCTTCAAATGCATTTACTGCATTCGAATAAGAACTTACGCCAAAGAGCGTCGATATCACGCCAGTGAGTGCTCCAATCAATGCACCCACATCCGAGCCACCCTCGCCCTGCAAGAGAGTACATTAGTTATTCACTTGCTTTCACTTTTACTCTCTCTCTCTCGCTCTCCCCCTCTCTTTCTCTCTCTGTTACTCACGCCACTTAAGCTTCCAATGATGCCAACAAGACCACCGCCATTGCCACCATTGCCACCATTGCCCTCATTGCCAAAGTTATCGCCACCGCTCTCCGTGGATTTGTCTTCGTCGTCCTCCTGCTTGGCGTTGGTTGTCGTTGTTGTTTCAACTGTAACATTTTGCGACTTCAAAGGCGATCGATTAAATATATAGTTATTTTTTTGAGCAATCTTTCTACTTTATCATTCAATTTATTCTACTTAACTCATAAGCAAACAAATACCATATGCTGTTAAGTCAAATGTAATCTACTCTGAGGTACCTTCCCTGTAAGGAGGTTCAAAAAACCGTACTTATTGTCATATATTTTTTTAATATCACTTTAGGAAAGTTAAATGAAATCCTCAAATTTGAATTGACTCAGCTATTTTGCATTTGCTTATGGTTTTTATACACACTTGCGTACTGAGTATTCGGTTAGTCACATTAGAGTAAGTATTATTTAAAGTCGACTACTCACAGCATTGTCCAGATCAGCGAGTTCATCATTTCCCAGAGTTTGCCTTTTGCTTCCGCCGTTTTTCTCATACTGTTGTATAACCAGATTTTCCCGGAAATCGTCCTGCATATTCAATTGATTGGCCTTGGATCACACATAGTTCAACACTTCAACCCTTACAAATTGTTTTCACCAACTGTTTACTCACCTCCGACAATATGGATTTGATGATGCGCATTTCCTCGGGCACTCGTTCTTGTTTCTCTACAGGCTCTGGCTCTGGCTCTTGATCTTGCTCTAACTCATTGGCTGCTCGCTTGTGCAGCATCTTGTGACTGGCCTTGGCAAGCGGCCCATCCACTGTGGCGTATTTTACAAGATGGTCCAGGGCTCTCTCAATTTTCGCATCCAATTGACTCTTCATTTGTGGAACCTGCTGCATAATGCTAAGTCTTAGGTGTCCCAGACGCTCAGTCACACTCTCAGGCTTCTCTCCAGATTGCTGAATATCAAGGCTCTGCTGCTGCCGCTGCTGCTGCAGCTGCAACTGCAACTGTTTTTGCTGTTGCTCCCTGAGTAGATCCTTGAGCACTTGCCGGAACTGCTGTTCATTCTTGTCACTGCTCAACACTTCCATGGCACTACTCAAAATGCTGAGGGAGCGCTGATCGCGTGCCATTTGCTGTTCAATTGCATCGATCTTGGGCAATATGCTGGCATCGTGCTGCTGAATGTCGGCAGACTGTTGGAGCAACTCCTTGATTTCCTGCACCAGATGCTGCTCCATTTGCTCCTCGGCCTGTCGGGCACCGTTAAGCAATCCCAGGCCAGTCAGAGCACGCAACTCCTTAGGCGGCAAACTGCGCTCCAGCCGGCGATATGCACCGATGGCACGCAGATACTGCGACTGCATTTTCATTCCACTGGGCCGGGCACTGGTGCTACCGCAGGAGCAGGCGCATATTAACAGTCCCAGCAGCAAAAGGGGCAGTGGCCGCCCTGTGTTGCTGATCATGATTTGGTCAGCGTACTGAAACTACGCCCAGGAGTACAGTTTACTTTATATATCAATCAAATGTCGCATTGCCATCCAATAAAATAACATATCTTTCGATTCAATTCGATTGAGTCCAATTCCAACATTGGAAATAATTTGTTTTCCGCTTAGTCGCGTGTGGGCGTGTCACTGCCGCCCCTTGGCTCCGTTGGCCGTCGGTTCAATGCACAGTCTGTTACATTGGGTAACCGTTACTGGCTAATGTATCTTTAATATATTTAGCTGATCAGCGGGCCATGTCTTTACTGGTTTGCCTAACTAGTTCATAATATGCTAATTTCCTCAAAAACACACATAATTATAGTTCCATGTGAATGCCAATTTTGTGAAGATATTTCAATTCGAGCACTTGTCGAATGCTCAAGATAATATTTTTAAAATCTAGACAGATTTGCCCATTAAAAACATCATTGAACCACTTGACAAGGTGAACAGCACTGTCAAGAACAAATTTGACCAGGAAATCAATTTACAACGAAAAAATATATATCTTCAAGAACCTCTTGGCATTGTATTGTAAGCGGCGTTTTATCAAGTAAAAAAAAAACAAAAAAATGTACCCGTCAAGCGGAACCTAGTTTAGTAATTATGAAAAATAATAAAAAACTTGCATCCCTATTTAAAGACTTGGGTTGTCCAGACGCAGACGCCCATCATTCTCGGCTAGATACAGTGTGTCCGCCAAGCATTGTTCCGTGATCAATTCCTCCACGCGCTCATTCATGCCCTTGGCCTTGCGATCGGTTAACACTTCGGGATACTTGAAGGCTGGGCCAAAGTTCACACTGACCTTGGCGCCCTTATATATGGAAATGGCCGGAAAATAGTTGCCCCCATAAAGATCCTCGAAAGCCACGCCCTGCGACTGGCCACTCTTGAAGAACTCAATGTAGCTGCCGCTCAAAAGGTTCAGGTTTTTAAGTGCCTCGGCTACTTTGTCCTTGTCCTCGTAGTACAAATGCGATTTGACTTTAACCAGCGGGCGATCTTTGAATGTGTTTGGTAGGTAGTTGAGTGTGGGCAGCTCGGGTAGCTCGATGAGCAGGCCCAGTGTGTCGCCCTCGCCATATGCCTCACTGTAGTGCGTGCCGTAGCTCTCCGTGAACTTGGTTCCCTTGAGCGATCGCCAGGAGTAGCCGAATTTGTCGTAGCCTAGCGGCGCCTGCAGATTGCCGAATTCCTGCCCCCAGCCGATACGCGTCGCTGCACCCTCCGGCATCTCCTCAATGGTGATCTCGTAGTACCATCTGCCTCGATTTACAGAGTGGGTGGCGCGCACTTGAGAATATCCACGCTCGCCGGTCACCGCCAGGCGATCCTCGCTGATCTTCAGCTGCGGTGCACGATCGTGCAGCGCCAGGAGCACTGCGTTTGGCACCAGCGTCCGATATAGCCATCCGGGTATGCGTTTGCCCACCCAGTCGGCGTTCTCATGGAACTCCTGGCGGAACGGCGCATGCGGATCGGGCTCGGCGAGTATGTAACGATAGCCATCCTTATTGAATGGATGATCTAGCGGATAACCGCGCGGCGGCAGTTTCACATCCCAGCTGGGGCGACCCTTTTTGCCCGTCGGCCCAGCATCGGTGCCCGGAAATTTACGCTTCTGTCTGTTGCTCTTGGCGAACGTGGCTTGTATGTTACCATCCACGGTTAAGCGCAATGCGCCCGTTTTGCTCATGACCTCATAGTTTGGCTTGATCTGGCGCAGATCCTGATTTAAAAGCCCGTACTTGGCACCTTGCTCGGCGTGCTTCTCGTAGACGAACAGCGTGTTCACATCCTTGAGCAGCGATCGCTTCACCGTCGAGTACCAAGACTGCGTCAAGCGTCGCGGCATCGTGGTCATTGCCTCCCAGTTTTGCTCAATAAAGGGTATAATCTCCTTGTCCCTGCTAAACTGTATGAGCTGCTTGCCATCGCGCAAAGCCGTCTGCTGCATATTCGCAATCGCGCATTGGCACATCTGAGATATTGTGGCCTGACTTTTACGAAAGCTTTCCAGGCCGGTGCCCGTGCAATTTTTGCACACAAATACATAATTGCAGACAAAGGGCAGTATTTTGCCCTCGGCCAGTTGATATGTTATGCAGGTCTCGTGTACCCAGCGCGAGCATGTTGCACACAGCAGCTCGATCAGGTTCAGGTTGCGTTCCTTGCCACAATAACAAATGCCGGCTGCGGTCGGCCTGTCGCTGGCTTCCCCAACGCAGCCGACGGTGGCAGAGGTTCGTTGCTCTTGCAATTGCATTTTGTCGTCGTCGGTGGTGGCCTCAGAGGGGGCCTCAGAGCTGGTCTCCATTCCGGATTCGTCCATGGTTAGTTATTGAATCTAGTTGGATGAAAATATGTAAACAAATTAATTGTGTTGTCAGAATAAGTTGCGACGATTTATCGAAAAATGTCAAAAAGTCAAAAAAGTCAAAATACTTATTTCGAAACACCAAAAATGCTAATCATGAAGCTCATTTACCACTCATTTCAATGATCGCACACGTTTTCCACATTAGAGCAACGCACCCTACAAGATCAGAGTGCTCAAAAAGTCATTAAATTCTCAAATGGCATCTCATTAGCCACTCTATTTGCCATTATGCCCACAATTGCTTCAATTTTTAACTGAGAGAAAACATTCGACCAGCTGCTTGAAAAATCATTAAAAATATTCAACTTTGTTCAGGTAAGTGTGGCCGACTAAAGTATACTTCGTAACCAACTTCAAATTGTCCAAACACACTTAAAAATCAAAGCTGTACCTCTTAAGATGTGCCTCTTCAGGGATCGGCCAAGTTATTCAAAATGGTATTATGGCTTTATGTGCGCGATTCGAGAACTCCTATAATCCCAATATCTAATACGCTCCAAAGTTAAAGTCTTTTAGTGACAATATATATGATCAGATATGCCTCATTTAGCCTCAGCAACTTTATTAAGGCAATTTTTAATGGGCACAAGGTATGAAGAAAAAAGGTCTCAAGTGTCATAATTATGTGTCCTTTCTAATAACCCCTCTCCAGACGAAACAGTCAAAATAATCAACCTGCGGATGAAAGCTCTGCGCATATCTCCGCCTGGCTAGACGCTCATAAAGCCGAGCTAACGATCAGACCTGGGCATGACATACAAGGAGACAAGTGAGAATGTTAAATGTACTCGATAAATCTATACCCCGTAAAAATAATTTGATTAATAATCATAACATAACATACATATATATATTATTATTTGGATTCCGTTGATATTTATTCTAAGTTTGTTATACTTTATTTGTTGCAAATTGTACGAAAACTTCATTATTTGTACATCCTGTGCCGCATAATAAGGTATCAGAAAGTTAAGCAAATGTTTTCAGCAATCATGGAATACATTTAGAATGTAAACTCTTGAGCACCGTCAAAAGTCGCTTCAAATATCTACATACAGGATAGCTACCAGTCGTTCAGTCCAGACTCAACAAAGGGGACATAGTAGCTGAAGTGCAAAACTAAATTTAAGCACTTAGAAAATTAATGTGACTTTCAGTGCAAATAGCTGGAATAAATGTCTAAAAATAATTCAAATATTCCAGTCAGCAACGGTAATATTAACATGTTTTTATGAGACTTGAACAACATCAAAATATTTAATGCGTATTTAATTGACCTTATTGCAAAAACCCAAAGAATGTCCGAGTAGCACAGATACATAGTTATATATACACTGATTTTGAAATGCCTTATTGACAGTCAACTCAAAGCTTAAATCTTTCATGACAGCTCATGAGAGGTCTGTTAACATATTGCTCTCTATTTGTTATTATTTGGTAATATCCTGTTTAAATGTAAATATCTATAAGTATTTTGTCAAGAGTTCTAGTAGTACAAAATAAATGCGAAAAACATATTTAAATTGGTTAATATGATGATCTATCGATATCAAATTCAGTGTTCCCACTGACTGAATTTCACAATTCTACCATTTCAAGGTTATTCGGATAACCTCTTCCACTTCCACTGCCACCCCTTAAGCTTGGGCTATTTATTTATTACATTTGAAATTGAAATAATGGCTGGCCATTTAACCCAAATCTCGAATTCTCAAACCTCCTATCATAATATAGTTGCCAGGTTATTTCATTGAAGGCAGCCCAAAAATAGCTTGCTCCGGTTAATAAAGATGATCATTTAGCATCCGTCGCATCATGTCAGTCAATTTTGTTTGTTTTAATTGTATCTGAACTTTTTTCATATCATTTCGTACGCCATTTCTCAATTTCCACGCTGGATTGTACTGGGCATTCCGATGTCTAAGACGGAAGCGGAAATAGCGACGCCAATTCGTGGTAATGAGCAATCAGCAACGCCAGCAGCACTTGACATTGCTGGGGGCACAAATGGTCGACCACACAAAGATCACGAGTACTTACACATACCTATATATACATATATATGTATATGTATTGTTATATGAGTATACAAACAATACAAAAAATACACAAATATAGCTACGAGTCTAAAAAAAAAAATAACTTTACAATTTGTGAGCGCAATTAGGGTCTGTTTACGAGCATTGCGATAGCGAGACGAGCTCAAAGCACAAACAAGCGACAAGCGACAAGCGACAAGCGACAATCGACAGACATCGGCAGTCGTCGAATGGGAAAATCAGTTCATCAAAATAAAAATCAATTTACGAGCAGGCAAAAGCCAAAGCGTTTGAGTCTGCATCTGTGTATGTGTGTGTGTGTGTGTGTGTGTGTGTGTGTATGTTATATTAAAACATATCTTTGTGCAAGAAATAATAACCTTGCAAAATCGTTTGACTTCGTTTTCGTTAGCTTGGCAACGCAACGTTGACAACACAAAATTAACAACAATACACAATACACACATACATATGTATCTTTAAAGAAAAGACATAAAATACAAAAATAAATATATGTATATATATATATATATATATATTTATAAACTTTGCACTTCTATTAGCAATTTATGACTGCATGATAGCCGCACTTTGAGTTGTGACAGGAATTGGAGCAGGGCTACGAATAATTAAATACTCAAACACGCAAGCATTGCTGTTGTGACAAAATGACTGCCATAAAATCTATATGACCACCAATACTAACTCGTTCCCCAGATCTTATGAGAAATCACATGCACCGCAAAATGGACATGACAAATAGCCCCATAATTCTCATAAGTCGACTAGTTGCTGCAATTTCAACCTGACAATCAGTAACAGTTTTTCAAACTGGCTATAGATATTTTACACCTGAATACAGGGTATACACAAACATATATACATTATATATACATGTTTTACTTATTGCTATTTAATGGATTTGAGTGTGTACTTTAGCTTTCTGGCGCTACCAATAATCTTTCGCTCTAGTTACACAATTGATTTAGCCTTCAAGCTGTCTTTCTAGGTCCCCCAGCCAAAATGCCATATAAAACCAGCAGATTTGGCCTCCAAGCATCCATCCTTCATTTGCGGTTAGCTCACAAAGCAACGCACACATATACATATTTATATGTACATGTTTATATGTATATGTCGTCAAATAATACTATATTTGAATGTGTATTATCGACTAGATACCAAGCTAGTTGCAGCTGATGGCTTTGATTGTGATTATCGAAATTGATTACAACTTGCAGGACTATGCTCGTCTCTCCTATGCTTCCCTCTCGAATGCTTGGCATCCACTAGCGACTGTGCCATTCTGCCGCTGACTTAACCCAAATAAGGATTTTGCGCCAACTCATTTGAGTATTAATTTTTTAATTTTGTTTCTTACCAAATCATTTCAATCAGAGTCAGACTGTTCACTTTTGCGAAGTCATTGCGACTATCCTCCGGCAATCTAATTAGTTGCCGCACAACGCTGACCCGCTGCGAATAGCCTAAAACCCCGAAATGTCACAGAGGCGCCGCGCATTGTGAGTTTGCATGACTTTTGGGGTCGTGGACCCAATAATAAAGTTATTAATACATATATATGCATATATCTGTATCTGTATATTGTGCGTCGACTGAGAAAAAATTAAGCACAAAGTGCCAACCTGATCAATATCACGTAATGGCCAAAACGACGAAACGCTGAAAATGATGGAAAAAAATCGAGAGTGGCAGCGGCAGCCCCGAAACTGATAAATCATCATTGTGCTGTGGTGTGCTGTGTTTTGTGCTGTGCTGTGCTGTGCTGTGGCCTTTCCTTTAACACCTTTTCACACTGTTAGCCAAGCGAGATCTGACTGTTAGTTGCTACTCTCACAGTTTACTGCTTTGGACTGGTGGACCGCGGCTACAATATAACTGCTACATGGACTGGTGTGCCAATCACCCAAATGACAGCTCAGCCCCAGCCAGAGGCCAGCCATCGAGTTGTTAAAATGCTGCTTTGATTTTAATCCATTATAATTTGTTATGCTACTTTGTCTAGCCTGGCAAAGATATTTGAATTTGCCATAATGGATACCCTGTATCCAGAAAGGTTTGCTTTAAACCTAAATTAAACTGATACTGGACTGGACTGGCCTGGCCTGGAACTGGGCACTTCTCTGAATACAGCTTGAAGCAATTGCAGTTAGAAGGGATACATTTTGAATTTCAAAAAATATAGAGTGAAAGAAGCTAAAGTGGTTTCAAAACTTTTCATTTCTCATACATTGATAAGATATGTTGAACTTTGCACAGGCCATAAGATGATATCAACATCTATCTATTGCATCTACAGACGAGATTAATAGTTTTCGAAAGTCACTCAACGAATGATTAAATGATTGAAACAAAAAAGTGCTTTCCAATATTTCAGTAAAACAATGACTAATGGTGCATTATAATTAATATCGAGTTATGCGATACTCATCGATTTGTCAATATATAGACTTAAAGCTGCACTCACAACTAATAGATGCATTCATATATACGCAGTCGAGATGCAGATTGCCTCTCTGTATACTTGACAAATCAAATAGATATAAAAAAAATGGCAAATCGCAATTATTATCGACAATAAAAATATTATTCGTAGTTGACATTAATTAGTGAGGTGCTGAGGGTTGTTGCTTTTTAACACCCGCTATGAACATGCTAAAGTCAAAGGTCACAATTTGCAATTAAGTATGACTCAACTTATGGACATACAACAATATCGGTGCAAAGTTCCCCAACTGTCGATGGTGATAAAAGCTGCTTGCAAATATTTATCTCCAGTTACTCAATAAGCAGCACTCCGTCGATATCCATAGATATCTGCTAACAATTACATACATAAATAAAAATGAAAAATAAATAAAATATACTACTCAGATAGCAGAGAGTTATTCTGATTCAACTTTGAGAAGCTTCTGGACTGTTTATATCACTTATACCAAATATGAATTTATCCTTCAGTTTATATAATATCTCCTCAAGAAACATATTTTGTTGAAATCGATGACCTGCACTCCTTTACATAAGCTCTTTTACACATTTGAACAGGGTAGCAAGAAACGGAGAGAAATACAAATACAATTAAAAAAAAATAATAGTCTGGCAACAAGCTGTAGCAAGGGCAATAAAATAAGAAATAAAAAAATGAAAAAAAAAATGGACCCTTTTAACCAACTATGTTATCTTACACGGCTTAAATAGCTGGCAACAACA
The DNA here is from genome assembly GCA_035042265.1 of Drosophila imparisetae. Taxonomy (NCBI): domain Eukaryota; kingdom Metazoa; phylum Arthropoda; class Insecta; order Diptera; family Drosophilidae; genus Drosophila; species Drosophila imparisetae. The sequence goes on along the minus strand of JAWNLP010000222.1, from coordinate 27,322 downwards.
ATAACATAATTGACAAAGTCTTCGCATTTAACTGCTCCATTGAACATAGCAAGTGAACTCTCGGATTGCTCGAAGCATTGCCAGCTTGGAAACATACAAACATATATAAATGATTGTAAATAATTGCTCGACTATGATGAACTGAGGACAAACGATTAACTATGGCATTAAGCATAAGAAATCTTGAATAGCTTTAAGTGGGTAGCTGCAATTAAACAAGTATTTAAATCTTGAAAATATGTCAACGAGTATTTAGCAGTGCGGATCAAATATCTATTTGAGAACTGAGATGGATGAAGAACGTACTAAAATGCTGGACCAAATAGATACCCTTGACATATGTCATTCAATCATTCATTACCTCTGCCAACTTATACATTTTAAGTACCTTAAGTGGACGAGCTTGATCTGAGATTAAAACGCTTGTGTCGGACAGACGGCAGACAAACCTACGAGCATGGCGGCCAGCTCGTTTAATGGTCAAGCATTTAATTATTGAAGCACAATCAATTTTCTTCTTTTTTTGCTCTTCTAGACTCCAAGTTGTTCATGGCAAATCAAACTGATTTAAAACCACTTTTTTTTACTTAATTAAATGTGTGACAATGACACTAAAAGCGAGTGAAAAATACAATTCAGTTAATTTAAATTAAAACATTTAATCGAAATCCAATGTCCACTTTTTTTTTAATCACAAAACAGATTCAAATATTTATTAATATTCTATCATTGGGTATCAGCGATAATTAGATATGATTACACATTTTCCATTTCATTTCAGTTCGAGTGTAACTAAACAAGTTAACTTAATAGATGATCCAGGATCCGATCCATAAAGTATCAATATTCATGAACAGCATCACTAAGTTGCAAAGTTATCTTGGTGTACAGCAGGCAGAACATACATATATCCGAACTGTCCAGATGGGATCACTAAATCATATAGCTGCCATAGTAAGGATAGATTAAACTACAAAAACAAGTCATCTTTACTAAACTGTCCAGTTATGAGTAGTAATATGCTCCTCCAACCTCAAACTGCTATATCGAAGAGCATTTTGTTGTATGAATCGATCATTAACATTTAGATGACAGAAATTTGAATATGCTTTGCAAGGGTATGTAATCTTCGGTTTGATGTTCATTTTTGTTTTATTTATTTTAGCTAATCCATTAACGAATGCAGTAAGTCTAAGCTTCATTAAATGCAGAGCAACAAGCAAGCTGCGACTGACCGGAAGTTGGCAATTGTCCACATCACCGTAATGCTGAATAACGACATCGACATCGACATCGACACCGAGATAGATTATTTTGAAAAATTGTCTTTAATACTTCATTTGTTGGTCACTACTTGACTGAAGCTCCTACTTAGCACCGAGCAGAGATCACAGTGCAAGCTTTTTACCTTCGAGAACTGGTTGGGTGTGTATGTCAGTGTGTGTGTGTGTGTGTGTGTGTGTGTGTGTGTGTTTTGAGTGGTGGTGCGTATGATCTGAAGGATAACCAGTTGAATAGTGACTGTGGTAGCTGCAGTCACTGAATTCGCTCAATTCACTGGTTTGGGTTAACGACACAGAACAGCGAATCGCTTTCAAGATATGCATGGAAAACTACAAATTACGCATACGCCGTGTTGTTCGGCAAGAGCAATAAAAACAGCGCAGCTCAGATAAAGTATCTTGTCTTTTTACGATTACAAAATGAAGGCAGGCGAGCAAAAATAAATTCAAATCGACGCAACCCAAAAACTAGTCGAAGTTTGAGTCGGCACACAAATGTTGCAAGCGTTCCAAATTAGTTTAAGGTGAATTAGATTTTTACACAAACACAAACGCACACACACACACACACACACACACACGTTGATATCTATTGCTTTGCATATGCGCAAAATTATGAAATTAGTTTCAGTCTTCGTTTGCTTCGAAAAAGGCTGCCAAATCGAAAATGACATTTGAATTAACTTTAATGGCCGGTGGTTTTCGGCCAGTTGTCTTACAGATAAATCACAATTTGCATACCAAAACTGAAAAATTAAGGCGCTGTCTCTAACCTTTACCCCGAGCTCGATTCAGGCGGTTTTCCAGTGCCCCCAGAGGTCATGCACTCTTAGAGAAACCATTTGAATCATCTGGGTTCATGGAAGGTTGCAGTGATCTTGTTTAGATACCGATCATGCGCCTTCAACTGGCATTCATCATCAGGAACATTGTTCATCTGGCTAATCCCTCCAAACGAACAAGGCACATGTTGGATGATCACTTCATTAAGATTCCTTTCAAATTTCTTTTGTTCAATTGAAATTCAGATTAATTACATTAAGTTCCGTTCTAAAATCCTTGAAGAACAAACTTCTTTCGAGGTTTGTTTATTCAATAAATAATTTATGGTTTAAGCCAAATTGCAATTATCTGCACGATGCGTTAAACGATTTGTATGCGAAAGTAGTTTTCATTCAATAAATTGAATCTTAAATGATTGAATCAAATATGATGCCAACAAAGAACCCTTTAGCTCTTTTAGAAAGGAGAGCGAAAAATAAAAACAAAATGTAAATAAATAAATTAAAATAGAAATAAAAATTGCGTTGTAAATTTGTTTATTAAGGAAGTTGCTGATTAAATAAAAATTGATTTGCATAGCACTTGGAATGCGGAATTTGTCTATTCAAATATTGCGAACGGATTGAGCAATCATCTCATCGTTGAGGACACTTGCAGCAATGGGGTGAACGCAACTCGAGACTAACGAATATTATCAGCTGAAGCATAACTTCAAGAAGCGCTGGCCAGCAATTAAATGCATACTGCATGCACACACATACATTCGCATATGAGCGCGTACTAAACGCAAATGTGCAATAAAGATTCAAGAGATGGGCCACAGCTGTGAATATTGTGTAAGCCTAATCCTGCCCACGGGCTTCGCTAATAGTCTGACATACCAACCACTAAGTCACGAAGCGGAAATTTTGGTTGAGTGGCAAACAGGCCGCAGAGATTCGCGTATTATGATCCGCACACACACACACACACACACACACACGCGCGCTCACACAAAGCCTTTATTGCATAGCTACAACAACAACTACTTCCACACAGCTACTATTTCTCGCTCAAAAGTTTGACTCAAGCACGTCTTGGCTTTGACTCACTTTCGTTTTTTTCGCTGCTGTTGTTGTTTTTTTAATTTTTGAGTGCAACTTCACAGTCAAGGCGTTAAGCGTCTGATGCCAACAGCAACAGCTGCTCAGCTCAGCTCAGCTAAGCGTCTGCTGCTGCTGCTGCTGCTGCTGCTGCTGCTGCTTACTGCTGCTGCTTACTGCTGCTGTTTACTGCTGCTGCCTACTGCTCGCTGCTCGCTGCTTGCTGTTGGCGTCGCAGCCAGCCACTTGTACGGTTCGCCGCTTTGTTCGAGCTTTAGTCGGTAGTGTATGATAAAATCACGTTAGTAATCAATTGCAAGCCCACCAGCCAAGACCGCAAAGCCAGCGCCAGTCACAGAAAGGTCCACCATACTACTCAAATAAGTTCCAAAAAGTATAAATCAAGCCAAATTCAAGTATATACATATACATATATATACATATATATAATATATATATATATATATAAATATATATATTTATCTAAACAACAATAACAAAGCGTGTACGTATTCGTCGCCGTTGCCAACCGTCGCCGTTTAAACGCACTATAAACGTGGGGATATACTATACACACACACACACACACACACGTGCACACACTCACACACACACACAAATACACACCTACATACATATACCATTCATATATATGTAAATAACGCCTATGGTTCAACCAACAACAACAGCGGCTCATGCAGACTACAACAATAACTGCAACAGCAGCAACAACAACAACAGTCGACATGCCGAAAAATAGTTGCAATAAGCGAGAATTCCGCAAGAGTGGCAAAAAAAAACCAAACAACAACAACATAAACCAATAAATATAACTACTAAAATTGCAACAGTGCCAGCAAATCAGAAGACACCCAGAAATCTTCGAGGTTTCGAACAATATATATTGTTTGACTGTTATTATAAATTAATACATTTTTTTTTGTTTGTTGTTTTGTTTGTTGCATATACATTTTACATTTTTTGTTTTGTTATTTTTTTGAGTGTTGTGCATTTTTTTTTGTTGTGCAAATCGAACCCAGAATTATCGCGTGTGTCAATTGGCTTAAAGTGATCATTTGCAATTCCACCTTTACTTCTATGTTTAGGCTAAGAGCATAAAGAGTTAATTGGTCTTGCCCAATGTCTGCCCGTCAGTTAGAGACATCAAACTTGCAATTTATGCTCTAGCCTGCCCACTTCAGATAATGTGTTAGGCAACGGGAGCCGTGGGGAAGACAGGGTGGGGGAGCGCTCCAACCGTTAAAAGTGTCCAATGGTTGTAAGCCTAGGCCGTATAGTTTTTGACTGATGGTCACGTCGAAATGCAAAAGTCTCCAGTCATTGTAAACCCAAATCATTCACTTCTTCACAGAAAAAATTGTGAGTGGGGGGGTGGGGGGAGTAGGTGTCAAACCGACATAAGTCTCCGGCAGTTGTAAACTTTGGCTACTTATTAACAGACTGCCACTTTCAAAAATCCAATCAAAAATGAGTTCAAACCAAACTATAAGCAAAAAGTTTACCTTAAGGTGACTTTACTCGTGCCCCATTGTCATACGTAAATTCGTATACCATTTCAAGTATGTTTATTCTAAATTCGATGCTTCGATTCTCGCATATCATTTGCAGGTCAAGTTTCTTGCACATCTTTCTAGCAAGCTGACATTAATGAAAACATCGTCATTAACGTCATATTAACGAATCGATTCTAAAATGGATGCTGCTAAGTAAATTACGCATATGAAGTCGAAAAGATAGCATCGACTTCTTAGTACTCTTTATCTGATTTGTGTAACAATTGTTATGCTTGGTTTCTTGCTATCCAAACCATAGTCTATGCTCACAGTGTAGAACTCAAGTCTTAGCTCTTTAACTATTAATTTCGATGATCGCCCTATGAGACGATCGCATTAACATGTATACAAAATGGTTTGTTTAATTGCACCAAAAGAAAAGCGTGTTCGAGGTGTACGTGGACAATGGCAGGAAGCCGAGACTTCAGCTTTAAATGGAAACTAAAGACACTTTGTCAGACAGCACTTGCAAAATGTTGCTGCGTCATTCGCAATGTCCGTGCCATTTAATGCCACTCCCCGGTTGCAAAATCGCCTTCACATCCAACACACCATTCAGTCTGCACTTGTTGATATCATTATTTTTATTTATTTTTTGGATTGATTTATTTCACAGTGTATTTTTAGTTGATTTTTTTGTTGGTATCTATTCAATATTGTGTGAGCCCCATTTAAATTACGACATGCATGTTATGCACTCCCAATGTCATCCGAATTTATGGGCCATCAGCAATCGTCGCGTACGCCACATGGCGTATGAGAAATAATTAAAAGTATGCAAAATATGATGAACTATATGCATATTGCTGTGCGGATTGCTGTCAAAGCAACCAACTAACCACTTTGACAATTGTTAATGAGCCGAAACACTTTTAGCCGCTGAAGCTACGGCCAGGCCAGTAAAAAGTAAAAGCAGCCACATAAAAATCAGCTGCGCCTGAGCCACAGCCAGATGACATAACCATTGCTACAGCGACAGCTACAGCTAAGAGAGACAGACCGCTAGCCAAATGGGCTTCGTTGTCTGTTATTGCCGGTTTTGTGTCAGCTCTCATAGAGCCCCAACAATCGACACCCTCGAAACTCTTGGCACTCTTGGCACTCTCCAGTTTCGGTGATGACAATCTGCACTCTCCCTTTCTACATCGCCCATTATTATTATTATTATTATTTGTTGCCTTCGGCCACTCTGCCTCTCGTGCCATGCCTCTCTGTCTCTGTTTGCGTTATCTCTCTGCTTTGCGTTTGTTTTCATTTGGTTTTTGGCGCTACGCCCTACTTAATAGGCGCTGACCGTTGGCCATCATTGCATGTTGCCACGCACAGCTAATAATCGGCTAAGAGAAGTGTTTTCGTGTTATTGCTGTTGTTGCCAAATTGCCAAATTTATATATAAATAGTAAATACACAAATATATACTCACATACACACATACATTCGTAAGTGTGTGCGCACACCTATACACAAATACATACACTCACACACGCACTATTTGATTGATTGACTGACTGACTGACTGACGTGCAAATCTGTCGGCAATTGCGTTAAGAATGCAGCCTACAACTTTAGTTCCCAGTTGAGCATTTTACTATACCCATTCGCATATTCATACTCGTAGTTATGCTCATGCTCCTACTTGTAATTACACTCATACCCCACCTTCGCAGCATACATTGAACTTTGCGTCCCCAATTAAATCGATATTAATTCGTTATTGACATACTCAAATTCGTCTACAAAAAAAAACCCATTAATCGATTTGTAACACGAATTTGTGCTATTTTGAACTTTATAATAAGTGTTGAATTAATCAGTCAGCAACTGTATGCAAATGAAATATCATTTTGCAATGCTTATTTGTTTAGTGTAATCGAAAGCCAACCCCAATTCAGCTGCAGTATTTTAATAATTTCCTTAAACTACAGTTAATTATTTTCTGTTATGCATAGTTTTCAGCAGTTAACCTTTATCCTACAGCTTTTACCAGGTTTATATTTCCAACTACTTGGTACAAATATTGAGTATTATTTTGATTGCAATCACGCCATCCTTTCAATAGCTTTTGAGTTGGTTTATTATTTGAAATATTGAGTCATCATGTGTTATGTATACATAAACAAATATATACATATGTATCTGTCACGACATCAATGTTTTCCTAGGCATCTTCGTCATATTCAGCGTTGCATCTTTTTTTACAGTTCGCACGATTGCAATCTTTCTCCACTTTTTGTATTAACTTTAGCTTTTGCATTTTGTTCAAATCGAGCCAAATTTCCTAAAACTTGAAAGCTCACCTGCACACACACAGACTTAGATACTTTCATACACACAAACACGTACACACACACCCGCTTCACGCGGTCGGCGTTGACGATGCAGTCGCTGTTGACGTCGCTGTTGACGCCACTGCTGACGTCTGCGCTGTCTAAATAAAATTACATAATTCTTATTGCGGTATTTTGTGCACTGTTGTTGTTGCTACTTTGGTCGTTGTGATTTATAAATTGCTTTTACCGTTGTTGTTTTGCTGCTGCTGCTGCTGCTGCTGCTGCTGCAGTTGTTGTTGCGCACACTTTCCACATGAATACAATGCGCATTACTCATACGACGTGTTGTCCAAGAAAGGGTCAATAATTAAACTTGACACACACTCAAAACAGACACCTCATTGACTGCTATTCGCTACACTCATGCGAAAGCATCATACAAAAAATGCTGAAAATAGCCAAATTCAGTGTCAATTAAGCGTGTTTTTTTTGTTTGCCTTTTAGCCTTGCCTAAACCCTAGAATAACCAGAAAACATTCAAAAACTAAAAAAAAAAAAAACATAAGCGCTCACAAGTTACCAAAAAAAAAATAAATCTCAGCCACTTAAAAACAACAAATACGTATAACTGAATAGGCACACATGTGAACCTTTTTTTATTCGACTTTGTGCGATGTTTATTGACGAATTTGACTTTTAAATAAATAGAAAACAAGTTAATAAAAGCACCGCTCAATCTTCAGGCGACAAGGTCATCAGACGACCTTAAAAACGATTAACGTTTCAAAATAAATATGCAGCTGCTTGGCCTGCTCTCATTCTTCATTTCAATTCAATCTATTTAGTTTTAATGTATGTATTCGTGTGCTTATATCTGAATATTATTTCTCATTTTATCTTGCAGTTCCCCCCTCCCAAAAAAACAAAATAAAAACACAACAGTTGCAACAAAATGAAGCAGCCGAGCACACACCATACTATCCTGGCGCTGATCCTATGCAGCACCGTTTGCCTAATCAGCTCAAGTCCCCTGCCACAGCCGGCTGGTAACCAGGAATTGGATATGCTTCAAATACCGCTTGCCAATGGAAAGGTAAGTCTAAGTCGATTTAAGTAATGCCAGCCACGATAACAAAATATGCTCAGTAGCCGTGATCAGGTATATATTATAATAATACTACACATGGGGTCTGAGCTCAAACGGTTATGCAGACTAACAAGAAGACAGATGCACAGCTGACTATGCCAATACCCATTGATCCCAGAACTTATTTCTTATGCACTGTATTACCTTATTAATGGGTATACTGAAACTTGCAACAGGATCATAAATAAGCTATTTTCAACTCTCGCATCACGCATACGCTCAGTGGTGCGAGGGCAGTGCTGCCCTTTACTGCACTTATTTGTCGGATGAGAATGTGACGCATTCAGACAGTTGGTCGTCCAACTCGTTTGTCGAGCTTGTAGCAACGATAAAAAAAAAGTTTCCTTTTACTTTTTCGACGGCTGCGGCTGGGAGATTCAAGAAAAAATCAGGTCTTGGGGTCTGTATGCCGCAGTGTGATGGCAGAAAACCTGCGTGACCAGATCGGGGCAGTGGCCAATTGCAAGGAAGTTGGCACACTTGTTACAAGTTTCCTTGGCCCGCTCTAGAGCAACGGACAAGACGTGCTGCTGTCGGTCTGCCTTGGGTGTTGGCACAATCCGCATAATTCCCACTCGAAACGAATTCATTTGAAACCGGCTGGCTATGTGCATTAGTGTTCATATGTTGGGCAATATATCTTTATTATTTAATGGCCTCCGAAAAAAATGTATTTTTCCTGCGAATTTTGAATCTATTCGGATTAATTTTATCTATCGTACTGGACAATTTAATTGCACTTCGCTGGCACTTTCAAAAATTGCATAGCTTACACAAGCTAAATTAACTGCCAGTTCATAATTTTCACATCTATCACAGCCAACTGCAATTTACAACATTATCCGCAGTAATTAACACCTAGGGCATCATTTAATTGTTTGTTGTGTGTTAATTTGTTGGCTAAAACTATAGTTGTGTGTAAAAAACTTAAAATCCTCCCTCACAAGCATTATCAGCATTATGGACTGGCTAGCGGCTCGCTGTTGATTTTTATGCCTTATTATACCCTGCACGGATAGCTGGCCAATTCAATATGCATATATTTACAATTGTCTTTTTGAGTGGCTTTTCCCTTTTGACTGTCAGTTGTAGGACGCTTTAAATTTATTACAAATCAAAACCTTTTTCTCATTTTGAACAGGGTATCTCAAAGCAAGGGCGTCAACTAACTTGCTGGCTTTCACTTTGAATAACAAATTCACATTGACATCTTAAACAAGTGCGATATTTACTATAATTCGATACAAACTTAGCGATTCGTTCGTTTGCTGTGTTTCTGTTTAAGACTAAGCCAGAAACGCTTTGTCATTAAATATTGATTATGATCTCAGGGCTATTACCCAATATATATGTATTTGCAGACCTTAATTGATTTGCCATTAAGTGTTTGGAAATAATGTCAATATTTTTTCTTAATGCACTCAAAAACAAAACACGAAGATGATTAATTGAATTTTAATAACTTGAGAAGGGTATTGTTGCACTGGGACTTGCTAGATCTCTGACCCTTTCTGAGCATATATAGCTCTTCCATCCAACCAAGTTCTATGTCGTTGGATCATGCATCCCTCAAATACTACATATTTTCGTAGTTAAAGCGACACCATCAGCTAGCATGTGCTTTGAGGATGCTTCCTCGACTTCACAAATACGCTTCTATAAATACCCATTTTAGAAAGATGACTTCTTAGTCTACAATGTCCTCTCAATAGACCGGTGAGTATCTTCACCATTCCTACATTCTCAAATGAACAGTGCAATTCTTCTCGAATATGTATTCAGCTAACATTTCATCCCTTGGTTGAATCACCTGGGGAAGTTCATCTGACAGAAGTTGGGCATATTTCTGGCTTATGATGTGATTGCCCCCAACTCCTTTTGCCGGCATCCTTAGAAGCGTAGCTTTTTCTTAGATCCAAAGCCACTGTTGGGCAAGTGCGCATTGCTCCTGCCGGACATACGCAGGCCATTCCTTGCAATATCTGCTGCTGTGTCAGCCGCGCCCTATTACCCCGTGCTATCAATCCGTATGTGAGCATTACTACCATTTGGTATGGACATCTTATTAACTTTGGTGCGTACCCCATGACTTTCCGGCTGTGCTACGACACGTATAAAGCGCTCTGGAACACTTTAAAATCGTATTCTGCACATGGGTTTCAAAGATAAGTTTACTGTCAAAAATGACTCTGAGGTATTTTACCTCCATGTTTGCCATGACGATGATTGTTACTATGGGGAAAACTCCAGCTGGCAAGTCTCCTAAGTACTTCGCCTGACTGTATGCAAGCTGCGTTGTATGCAGGGGACTTTGCCTTAGCAGAGTGCTCCAAAGTTTATAGGCCACCACCTTTCCTATCGTTTTCAGTAAAAACGATGTTAAGCTGATGGGTTTGAGGGACTTTGGATTGGTTTCATTATTATTTTTTTTACCTTGACATCCAGATCAGGCGAAAGCCGAGTATTAAGATATAGATATAGATGTCGCCCTTTCTGATTGAATATAGCTCTGGTCTACAAAGATATGCAATTTTTATCATGGCTAAGATAAAAACTGCTTCAAGTCGAGAACAATAGTGCCATGAAATACACATAGAACACACATATTTGAAGCGCAAAGCTCAAAATCATATTTACTTTAGGCCCATTCATACCTGTTCCAGCTACTTAGCAGTCGTTTTACTGACTGATAGAATAACTGTTTGCACTTCAATTTGGGTTTTAGGTAAGCTATATGCAAATAAAATATCTGGGTATTTAATGACATAACCGTCTACTCTTTTATGTATTGGCATATTGGCAATTGTGTTAATAATGATCAAATCAAAAATGAATATTTTTCTGCTGCTGTCGCTTTTATGATAACAAGGAAAATTCCAAGTTTATTTCAGCATTGTGCTTTCTTTTAATTCCATTAGCTATTAAATGATATAACAACAATTGAAACAATAACAACAACAACAAAGGCAATTGAAGCGCACACACTTCCAAATGGCAAGAGCAGAACGGACAGCAGCAACAGCAGCAACAGCAACAACATCAACAACATCAACAGCTGCAGCAACAAGAGCCCCACAAGCAATCTAACAATTTGCTTTGTGGGTCTGCCCCCAAAGTGACACACAAGACTCTAGTGCCTCGGCAGCTGCTCATGGTTGCCACAGCAGACTTATATAAGCTCTCAGTTGCCAGCTTACACACACACATGCATCGCATTGTGCACAGCGGCAGCAACGTCAACTTCAATTTGTTGTTGCCGTTATAGTTGCATGTCAGCAGATCGCAGTTGCTGCTGTTGTTGTTGTTGTTGTTGTTGTTGTTGTTGTAGCTGTTGTTATTGCTGCCAATTTGTTGGTAGTTGCATTTTTAAGTGGCAAACGAGACTCGCTTGCTAGTCGGTCATTAAGTCAAAACAACTTGCAATTGTGTTGCTATCGTCAGCATTAATAAAAAAAAATAAAAAAATAAAATATGAAAAAAAGGAAGTATGAAAAAGGAGGATATCAACCAGATTCCATTCTCAATTTTGTATACCCAATATGAGGACCATAACAGAAAGAATCATTCAGCTTGCCGTTTACTATATCCAATTGCTAATTTCCATCCATTTGAGTGATATTCGGAGATTGCCAATGACTTATGTTATATATCGACAGGAATTAACGCATTTTCAACTCACTTCTGAGAAGGCTAAATATTATTTGGATACATGGCTTATACCACTATTGACCATTGCTGAACCGGCCAAAATGTCTGCGCTTCTGCTCAACTTTCATTTGGCTAAAAATTAATGTTATTAAGTTAAGTGAAAATCCGTTAGATTTTAGCATAAATGTTGCAAATTAATTAAAATATGATTACAATGATGCGAAATCTTCGTCATGTCAGCAATGTGAGCAATATGTGTTAATTTGTTAAATTATTTAGCTTATATAAGTGTGTCTCGTATGCCACGTAATATCGAGCTCATTATTGTTGCTGTTGTTTGTTTGTTTGTTTGTTCATTGATTTGTGCGATCGTCAAACAAGGTCTACAAATTTGAGCCGAGGGCTGAAGGCATTGGACAACTGACAAATCGAACACGGACGACTCAGCGATGAGTTCGTGATATGCATTAATCATGAATCCACACTCAAATCCACACATTAGTTTTTTCTCTGATAATTGGTATACTCTTACCTAGGGAATTTTCCTTTTGTCATACTAGTTTGCAGCATGTTGTTCGCTTATTTTTTTTGTTTTGCATAGATATTGCAAGGATCAAGAGCTTGGCAATTAACATGAACTAACAAGTGTACACATATTCTGCAAACATATATATACATATATATGTATATGCTATATATAATTCAATGTCATCATTTTATGTCGGGCACTTTGCATTTTTTCCCATTTTTGTGGCAAATGCAAATGTATTTAAATCTAGTTTGTGGGCTTGAACTCATTAGTAATCGAAGTTTCTTGTTCAAGTTTTTATCTGTATATATTATATATACATATATATGTATTTTTTTTATATTTTGTAACTCTTTGGCATTTGCATATATTAAGTTGGTTAAGGTCAGACTGCTTAGCCATACATAAATACATATACATAAAATAAATGTGTGTTTTTATTGGCGCGCTTAGCGTGTCTGGCATTTTATGTAAACGCGTTTATCGAAGACGATTCTGGGAAACCCATTGAAGATTTAATAACCAATAGATAGCTATGGAATTTATCCAACTTTATATCGACATACATGACTATATTAAATGTACATAACCAAACCAGATCCTCCTGCAATACCAAATTTTGCCTAGAACAATTTACCTCTACTCTGTTACGATTACAACAAAGTATATATATATATATATATATATAGTCGAATGAAAATATGAAATACTGAGAATGTGATTGGCATGCTTCTTCCGTCTTCAGCATCAAGTTGAATGCAGTATGAGTGTGGTCAGGCTACTGGCCGTAAAGTGCCCAAAACACTGCAATCGCAGCTGTTTAAAATGCACAGCGACAACTTTAATGAAATGTGCAAGTACTACCTAACAACAACAACAACAAAAACAAATAACAAAAAAATAAATACGACAACATTGGCCAGAGAGCAAAACAGTTCGCTGCCCAATCAAAGGAAAGGCATTTGGTCTTTCTTGCTGTTGCCATTGTTGTTGCTGTCGTTGGCATTAGCTTCCGTCCGCGTGTAAATACAACTTCCGCACCGACTTTTGAGACAATTAATTGCATAACAATAACAACAATGCCAGCAACTGTGTGACAACAACAATTGTCCGCTTAATGTTTTGTCTGTGCCTAATTGCCCTACCTTTAAATAGTTTTATTACTTGAGAATCAAACTGAAACTTTTATGATAAAGTGTCTCGCTGTCTGTGATTTTATATTGTTTTCAATCTCCGCTGTTTATTCAATTACAACAAAACCAAATTAAACATAATTTGAATTAATGAAGCGTTGCTTCTGTTAGATACTCGGCATGGATATATATCATAAGATCTGGGCAATTGCAATTGCTACATTTAGCCATTCTCGTTGCATGTCCAATGACTCGTGCTGTTGATTGTCTGAGTCACCCTCTTCATCCCCTACACCTCCGACGACCCTCGACAATAACAGCAACAAGAACAACGCTTAAATGCAATTTAAACATTTTTGTGCAATATTTTCTGAGACTTTGCTGCCTTGCAACTGCCCATTAGCGTTAACAACTTTTTGTATAGTCATTTGCCCAGATTACTCTCCCCCACAATCCCCTCACCTCGCCCAACCTCTTTTATTTAAGCTACAGACTGCCGCGAAGGCTGCTGAATGACGTTTCCAGTGGAAGCTGTGCAAATTATTATTATTAGTCGGTGCAAGTGGGTGAAGGATGGAGGCGGATGGGGGCGATCTGGAGCATTGAAAAGTGCTCAGTAAGTAGTGGGAGATTAAGGTCGTGAGTTAATCAGACAACATTCAAAAGAGCCTCTTAAAATACGGCACCTTCACGACTTCGGGCGAGCTGAGGGCCCAAAAAGGGGCTACCAAATTGGAAAGCCATAAATATTTGACAATGTTTCAATGTAATTTGAGAACAATTCCTTTATCAAAAAGAAGCACTCAGAAGTATTGTCACAAAATAGATATACAAATATTTTAGAGAAAGACAGAGAGAGCGAGAAAGATAGAGAGAGAGAGAGAGAGAGAGAGAAGGCCAGAAACTCATTGTCTCATTGTGCAAAGTGAAAGTTCATCAATTGTTGGCTTTAGTTTTTGGTTTGTTTTCGTTTTGTTTTTTTTGCAACTCATTTTCTTTGAGATCGTGATTTGTATTTGTATTTTGGTGCCAGTGGTATTATGTAAGAGCATTGATTGTGTTGACCATGTTTTTGAATTTGCTTTACAGGAAATCGATGTCTTGACACTTGGGGCAAAAGATCAAGAACAATTGATAGCCGATCGTAACAAAAGAACAATTGGACTGCTGCGCGAACTCTTTCCGGATATAACAAAGGTGCGTATACAAAACAAGCCTAGCCTATCGGATTAATATGTAGATGAGAATGACCAGGACTAGGTGTAAATCGTCAATCAATTTCAATTTAGATGAGTGCACATAGAGATGCCTACATACGTATATGTATATGCACATACGTCCCCTCACCCAACCCAGAATAATAATTATAATATTGTTTAGCTATGCGGAGCGGCGTGCGGCTCTGTTATTGTTAATTGTTGTATTGCCTGAACATTTCATAGGAAATCAATATGCAAATCAATCGTCTAGTCAATATTATCTTGCAACGTGTTGGGCCCGTCGTCTTGGGCACGGTTCTCAATCCGTCATTTGAGCGCAGTGCTACCCGTAAGCCGCCCATTGCTGATAATGATGATGATGATAATGAAGATGTGGCACGGCCGCTTGATAAGGACTATGAGAGCTTACCTGAGGAGTTGACCAAATTTCAGCCCGATAAGGACTTTGACGGACAGCTGAAGGACAACTGAAGCCTCCTTCGCAGTAGAGTGTTTAGTTTTAGCACATTGGCATTCAATTAAACCACTGTCAATTACTCTGTTGATTATCTCATTTATCACTTAAGCTGCATGCCCTCCTTCAACTTCACTTGTCAGTAGACAGTTTTGCACGTATTACATATGGTTAGTGCATGCCCCCTATCAATACATAGCTTGACCACAAATAAATAAGCAAAGAAAACCAAACATACTCGTTAAAACAAAACAAGTCCAAAGCCTCAACCAACCAAAAACTACAAATGCAAAACAATCATCAAACAATTGGCCAATCACAAAAAATTGCACAGCACCAAAATTTTGAAAACGCGCCTCAGACACAATCAACCACCAGACCACAACAAAAGCAACCGCAGCCGCCACCAAAAGTCGTCACAAATCAAAAATCATAAAAAAAACAAAAATAACCAAAAATCATCATCAAACCGAAACACAAAAAAAGACGAAAATATGTCTTTGTCTCTCTCATGGACGTCACCGCCAGCCATCAAGTTAAGTAGAGCAACAACAACAACATCATCAACAACAACAACAACAACAACCACAACAACAGCAACAACAACAGCAATGAACTTGAACAAGCAACACCACCAACAAGAATCAGAATAAGCAAAGCATCCAAAACAGCATCATCATCCCAAAAATTTATGGCAGTTGACGGATAAGCATGCTCCCCGTGTCAGTTATTCTGCATATCTCTCGTCTGTCTCATTCTTAGGAAATCGACTCAATTGTTAATCGCATTATAGCTCAAGTAATACGCGTTGCCGGCCCAGGGCTGCTCAATAGCGTGCTGGCTGGCAATCGGGGCGGTGGTGGTGCCGGTGGTGGTCGCACTACCACCTCAAGCAGCTTCGATGCCGATTTCGATGATGACGATTTTGATGATGATGTTGCATCTGCATCTGCAACATCACCATCTGCAGCATCAGTAACAGCATCAACTCCAGCCTCAATTAGCGACAATGATGACAATGGCTCGCGGGTCAGAATCGAATTACCCGTTTTGCTCCCGACTCCCAAATCATCAGCGAACAAAGTGAGTGCGCGTAAGAGCCAACTAAATGAAACAGCACCATCATCAACATCAAGAACCACAACAACAACAACCACCATCATCAATCCTAGTCCCAGCCCCAGACCCAGCCCCAGCCCCAGCCCCAGCCCCAGCCCACCAACAACAATAGCAACAGTAACAGCAACAGCAACAGCAACAGCAACGACAACAGCAACAACTACAACAACAGCAGCAACAACTGAGGTGCCTTTTCAGCTGTTGTCACGGTTTCTGGGCGACGAGCCAGCAACAACTGCAGCTATAACTGCTGCAATTTCAACTGCAACGCTGGCAGCAACAACAAGTACAACTGTTGAAACACCAAGTGTTGAAACAACCACTGATAACTCCCAATTTGCACCTACCACTATCTCAACCATCACTACTCTAACCCAGTATCCCAACAACAACAACAACAGCAACAATACCATCGATGAACCACAATTGCTCACAATTATAGCCGATATAAATCGTTTATTAAACTCTACCAATTATTTTATTACAACCAGAGATAATGTAACAACAACAGCAACAACTCTTGCACCGCCAACAGCAACCATAATGTCGACTACAATTGACAAGAACATCAACAATAGCAACATTACGAAATTATTGCCCGTCTATGATTAAGAGCAAATGTGAAACACTCGACCAATTTTGCGCCAACAACAACAGCAACAACACCCACAGCAACAACAACACCAACAGCAACAGCAACAACAACAACAACATCAACAGCAACAATAACTGGAAACAAGCAACAATTACATCAAGGCTTCAATTCATATTTATGTAGCTAACATTTTCGTAGTAGTCTCAAAATTTAGAGCTCAAGAAAGTAAAGCCAGCTAAAACACAACAACTTGAAACCATGTTTAACTACTACTCCCGGTGCAAGCAATTAGTTTTTCAACTAACTAAACATAAACCATATAAATTAGTTTTTAATATAATCCATTTTTTGATTCGAATCGTGACCAGCAAACCGAAATTAAAAGCAATCGAGCTAGTTTTGAAGCCACATCATTTGTCAATAATTAATTTCAAATCGAACCAGTTTCAAAAACTCCCCCTTTCCCCCTCGCCTCCTCCACGACGATGCCCAATCAACCAATTACGACTCCTCCAAATGTGTATCCAAGTGCTAAAGCGCTCTTTGCACGGGGCAATTCCTAAGAGTTCTATTGATGCGTGATGACTGAGATCGCCCTTGCTTTCCTGCGAGTGCTGTAAAGTACCCGAATCAGGTGTTGAAGCAAGTTCGACTGGTGTGTTATGCTTGAAAGAGGACACATTGGCAAGTTTTTTTCGGTCTTATAATATTGGAATTATAAGTGCTGTAAAATGCTGCTAGTTAACCTCAAGGAATTTTGATATCACTGTGTGATCTCTTTATTTCTTCCCTCTCTTTCTCTGTGTCTCTCGCAAATACTTCGCTCTTGACTTGCCCTGTATAAAGAGCAGTTAGTATTGGCACGCAGTGTTCATTAACGATGAGCCCCGTCCGCATTCCAAATCCGCCCCACAATGTTTAGTATACGAAACAATCACAGACATACACACAAAAAGCAATTAAATAAACTAACCATTCTCTACACTGTACCCAAAATGCACACTCGCACACGCCCCACCAATCCACGCAATCCACAATCCAACGCAAACCGCACACGAATCTGGCCCCAAAATCGAATCGTGGTTGTTGTAGCAAATCGATGAGCAAGCGAATCGCATCATCTCCAAGCTGCTGCGCACTTTGGGACCAACTGTACTGCGCACCGCCATTCAGGGCAATGCAGCGAATGCGGCACGCGACTCCTTCGACGCTGACTTCGATGATGATGATGACGACCAGACAAAGAGTGACCAGAGCAGCAGCAGCTCGAGTGGCAGCAGCAGTGGCACCCGGGTAACCATTGAGCTGCCCACCTTTGAGCCAGACGATGATAACGAGATTGATGCGAATGAGAAGAATAGCAGCAGCAGCACCACCACCACCACCACAACAAGCACCACCAGCACCACAAGTGCCACCACCGAGACGTCCGATCGTCGATAATAACAAAGAAATGTGCGTGTAAATTTGTTTGCTACAACAACTAAGCGATGTATTTCAAAATATTTCAAATATTGGCACCATTTTTTTATAATGTTTATCAAATTTTGTTCCGTGTTTTCACAACAGCAACATGAATTGGCAATACCACAACAACAACAACAACAACAACCACAGCACAACTGCAAGCATCACTCAAACTCAAACTCAAAATTGTTTATAATATTAATGCAAATTACAGCAAATCAACACTATGTTTACAACACTGGTTTTCGATACTAATATATTAGTGCATCTGTCACTGTCCCTCAAACTGTATACACTTGTACTTTGACACACTGTTTGTCTCTTTCCCGTTGGATATGTTGTAGTTGTAAGTCTTTACATCGCTCTCTCTCTCTCTCTCTCTCTCTCTCTCTCTATACTTCCATCTGCCTGTATTGCTCTCTCTCTCTCTCTCTTTCTCTCCATCTGTCTTTATCTCACTATTTCTACCTCTCTCTTTGTCTCCACGTTTCCTCTCTTTAACTCTTTCTTTCTTCTCATCTCTTTCTACCACGCTCTGTCTCTGTCATCTCTCTCTCTCTATATCTCTATTTCGCTGTCTCTGCCTTTCTCCTACACTTGAGTATGTAATTTTAAAGAGTTTTTTGTAATTATTCTCGCATTCATCTTCTATGCGGCCCCCTTTTAGCGCACTTTTCGAAATATAATAGGTGTTTTTTATATATATATATATATATTTACATGAAAATTGTGTTAGTTGTTTAAGTCGTTTATAATCTACTTTAAATATACCAAAATAATGTCACCTGTATGCATTTTGTAATGCTCAAACACGAATTACATATGTTTTTTTTTAGAGTGTACTCGTACACAGCATGTACATACATTATACTGAATATGTTCGCCTTTATTCACGCGTAATTCATTGGTGCACTCCCAACATTCATGAGTATATTCACAGAATATTCATAAGTGCATTCACACAATATTGCTAAGTGTGCGTTCATTTGCGTATTCACAAAACATTCGCAAGAGCATTCACATATGTACCGCATACCAGCCATGAGTGCACTCACAACGCTATTCAGAGTCGTGAATGTTTCCTGACTCTTCCACAGGGTGTTCACATTGGATCTTTCATTCGTTTCCCACACACACTCGAAATCATAAAAAACAACAACCAAAAACCCCATTTTCAATTCGATTACAGCTTTGAATACTACTGGAACAAGTCGTAATCATAATTCACTCGTGCCCCCCGACCTTCCAATTTGCACAAATTCAATTTGCAGAAAATATCGAGTCTAAGAACATGAGATAGTCGCCCGATTTCTGGCGACTTGTATGCGTTTCTATCAACAGCTAAAAGCCACTTCTTCGAGAGCTATTTTCCATTTAAAATAATTAACAATGCTTGACTAAAGAAAAAAGTGTGTGTTGAGTGTTTCTTGCTTTTTCAGGACTTTTTCTGCACTTACATATGTATGCATGTATGTATGTATGCGCATACATATATGTAACTTGCTTGCAGATGATGCATGCGCGCATGTGCTCTCCTCTTTAAACCCCTATCTCTCTCTCTCTCTCAAACACACACACACACACACACACACACACACACACACACACACACACACACACACACACACACACACATGCGCACTCTGTCGCTATCCTTTTGAACCCTGATCCAAGGACTTCGCTTAGAAATTATTAGTTTTGTTTAATAGTTTCTTGTTTCTCCTGTTGCCACATTACTTGCGCTCCTTCGCTTGTGGCGCCACATTTAGCTTGATCGATTGCTCATTTGTCTATCTGCTTTTGTTTTCCTTTTTGTTTATTTTGAATCTTTTTCTCTTTATTTTCATGTTCCATTAAACCGATTCGATTTGTGCAAATAACCAAATAAAAAAAAATACAAAAATAATAATAATAATATTATAAATCCAAATACAATAAAAAAAAAAAAACTGCAAACAACGCATTGCAAAATGAAATCATCAACTGCAATTAAAAACTATAAAAATCGAATAATAATAATGCAATCAATTAAAAAATAAAAATCACTCAAAATGTATACAAAAATACACCGATTGCATTTGTGCACGTGCATCTATGTCTCTCACTCTCACTCTTCCCACTGTCTATCTCTCTTTCACTCTCTCTCTCTCTCTCTATCTCTGTCTGTCCATCATCATCAATTAACAAATGAAAAATCAAACGGCAAAATCGTATAAAAACAACAATAAAAACAATACAAAAAATCAACTGGCAAAAACCGTCTAAACCCATAATGCCAAAAATGCAACATTACATTCACGTCCTGCCTAACCTTACATATTTGATAACCAACACACACCCACACACACACATATATATATATATATATATATATCTCCACACCGTACTCGACCACAATCCCAACCTTTTGCAAACATACACAAACTACAATACACACATAATACATAATCCGACCACACATGCCTCTGCAACAAAACACACACATTGCGCCGCCCGCAAATCCTTTGCCACGCCAAACGAATTTCACTCACCACAAATACGCACACACACACACACACACACACACACATACCAAATGCACATAATCAACTTCAAAATTCTAAATTTTGACAATGCAACATACCAAATACGAATTCCTTGCGGCGAACAAAAACAAAAACACAAAAAAAAAAAAAAACCCTGTTCCGATCACAGAACGGTGCCACCGATACAAAAATCGATCTATCGGCAATTAATAAACAATTGGAGGAGACAATTAGGGTGGCGCGACAGGTGAAAGAAGCGGAGGCCGCAGCAGCAGCTGCCGCTCAGCAATCGTCGGGACTCTCACCCATTGCCCAGGCACCCATTCCCCTCAAGTCCAATGAGCCCATCCAGCTCAGCTTTAACAACGAGTTGCCAACGGTAAATGTTGGCAACATTGGAGTAAGCGATGTGAAAGCTCTGAGCAGCAACGATTTGCAGCAATCGGAATCGAAATCACCGGCCATTGATGACTTGTCATTGGACTCGGCGGAGGATACGGCCGATGTGGATGATCGCAACAAAAGGTAAGCAGACAACCCAGCAACACCCCTCAACCCTCAACCCTTCTCCTACCACACCCCTTTAAAAATGCAGCCTTTTACATGAGCCACGAACACAAACCAATAACACATGCCACATACATAGACATGTGCACACATACATATGTACATCATACAGATCATGCAATGCAATTTATGAAAACTATTTTCAAAATGCTCGACATCAAGAAAATATATATATTTAAAAACCTATTGAACACTATTGCATATCTTTACTCGTCATCTACAAGATTGTCAATACAACTAGCTGGATATTATCTATGATAAGATAATGATTCGGATTTGCATTGTCAAGTAGTCAAATCCATAATATCTCGGCCACATTATCTGTCTTAATAAATTATTCTTCAATTTGAAAATGATGAACAATAAAATTTGACCATGTGGCATTGCCACAGTTAAGTACATTTGCCTTGAATGAATGAACACAGAAATAACGCAACATTTTGAACAAAAACCACACTCAACTAATTACATAATTTGGTCCACGTTTCCTTCAACCCACCCCAAATGACGAACAAAAAAAATGTCATAAATCGACACACAAAAGTAATCTATTCAAAAGGTTCCTGAGCTTTGGCGGCGCTGGTCTCGCTGGCGGCTCAAGTGGCGGCGCCGCACCAGGTGGCAACAGTTTAGGCGGGGGCGGCGGCGGCGGTTCCGGCAACTTTCTGCTGGATGCGGTGCGAGTGAGTACAATCACAATAAATAGCTTGATTCATTTAGCTGATTGTTAAAATTGCACACACACTCCACACGTCATCAGCTCTTCTCGGGCAGCGTGCAGACCCAACAGGGCGATGAAGCCGCCAATAGCGTGGGAGGAGGCGTCTCTGGTAGCACAGATGACACAGATGGTAGCGGAGATAGCACTCGCACTGCCGATGGTTACACCGAGGGTATTCCCGGCCCCGTGACGCGTCTCGTTGTCTTGGCCAATCGGGGACTGGCCAATCTGGTGCAAGACTTAATATTGGTAAGAACTGAGAACAGAAGCAGCAGAGTTAACAATTGCGTATATACTATAACAACATATCCTAACCAATACATTCCACAGCGCGTTGCTGCCACCAGCGAGAAGTTTGTCAACTTCAAGGCCAAATTGATAACGGCGTTGATCTGAGCACACATTGGCGCCGTCCACAAGGTCCCGTTTTAGTCAAGTCAATAACTCAACTGTACAGAGTCAATGCAGCAAACATTACAACACACACACACACACACACACACACACATACACCCACAAATGCGCGCACACAATCACGTTAGAAACTCTCCTAAACACACAACACACACATCATCACAACACACACAAACCAACTTTGATTTTGTTGTGCATTATTTTTGAGCAAAATTTATACTTTTTAGCAAATTTATATATTTTTTTGAAATATACAACTCAAAATTATTACTAGTGAAAGTGGTAAGAAATAAAACAAAAACAAATTGTCATCAAACAAAAAATTACAGAAATTTATTTATTTTTTTTTTTTTTTATATAAATGAAAAGTAAAAAATGAAAAATACAAAAAAAAAATGTGTATAAGCAAAAAAAAAAAAAACGTTCTCAATTTTTCACATGCTCTCTCCGCAATTTTCTTTTGCTTTTGTAAATATTTTGCTACTGCTTGAGTTTAAAGTCTACTTTTGCTATTGCAATTTTCCTTACTGTTCCCCAAATTTCCCTAAACATACATATATATATTTTTTGTTTACTTAAAAAATCATGACTGTGGTGTTTTATTTACTATTATTTTAAAAACAAAAAACATAAATAAACAAAACAATCTAATTTTATATAGTCGAAGTAAAATAAACTACAAGTTTCGAAACACATTTATTTTGTTGCTTCATTTTGTGTCTCAAAATATTATTTGAAGAGGAAACGCTAAATAATCAAACAAATACAAATACAATATATAAACTTAGCTCAAAGCCCCAATCAATTCTACACTTTCAATTCAAATACTTATAATTTTTGTACAACCGAATCCAGGATACTCGATTATACAATCAATTTTTTCATTGTTTTTTACGCAAACTGTTTTAAATGGATACCTTTTAGTTTACCCATAAGCAAAATGTGTTTTTATGATTTATAACAATTTAAGTGAATTTTTACATGTGTATAAAATAAACATTTTTACTTTAAAAACGCTTTCAATTATTTGTGTCTTCGATCGGAGGGGAAAATTACCACAAGCATATTGGATGACGAAAGTCCTGCTTTTGATATTAATAAAGGCCAAATTTAGGTAGGTGTGCAATAGAATAATAAATTATACATATTTATTTAACATTTTATGGGTAGAACAGAAAACAATTTTGAATTACAAAGGAATAAACACTCTAGCCTGAGGAGATAGCTATGATCATAGCCTACAAGGATACTGGAATCGTAATCAATCTGCACATAATGAACATACAGGCAAAAATCTGCAATATAAAAGTTTATTTGGTTTAAGGTTACATGTATTCCAACGACGTATTCAACCAATTATATCATCGATTAGCTTGGAAGAAAATGAAGTCAAAACCGGCTTTAACGATTGTACACCAAATGCCACATTACATTTGCAAAAGAATTTATGTCCTGGACCCAGGGAGTGGCAAAATGTAGTATTTTCTGATGAGGTACAATTTAATTTGGATGGCCCAACCGGTTTCAATTATTACTGGCACGATTTAAAGAAGTCTCAGAGATTTTCCCTACACGAAGCTGTGGTGGTGCTTCACTCATGGTCTGAGCTGCATTCAGTCATCACAACAGGACGCCGATATGTAAAACTTCAGGCCGTAAGAACTTGTAGGGTTATACAAACCTGTTAGACGAAATGTTGGTGAACTTTATGGAGAATCAACCAGCTTAAATGCATGTGTCGCGGGCCTGTCGCGAATGGTTTCGGGATAAGGATTTGAATCCTTTAGAGTGGCCAGCAAAATCACCCGACCTGAATCCCATAGAAAACATGAAGGAAACCTGTGCCGTCGAATTTATGCAGGTAATCGACAGTTGAATAAAAAATTCTCTGTTAATGTTTTTTATTTTCGCAATTTTAATTTAATTTATTTTTTATTTAATATGTATTTAGAATAGTTAACTATTGTGGAACAAAAAAAAATGTCAAATGTTGTGTTCAATTTTATAAGGAGAAAACAAGTGATCGTGTTTCCCAGAGTGTATATATATATATAGAAATGTGTATGCATGTCCAAATTACAATACTCTCAGAAAAAACAGAAAGAAAAAACAAGTAAGAACCGGGCGTAACCGACTGCGAAATATTCTGATACACTCTGATGACTGTTGCCGCAGAACGGGGTGGGCTTAGCAAAGAATACCGATCTTTGAAGAAGATTCCTAATAATCTTTCGTCCAAGTTTGCTTTTAAAATTGCGGTAAATATAGGCTTTTGTGAATTTCCCAGGCGGGAGTGGGCGTGGTCTAAAAAATGCCCTAGCCTCCTAGTGGATCTCGATGTTGTCACCCTGTCTGAAGCGGGCACAGACTAGTATACGTGCAAGTCTCCATCTCTAAGGGTGACGACAAAAGTTGCGTTTATACAGAGGGAGAGGCGTGCAGCCAGCATGACGGACATTGCACAAAACCAATATACCATGTTACCCCCGGTATCAGAGTATAAAAATAAACAAGCCATTAAAATCATTGCTTGACTGAAAACGAAAAATTATTTCGCTGCCAACGATTCAAGCAAAGGCATAAAGGAAACAACAAAAAAAAACAATACCAAAACAAAACAAATAGAAGAATTGCACGTGGATGTTGTTGCACTTGTTGACGCAAGCGCAGACGTTGCATGTGGTCTGGTCTCAAAATGTGAAGTGTGGGTATGGGAAGCAGCTAAGCGCACTTACTCATAAAAGTGCCACTTCCGTTTTGGGCTGTAAGTAAGGCTAAACAACAACAAAAACACACATGCTAAAGGCAACCAAGCAAACAGTCCGTGTGAGTGAGAGAAAGCGAGAGAAAGAGAAAAAGTAGGGTGAATGATAAAGAAATGATCAAATTGCAATAGCAATCGGAATGAGAATGTGTATTTGTATGCGAAGCGAGAAGAGCAACAAATTGTTGCCTCTTTGCTTATCCTGCGACGCGTCATTGCAAACGGCGTACTGAGCAATTAACATTGCACAATTAAAGTGCTTGTGCAGTTTTCAAAGCTGTTTCCCGCTCCAGCGACATCGGCACGCGTCTTGTGTGGCAGTGCAAGACTCTCGAATGTCAGCGTGTAAGATGGAGATGGCAGCATTGCCTGCAATGCTTTGTTTTGACAAGTGCGCATAAGTACCGTTGTTTTTGGATTTTTAGTCTGTTATTGTTGTTATGGTTATTGCCGGCTGTGGGCTGCTCTCTTCACTCTTCCCTCTTGTTCAGTTCTTCATGCACAATTTGTCGTCACTTGCGACGATGATGACTTAATTCGTTTAGCAGCCGAACACAATTATAGCCGCTGAGCTACAAAACAGAGACAGAGTGGGCGAGAGGGAGAGGGCCTCGAACTGACCAATGTGGCTCGCAGCATCGTCGGCTCATTCGCATTAGCATTCGCAGTCCAGGAAGCAAGCAGTGCACATACGCATTATTTGTTAATATGGACATCAACATCAACATCAATGAGAGCGATGCTCTCGACATTTCATCGCTGTTGCTTTCCTCGTTTGGGTCCCATGCAGTGGATAGTAACGGCGATTCCGAGGACTCATCAATTGGCGCAAGCAGCCAACGACAGTACACAGCGGCAGCCCCACCCCCCAGGCAGAAGATAAATGCTCGGGAACGCTATCGCACCTTCAAGTGAGTGAAATTAAATTCGCTATTACAGTTACAGTTGCAGTTGCAGTGAGAGTAACAGTTACATTGCATTACATTATGGTTAATCAGATTGTGTTCCCTGTTTACAAAATTTAGCGTGAACGCTGCTTACGAGGCGCTGCGCGGCTTGATTCCCACAGAGCCAGTGAACCGCAAATTGTCCAAAATCGAAATAATACGTCTGGCCAGCAGCTATATCACACATCTGCGCAGCACATTGCACGCAGGTTAGTCAGTCACTTTATTTGCATTTATTGCATTTGGCTTGCTTGTTACATCCTCAATCATTATTTCCTACTTTCCGTCTTTTCTTTTCTCTTCTCCATTCAACTTCCTCGCACAGGCACTGATCGGCAACCCTGTCTGCTGCGAAAATGTGAACACAAAAAATACGCAAATGATGGCAGTGGCGCAGTAGACCGCGTTAACATTTGTACATTTTGCATGAAACCAAAAATGTTGCAAGTGACGGAAACTCGATAAGTAGTAACTTAAGTAGTAGGTTACACAAAAAATGTAAATAAATAATAATACTTATATACATAAATTACTATTTTTATTCCAATTTACAACATACACTTGCAATTTTCTATGCGCTCTCTATGCGCAGTCAAATGTACTTAGATGCTGAACAACAGCTGTTATTTGCAACAGTGGCTCAACTGTTCTCAAAATAATGCCCAACAGTTGCTTTAAAAAAAAGTGTGTACACACCTGCAGCTGACAAAAAAATATTTTGATATATACGTTTTGCATTTTCGTTTTCGCTTTAAAAAAAAAAAATGGTTATTTTCTGTGTATTTTTTTAACTGGAATGTAAATGTGTGCCAAAATATATTGATCAGCTGAGATAAAAAAATACAGTGTGTACACAAGAAATAGTCGCGATAGTTTTTCTTCCGACTACATGGTAACTCTATTGCGTTGCTGACATGCAAAATTATCGCGCGATTTATTTGAGTCGAATAGAAACTTACTGTTTTGTCTCTATTGAAATATGGGCGATTTGCTAAACGTAAGTATTGGTGATATCGTTGCCTACTTGTTGATGATGTCGTTGTATGTTGTATGTTTGCATTTCGGATAGCTCAAACGTTT